>CAUJNA010001221.1:0-72500 GCA_963377175.1 Effrenium voratum | reverse complement strand
GGAGTTGGTTGGGTGCTGTGTGAAAAAAAGGGGTTGTGCTGGTTGGAGTTGGGGGTTCCCATATTAGAGACGCTTTTGTTTGCTTGTTTTGTGTTGGGTGCTGTGTGAAAAAAGGGGTTGTGCTCGTTGGAGTTGGGGGTTCCCATATTAGAGATACGCTTTTGTTTGCTTGTTTTGAGTTGGGTGCTGTGTGACAAAGGGGGTTGTGCTGGTTGGAGTTGGGGGTTCCCATATTAGAGATACGCTTTTGTTTGCTTGTTTGAGTTGGGTGCTGTGTGAAAAAGGGGTTGTGCTGGTTGGAGTTGGGTGTTCCCATATTAGAGATAGTGCTGTGTGACAAAGGGGGTTGTGCTGGTTGGAGTTGTTGGTTCCCATATTAGAGATACGCTTTTGTTTGCTTGTTTTGAGTTGGGTGCTGCGTGACAAAGGGGGTTGTGCTGGTTGGAGTTTGTGGTTCCCATATTAGAGATACGCTTTTGTTTGTTTGATTTGCAGTTGGGTTCTGTGTGACAAAGGGGGTTGTGCTGGTTGGAGTTGGGGGTTCCCATATTAGAGATACGCCTTTGTTTGCTTGTTTTGAGTTGGGTGCTGTGCGACAAAGGGGGTTGTGCTGGTTGGAGTTGGGGGGTTCCCAGATTAGAGACACGCTTTTGTTTGCTTGTTTTGTGTTGGGTGCTGTGTGAAAAAAGGGGTTGTGCTCGTTGGAGTTGGGGGTTCCCATATTAGAGATACGCTTTTGTTTGCTTGTTTTGAGTTGGGTGCTGTGTGACAAAGGGGGTTGTGCTGGTTGGAGTTGGGGGTTCCCATATTAGAGATACGCTTTTGTTTGCTTGTTTTGAGTTGGGTGCTGTCTGAAAAAAGAGGTTGTGCTGGTTGGAGTTGGGGGTTCCCATATTAGAGTTGGGTGCTGTGTGAAAAAGGGGTTGTGCTGGTTGGAGTTGGGGGTTCCCATATTAGAGATACGCTTTTGTTTGCTTGTTTTGAGTTGGGTGCTGTGTGAAAAAAAGGGGTTGTGCTGGTTGGAGTTGGGTGTTCCCATATTAGAGATACGCTTTTGTTTGCTTGTTTTGAGTTGGGTGCTGTGTGACAAAGGGGGGTGTGCTGGTTGGAGTTGGGTGTTCCCATATTAGAGTTGGGTGCTGTGTGAAAAAGGGGTTGTGCTGGTTGGAGTTGGGGGTTTTCATATTAGAGATACGCTTTTGTTTGCTTGTTTTGAGTTGGGTGCGGTGTGACAAAGGCGGTTGTGCTGGTTGGAGTTGGGTCTTCCCATATTAGAGATTGTTTGCTTGTTTTGTGTTGGGTGCTGTGTGACAAAGGGGGTTGTGCTGGTTGGAGTTGGGTGTTCCCATATTAGAGATACGGTTTTGTTTGCTTGTTTGAGTTGGGTGCTGCGTGACGAAGGGGGTTGTGCTGGTTGGAGTCGGGGGGCTCCCATATTAGAGACACGCTTTTGTTTGCTTGATTTGCAGTTGGGTGCTGTGTGCCAAAGGGGGTTGTGCTGGTTGGAGTTGGGGGTTCCCATATTAGAGATACGCCTTTGTTTGCTTGTTTTGAGTTGGGTGCTGTGCGACAAAGGGGGTTGTGCTGGTTGGAGTTGGGGGGTTCCCAGATTAGAGACACGCTTTTGTTTGCTTGTTTTGAGTTGGGTGCTGTGTGAAAAAGGGGTTCTGCTGGTTTTGGGACTTGGGTGTTCCCATATAAGAGACACGCCCATGTGCGAAGCTCGTTTCGGTGGCTCCATACATGTTGGGGAGACACACACCAAAATTGGTTCAACGATGTGAGCAGCGAACGAAAAGAAACGCGGCTGGTCGCGCTGTCTGATCCAGACAGGTGCAGGGTCACTCGACCCGCCTGCACTTCGCGAGGCCTCCTGAGGGACCGGACCTTGGAGCGCCAGTTCTGCCTGGGCGCTGCCACGCGACACCTGCTGCCGGCACTCAGGCGTGATGTTTGGTGTGCGCGGCTTTTTCGGGAGGTCCTTTTTCGGCGCTTTGGCGAGGCTTGCATTTGTTGGGGCTGTTGTAAAGGGAAGCCCGAAGCAAGCCAGAACATCCCAGCTCCTTATGGAAGGGGGATGATGATGGAATGTATGGAGGATGAGCCTATAGTCGTTATTTTGGTGGGGAGATAGACGCCCCAGTGATTGTTTCAGCTAGCGTCCGGGAGAACGGCCCGACAGGTTCTGCACGCTTTCTTGCGTTTTTGTCGCATTGTGTTGGGTTGCGGGGTGGATTTCAAACCCGCTGTACCTGCATGCATGCTCGCAGGCGTCGGCTCAAGCTCGCGGAAGGGACGTTGTTGATTTGCGCATAGTAGTTTGATTTCTTTTAGGTGGTTGTTGCCAAGCACGTTTACTTGCAAACCGTGCACACGAATTCCCTCGCGGAAGCTACCTTCCTCAGTTTGAAGAAGCAACTTGCCTGCGAAGGCGCAGGGAAGCACACTTATATAAATTTATAGAAACATATTCGCGGAAGGTACCCTTCACACCGCGGAAGCTTCGCGGAAGGTTTTTCGGAAGGGTTTGATTCGTCAATGCAAATTTGAAGGGACTAAATATCACCACTCAGGTGCAATTCGGACGCGTTGCGGGGCATATGCCCTGGGGCGCCGGCAGCGGCGCCTTCCGCGTGCTGGCGGATTCCTGGATGCGTTGCCAGGGTCAATCAGCGTGTAAGCACGCATTGCAGAGTGGTTCGTGTAGAACCTGTTGAGCTGGCAAGAGCGGACATGAGCTGCAGGGTACTTGCTATTCCAGCGCATGTCCTTGAATGTAATCTCTTGTCTTGACAAAAGAACAGATGCTGGCAGAGTGTTGGTAGCATGCTAGACGCGCCGGGTATGTTCACACGAACATGCGTAGTGCATCCCTTGAAAGTCTAGAAAAGCTGGTCATGTCGGCGACGGCTTCCCAGAAGCATCGCGAGGGCTTTGGAATGGAGCTTGCTTTGCTATGACCTGGAACGCGTGCGGGGCGGGTAGGCCCATTTGTGTTGCCTTGCATTTTGCGCCGTGCTGGCAGTCAAATACACGTGCTCGTGCGCGGCCCTGCGCAGTTGCCGGAGCGCAGTACTAGCGCTGACTGCAGGCATTCGCAGCCTGGCCCTACATGGTGGGTGGAGCTTGAACGCTTTCGGGTGCCTGGCCCGAGGCTTTCATGATGGCCGGCGCAGAGAAACAGCGAGCGCGGTGCAATCTTTTTTCCTCACTCCTTCCAGCGATTTTTGGGTCATTGGCCACATCTTTTTGGGGAGCTTTCATGAGACTGAGTGTAGCTTGAAGAAGTGTGTTATTTTCGGATGGAAAGATTGGAGCGCTCGCGTGCGCTGGGTGCACCAGACGGGCACGGGCGCGTTGAGCGGGGAGTATGGCTGGGCACGGCTTTGTGTGTGCGGCTGGGTGCTGCGCAAGCGCGCGAAGATGGAAAGGTCTTAGGACCAGTCCCAGGAATCCACGCTTTGTGCAGGAAAGCGGGCGAGACAACATCAAGTTGCTTCTGCCTAGATCCCCAGTTGCCTTTATTTTCCAGCTACTTTGACCAAATTATGGGCTACCAGTGGGTAAAGCGGCTGGAAAAAAGTGGCTACTTGGGGTGCCAGGTGCTTGAAACACCTTGTCATCGGCCCACTTTCTTCACACCGGTCCCGTGATCCTCGAGCCTTGCCAGGCTCGAGCCGTGCTGCCGCAGCCACCCAGCGGCAAAAAAGCCGCGGCCAAAACGCCGGCGCTTTGTGCTCCGCAGGTTCGCGTGGTTTGGTGCCCCAAAAAATATGGCTGTGGGTCAAAACCAATGGGATCCCATTTTGGGGTAGGTGCACCACCGATTTTACTCTATTTTAGTTGGGATTGGGATGTTCACTAGGGGTACGATTTGGATTTTGACCCATGGCCATATCCGAACCACATGGGAAGCTGAGGCTCATGCGGGGCTCACTTAACTTGGGGACTGCTCCGAAGCGCATGGTTTGTTGGCGAAGACGTCGTCCCGCGACATTTCAGGAGGGTCCAGGGCAAAGAGAATGCTGCAATCATATTGCATACATACGTATATAGACATGACATACACGCTATACAATCACATGTATTTGTATATGTATGCAAATATTTGTTCACTTCAATATTCTTTTAGCGAGCATCCCAACACAACAGAGCCGAGCTGTTAGTCTCACCAGGCTTGCTTCAAAAAGCGGCAGGCAAAAGCTCACAGTCGGCGTTCTGGTCTGGAAGCAGGCAGCGGATGCTTTTTGGAGCAAACAAAAGACTGCGCTTGGAGTCAACTTGGGCCGCTTACTTCAACTGGCGTCCACTGCAATGGTTGGAGTGGGCCGAGGTTGCGAGGACGGACACTCTCTGCACATCAGACGTGCCACGGTGCACGTGATGGCCTAGAAGCCCGAGGGAAGCTCAAGCCACCTAGCCGGAAGTGTTCATCACCATTGTGAAGACCATGACCCACGACTTTGGTATTTTTTGTATATACCATTTCCCTAAAAGCACCCATGCCCCCAGAGCTGTTTAAACACACATGTGCGCGTTTCTGTCTCTTTGTGTGAGAGTGTGCGTCAATGTCTGGGTCTATGTTTGTGTCTGTGTCTGTTTCTGCGTCTATGTGACTCTGTGTTTGTGCTGTGCGGTGTTTGTTTCTTTTTTTTTCTTTTTTTCTTTCTTTCTTTCTTTCTTTCTTCCTTCTTCCTTTCTTCCTTTCTTCCTTTCTTCCTTTCTTCCTTTCTTCCTTTCTTCCTTTCTTCCTTTCTTCCTTTCCTCCTTTCCTTCTTTCCTTATTTCCTTCTTTCCTTCTTCCTTTCCTTCTTTCCTTCTTTCTTTGTTTGGTTGTTTGTTTGTTTGTGTGTGTGTGTGCGTGTGCGCGTCTTTGTGCGTCTCTCTGTCTCTCTCTCTCTCTGCGCTGTTTGTGCGGGCATTGCCTTTTTAGCCCGACTTCCAGCACAGGAGGGAAGCCGATGTCGGCGGGGTGTGCAGCTGCTGGCTGCTTTGCTGCTGGCGGCAGTGGCGCACTTTAGTCAGGTTTGGCGGGGTCCGACGAGCGTACTCCTACTCACTGCCTGAGTGTATGGACTTACTGCTTTCTGGGAAGACCATAAAGTTCAGACTTTGATGGCCGCTCCATGTCTTACACAATGAGTTCAGTATTTTAAGTACGGAGTTAAAATTCAAATAAGGATGCTTAATCAATATTCAGAGATCATGAAGCCTATCATGATGAAAGTTGTTTTGAAGTATCCCGCAACCCTCATTCTAGTTTTGGGCCTTTCGCTGGACTGACCCTGTGTGTTCCAAGGACTTTGCTTTTGCGAGAGGCGGCGTTTCGCGCGCGCGCGCCTCTGGTGCACATCACCTGTACTCCTTTTTCGGGTGATTGATACATCACCTCTTGGTTGCTATGAACTAAGTTTCCGTTTGGGGGTAATCAAGGCTGTGTTTGGCGGAAATATGTTCGGAACGTTGAAAACGGTTAGAAGGTCATTGTCCCAAAGTGGGCCCCCTTTGTCCGTCCCTTGCTGGGTTTTGAAGATCATGTGAATGTATCTTCTGCGATGATTCAAGGCAGGTAAGGAACGCTACAGTTGTGGAACAGGGTTTGGGTTGAAAATTTTGTGTACCACGCGGATCCCTCTAAATTGGTGAAGTGGAGACAGTTGGACGGAATCAGCCACTTCGGTATGGTGATTTTCCAGACTGCACCAGGGCTTTGCCTAAAATGAGGAGCCCCCTTCTTTGGATGTCGGAAAACTAGGGGAGCCCGACGTATGAGCGTCATGTTCCGGCCAAGCTTGCGGCTCGACAATTGCCCACTCCAGGTGGTTGATTCTCAATGGCATAAGTCCGTAGTCCGGAAGGTCGACGGATGAACCCTGGATGAAAATACCAAGGAATCAACCGGACCTTGATCATCCTGGGTTGCTACATTTGGCTTTGTCTCAAAATGGTGGACCCCACTTCGGGTGCGTGGCTTCCTGTGAGTTGTCGTTTGTCACCGAAAAAACGGAGCCCTCAAAATGGAGACCCCACTAAATCACCCAACTGCCAAACCACCAATCACCAAACCACCAATTCGCCAATTCACCAAACCACCAACCCACCAAACCACCAAACCGCCAAACTACCAAGCCACCAAGCCACGAAGTCGCCAATCCACCAAGTCGCGAATTCACCGAACCACACCAAACCACCAAACCACCAAACCACCAAACCACCAAACCACCAAACCACCAAACCACCAAACCACCAAACCACCAAACCACCAAACCGCCAAACCACCAAACCACCAAACCACCAAACCACCAAACCGCCAAACCGCCAAACCACCAAACCACCAAACCACCAAACCACCAACAAACAACCAAGCCACGAAGTCACCGAACCACCACTTCGTCAATGCACCAAACCGCCGCGCCACCAAACCACCAATCTACCAAATCACCAAACCACCAAGTCGCCAATTCACCATCGCGCCACCAAACCACCAAACCACCAAGCCACCAAGTTAGCAACCACCAAACCACAAAGTCACCAAACCACCACTTCGCCAATTCACCAACCCACCAACCCACCAAACCAACCAGTGCAAGCTGAACGCATCGCTCCGACCAGGCCTGGGGCTTCGCACTGGCGGGGTCCCGGCGATCCGAGGATGGCTCGCCCAAGGCGCGTTGCGGTCGTAGGCCCTCACTGTCCCCTCCGCTAGCATGGAACCTGACTGAGGGGTGGAAGATAATGTTCCTTTAAAAGTGAGTCGGTGGGTTCCGTCTTGGTAGGGACTGTGAAAAGAACCTTTCTGGTGAATATGGTTTTTTCCAGTGGCAAGGAATACCAGGAGGCTTGCCGAATCAATTTGGTACGCGTGCTCAAAAACCCTGGGGCCCTCGTTGGCAAAATGAATTGAGAGACTTGCCTTCGGCTTCGGATTGCCCATCTCACATTCCGTAGCTTCAGGCAGAGTCATGTGCCGCCTCTAAAATCATGGCCTCGGGCACAGGTCAGCTTGGTAGCAGTCAAGACTTCTTCCGCTTGTCTTCTTGTTAATGCTAAGAATCGTGGTGCTGTTCTCAGCTGATGCAGACAGACACTAGCTGATGACATGTCAGACCTTGCGTTCCTGCCAGCACGTCTTTCCCACTACTGACATGTTCAGATCCTGAGCCCTGTTTCAACCCTCCTTCTCAAAAGATGTCTTTAGCAGGGCCTGCTCTCTCGCACAGTCCATTTGCCAGCATGAAGCCGAACATGTTGAGCCCAACTTGCAGCCAAATGCTGCTGAACACTTGGGTGTGAGGACCCGAACCGGTGGATAGGATTTAGGTGGGGGTCATGTCCAAACAAACAAGCAAACAAGCAAACAAACAAACAAAAACAAACAAACAAACAAACAAACAAACAAACAAACAAACAAACAAACCAACAAACAAACAAACAAACAAGCAAGGAAGCAAGCAAGCAAGCAAGCAAGCAAGCAAGCAAACAAACAAACAAACAAACCGGTGGATGTGATTTGGGGATCATGTTCGAACAAAACACTGTTGAGGTGGTTGTTTCCTAAGATTCCTGGCCATGGTCGTTTGTCGCTTATTCCCAAACTCGCGGCCAGACTGTGCGAGCTGCTGAAGGCATCCTTGTGGCAGACCGCGAGTCCTGCGCTCAGGATGCTGTGTTGGCCGGCTCGTGTTTTCTATACTTTTGGGAGTTTCTGAAATCAAAAGGAAACAAAGCATCTCAGGAAAGCGATTCCTAATTTGTATGTTTCACCTGCATAACGAGACACTCCGTCAAACTTGGCCAAAAAGGATGATGTTAAACCCCGCCGAGAAAGGGACATATTGGTATCCCTGAATGGGAGTAAGCTTTCAATTCCGACTCCGGCATTCCACGCCAACTTTGGCATTCGGACAGGCGCAGGCAGAGCAAGGACAAGGCGCGAGCATGGCAAGCGAGAAGTTGTGCAATGAACGGCGAGTAGATGAAGTCGTCTATTTTTTTGTTTCGACCCAAACCCTGTTTCATTGAAGGAGGAGCCCCACATCTACCCTTTCTCCCTCTTTCTTACATCAAGCATTTCATGTATTGCGCGAAAAGGCTGACGTACTGTGGACGGACCAAATCCTGCACCCAAGAAACCTTATGATTCGATTCCTCCTTTTCATACCAACTAAATTGTAAAATGGATTTCATTCCATACCATGGTTTCATTTCTTTTTCAAACCACGGTTTCAATGTATAATGAAAATTCCTCCTTCATGGCTTCATGTCGTGCGAAATCGGATTTCGTCAATGGAAGGCCGGTGCCATTCAGCCGCTGTCCTGGCTCCAGAAGCCCAAGCCCCCCACGCGCCTCGCCAAGATCTGGGTGGAAGTTGTTGGGGTTTTGAAAACGAACCGCTTTGGGATTCCTGCAAATAGGTATGGGTCAAAGCTAAGCCACCAGGGGACCGGAGGTTTTAGTCCATGTTTCCATTTACCAGGGTTTCATTTTGGGTACATATTTTGGCCCACAGCCAAATGAAGGAAAGGGGATGGTTCATAGGGTGATTGCAACTCATTCCCTGAACGCCTTTGTCAGGGTTTCCAAGCCAGTTCCCTTTCAAGGGAATCCAAAAGTGGAAACCGATCGTTTCAATGAACACTGCCGGTAAATTGCAACTCTAGGGGGAAATCCAGTGACCCCTTCGTAGTGTTCGAAACTCGATCCATGTGCAAATCATTTGACTCAGATGTGGCAACATGGTGCGAGTGTCTCAACCTCAATGATGGCTTCTTGCGGCCTTTCAATGGCCATGCCAACCTTAAAGACCGTGTTTCGACGGCGCATGCAAAGTGGTTGCCCTGAGAGATGTGGCGCCCTTTTGGCCTCCGAGACGGCGAATGTGGTGATGTTAAGTGCGGCTTCTGGCTGGTTAATTGGTTAGTCGGATGGTCGCTCGGTCGGTTGGTTGGTGGCTTGGTTGGTTGTTTTTTTTTTTGGGTAGCTCCTTGCTTGCTCAAGAGCCGAGCTGAAAGATACATTTTCCAACGCCAGGTGGACCACTTTTTGGGTTTCGTTTTGCGGTCCTTTCAGTTCCATCCCGATCGGGTCTTGGAGCACCCCACGGGAACTCGCCTGGGATGGAAATCAGCCACTTTGGTATCGCAGCAAGGCTTACCCCAACAAGCATGTAAGTGGTCGTCAGGATGTTGGATGACTACCATCCTCTAAAAACCGGCACACGTGTTTACATCCTTGAGAAGGCTTCTCCAATGATGGACCCCAGAAACAAGCCGATTCCATTCTGAGAAATGCCCATGACTCTTGAAAAAAGGGTACTTCCGCAACCAGGACAAGTACCATGAAAAAGGTGGCATCTCCCAAAATGAAAACAAGGGCCCCATTTTTGAGTTTGCCCCATAGAACAGTCCAGACTTCAGATGCTTTCCACTCCCAAAGTAGCCCCAAACCACAGGTGACCCCGTGAACCATGGGTCCGCTTGTAGCTCCCGTTCGGTGTGGAACTTCTACCGGGGCGAGCGAGCGAAAGCCCAGGCTGCCGGCGGATTTGTTCAAGCCCAAGGAGAGCTTGTCCCAGACCTTCCTCGCGGACCCGCGCCTCCGGTGCGAAATGGACAAAGCCCGGGGGAAGTTTCAAGCAAGACATGCAGGGGTTAATTAAGGGTCCAAAACATTGGGGCCTTAAAGTCCCCACTCAGCGCCCCAAACCCTTGGGACTTATTAGGTCCATGAAGGGTTACAAAATTGCGGGCTCGAAACACCCGAAGCCCCAAACCCTGGGGACTTTCTTTGTCCATGTATCCCGTTTGTTTTCCTTTTTCCCCGAACGCCAACTATTGAAGCCTATACGCCAAAGGCCTGTCTTAGAGTGGACGATCGGGGACCGCTTTAGGTGTTGCTAGGGACGGTTTCGTTCCACGGCAATGGTTTCCTTCAAGCAGCCATGACCATAGCCTGCAGATTCAGAGTTTTCACCATAGAGGGGTGTGACTCCCTTGTTCCCCCGACAGGAAAAAGGGTTATCACGAGCTTTCCTCACAAGCCGCAACGTTTTTGCGCTGTCCACTTCGAAGGTTTCTTTGTTGAACAGCAAGCACAAAAGGGTTCTGTGTCTTTACGACCATCTGTCCACCATACTGAAATTGTATCATTATTACTATTATTGTTCAATTCAACCAAACCTCGTTCTGTTGTTATCAACTATATTCTGGATATGGTTGCATGTTGATTTGCAGCAGTTTCACAATCTGCGTTTAAACTTGCTGTGCTGTTAATATCCAATTATTCAACATTGCCGACCAATGTATGCATATTTTTTTTATGTATGCATACACATAGTTCAGATGTACAATTGTTCACTTGTGTTGATCACATTCCCCAACTGATAGCAGTTCTATAATACAATTGACAATCAATATACAAGTGCACTGATTCAGCTCTTACAGCGAATTATTATTCCAGTTGATTCGAAAGCTATCCATTCAACGAGACCAATGAATGTATTGCTTATTTTTGCTTTGTAATGGACTGAATGAATGGAGTTGTTGATTATCTTTATAAAGATGTCGAATGCAATCTCTCGACTCACATCCTAAATGTTGAACATTGTCTTTTGTTTCAACTAGCAGGTGCCGCTGTGCTTGTTGGAGTGGACATAGAGGTGATATGTGCAGAAACATCCCAAACAATGCTAACCAAGGAAAAGGTGTGGCTGCCCTCGAAAAATGGAACGCGACAGCCTGACCTGACACCTGAGATTCCAGTGTTTGTTAAGGGACAGCTCTATCGTTTTCAAGCAACACCGTGGATGGAGAACATCCTGCACCAATTGGGACGGATGACGCCTACGCAAACTGGTACAAGCAATTGGTGCCTAGCGCTGGTTTTGTCAGGATGGGCTAGCGGCCAACAAGTTAGCAGTCGTTCGGTGCTGGCAGCTGTCAAATGATCTGGGAGTCTTTCCACACCTTCTCAGCCGTGATTCTTGGAGGGTATCTGACAGAATGATGTGCCTCCAGCATAGAGGCTCTTTTTCGCGCCTTTTTTTGTCAGGGGTCTGACTATTTTATGACGGGCTCACCTGGGGATCAAACTCAAAACGAGCTTCACAAGATGAGGGTTCCTTAGTTCGGGATGCTTGTTTCAGGTTTTGGACTTGTTTCGTGATATTCGCAGTCGGGTTTGGAAAATCCATTTTCTTTCAATTTTCCTTTGAAATGCGTTGCAAGGCGGCACTAGGTTTTTTAAATGGGGCGGCACGTTTGACAAAACCCTGCTGGGTGAGCAGTTTTGTAGGTAGTTCCGTGCCAAGGAACTACATCTTCAAATGCGGCGCGCTCCGCCACGCTTACGGCTTGGGCCACGTTGACACTGGGCGAGCTGCCTGCTTTTTGGAAGTTCCCGAGGTTGTTTTGGGGGTAGCTATGTAGGAAACATCACGGGATTCCATCTTTTTTAAGTTGTTTAAAGGGCAACCACGGGCACCCAAAGCCCCAAGAGAAGTTGTCACCCTTGGAGACACTTGGAAAGCCAAACCGGCCCTGTTTCTGGCACCACGACGCCTGAGCTGCATGTAGCGGGTCAGGGGGTTCTTTTCCAAAGGTCCAAAGGGGGACGGGTGGCAGCCCAAGTAGCTAGTCAATGGACACCCCACTGTTCAGGCCCTAGGTGCCCCAACTTCCTTGGCTAACACCTGGGTATGGGTCAAACTTAGACGAAACCGCGGGTTTGAGTCCAAGGCTCCAGCGTTGCATTTGGGGTACTTATTTTTGACCCGCAGCCACCTGACACGCCACAAAGAGGTCCAACCGGTCGGTTTCTGGTCGCTTGCAAGTCACCGCGCTGGACGACGAGTCGGAGGCCGGCAAGAGAGTGATCGAGCTTGGGCGCGGCGCTCAGCGAGCGACCAATGGCCTAAGGCAGATGGAAATCAGATGGGTACGTCACGAAAACCTGAGACGCCGAAGCCAAAAGAACGCCTCCCCGTCTCTCGAACAAGGGGCGAGAAGGGCAAGGCGTTCCGACAAGGAGTTTGCAACTTTGACGGGAATGACCTTTGGGTGTTGGGAGTGAACCGGAAGGGGGATTCTGTTAAAGGAAACCTTACGGGATGGTTTAGTTGTAGGGATGATTCCCTCATTCCCTGCTGAGAACCATCAAGAAAAGTGGATTCCTTTCTATGGGGGTTTCTAAGTTCCTTGGTGGTCAGCCTGTGAACAATCCACTTGGTGGCGTTTACGGGAATCCACTTATTGAACCAGCAAGATGTGAGGATCCCTCAGTTCCTTCTGAGGTAATCCCCCAAGCTCCACGCCACCCGGTTCATCTCGTTTCAGAATCCAGGGTCTTGGGTGGTGCCTGAGAGGATTTCGTCCATCCACAGCATGTTGGCCCCCGCTTGGGAAGCACCGGAGGCCAGGCACCGGCGCCATTACGTCTCGGCTCTGGCAGCGCTACCCCGAGGCGAGTGAAGGAGTGGGGGGAAAGGACGCGGAAAGGACGTCGTCGCTTTCACCCCCCTCCTAAACCCCCCAAAATGGCTGTGGCTCAGAAACATGTACCAAAATGGCACCTTGGTGAATGGAAACAAACACGACAGCCTGCGCAACCCTGGCTCTTCAATTTTGAGCCACACCCAAATCCGACCCTGATTTGGAGTGCACAGAGGAAACCCATTGACTTTTGGTTCCAGCAACATGGCTATCAAGGTTTATGCGCGCTGTGCACTCCACAAAATCACCTATGTAGTCGAGCAAGCTGGTAGAATGTCTTTGGGAAGCCAGCTGAGTGGTCAGATGATTGGCGTCGAGATCGACCAGCGCGCCATGCGGGTGCTGTCAAACACCGTGCCCGGCGCGACGGCGCGGGGCCCCGGGGGCCCGCAGGCTTCGGCCGGGAGGCGACTTTTTTTTGCAGAAGCGGAAGGCATTGGCTTCAACCCAATGTTGTTGCTAACGTTTGAAAGAGAAGCCCAATGTCGCAAAAGTTCGGGTTGAATGGTTTTCAGGGCTGTCCTGGGCAGGAGCTGACCTTGCCATGTTTTTGACATGCAGCCCCCTTGTCCAGACAGTATCCCCTCTGTCGAGCACCAAGCGAGATTCCAAAGGGGATTAGTTAGATCCCCTGGCAGAGTGAGCCCAGGGGTCTTCGAGCTTGAGTAGTCGTTTTGTTTTTTGCGGTTCCGGGTTGGTCTGACAAGTGACTATGTCTATCAGATTCAGTACTGACATAGCAGCGAGTGGAATCAACGGACACTCCATGGACTGGGGAATGCAATTACGCCGTGTGAGGGGAGTCTTGACCTCTGCGGGTCTCCGCATCCGAGCCTCTGAGTCTCGACCAGCCGGTTTTGGGTTGCACGTATATGGATGATTAACAACAATTTGTTGCCCCACCCTTGGAAGAAATCAGCAGGGCTCTTTGCATCCTTATCACTTGAGCTTTGATGCACTTGGCTCGTTTCCGAGGTCTTTCAAGGGGACTTCACAGGTGAAATGGAAGCAGAGTTGGGCTTGGAGTATGAAGCGTCTTCTTGTCGCTGGGCTGGGGCTGTCTTGTTTCCATCTTTGGTTTTTCTTTCTTCCTTGATTTCCTTTTTTTTCTTCTTTCCTTTGTGTCCGTCCCTTTCCTTTCTTCTTTCCCTCCTATTTTTTTTGGTATTTGTCCACATTCTTTCTTTTTTCTGCCCTTTGGCTCTCTTGTTTCGCCGTCTCACCCGACTCTCTATCTCTCTCTCTCTCTCTCTCTGGGTATGGGTCAACATTATACAGCGGGGCACCGCAGGCTTTACTCCTTGTTTCCGTTTTCCGGGGATCCGTGTTGGGTATCTAATTCTGACCCACAGCCCTCTCTCTCCTTTCCCCCGTGTCTTTCTCCTCTGGCGGTACTGTGGATGGACGAAATCCTGCACCACCTAAGAAACCCTGGAGTGAAACGATTCCCCTGCAAATACCAACAAACAAGGGTTTCAAACATGGTTTCAAAGTGGTGCGAAATGGATTTCGTCTTTCCACAGTATGACCGCGCTGAGATCATCAGATCGGACGTGTTGCTGGTGAACTACACCAAGTTGGCCGAGCTCAGAGGCGGACCCTTGTCCATCGCCGGGGCCCTTGGCGCCGGCGAGGTGACCGGGTGCCGCTGGAGGAATGGATGCGCGGCGCGTTTTTTTTTTGGGGGCAGAGGAAGCTTCAAATGTCCCATTCCCTTTCCAAAAATGCGTTGTTGTTGTTTTTGGAACAATGTTTTTTTGTTTGGATTCTTTACAACCAATGCCCCATGAGCCTGGCAAGAATTTCAGGCACGGCCTTGAACCGATTGGCAGACACCCCGAAAATAGCGCTGCCAGGTGCATCCTCTTGGCCTGTGAGGTTGAATTCACCATGCTGCCATGAGCTTCTTGTAACTGCCATGAGCTTCTTGACTTGGCTGTGGTTGTCAAAACCGTTTTGGATCCCATTTTGGTTGGTAGGTGAATTCACCACCCATTTTAGAACCTATTTTAGTGCTTGGATTGAATCGGATGTAACCACTGGGGGCTAACCGATTCGGTTTTGAAAAGCCCATGGCCACTTCTTGGCCTCCGCTGCGGACATGGAGGTTGATAAAAAGCTCCATGATACACGGGAGGACACTTCCCCGTTCTGAACCCAGGGATCCGAATATTTCCAGAAAACCATCAGAACCCCAACAACTGGTTTTTTAAAAGAACGATGGTTGAAAAGAATGGGGAATGAACCCCTAGAGTGATACATGGGACGACCATTTTGGGAAACCACGGAAAAAAGATGATGTTTCAACCACGTGTGAACAGTGTTCCCAATGGTCATTTGGGGGCCGAACGGAATATTGAGCAACCCCCACATCAGTGTCTGTCTGTTTTGATGGTACCCTTTGCGCACGTCGTATGTGGGGGCTCCCCGAGATCTATCCTTGTGGAGGTCTCCTACTTGAAGTCTGAGATATCTTCGCTTTCAGACACAGCAAAGCTCATGTCATAGCCTCCCAAGCGGCTCGCCGATATACCGGCCTTGTTTTGATTCATATATGAACAAAGCACTTGTTTTTCAGATGACATTTGAGAAAGGTTGCCCTGTCTTGGTATTAACTACAGCAGATTCCCACCATTATATTAATAGCCCGCAGCCGCAAAATGCAGCAAGCACGCACCTGGGTTCCGGCTCATTTGCGTCGAACCATGGCAAAGGTGAACATAGCAATGGCTAAGCTGAAGATCTGATTTCTCAAAAAAGGGATGGCCGGTGTCAAGGGATGGCCGGTGTCCTTTTGGCTTTCCTTTAAACCCCAATTTAAAAGGGGGTCCGAAGTCCATGGTGAGAACGCCCCCCCGTCTGCCTTTGAGCGGATGTTCGTTTGCGCGCGCGCTGTAGGTGAGCAACTTGCCCTTCCACGTGGCGTCGCAAGCCCTCTTCACCTTGGCCGACCATGCGGATGGCGCAGGGCTGCCTGACCTGCGGGTGGTTTGTTTTGAGGGTGCCTGTGTGTTGTTTTGAGGTTTTGAAGCCCAGGAGGGGGGTTTAAAGGAAATTCCAAGAGGACGGCTTCGAAATCCAAACATGGAAGGGGGGTTGAAAGGAAATTCCATCAGGACGGTTTCGAAATCTACAAATGGGGTGGGGGGGGCCCAAAAGAAGGACAAAATCCACGGTCCATACCATAAGAATCTTGGGACATCACGAAGGGCCGTTAAGGGTCCACACCCACCGGAGATCCGGACTCCGAGGGGGTCCAGTGAGGGCAACAGAAGGGGCTCAATGATCGAATTGGCCGTTTGGGGTACTTTAGAGCCAACTTCAATTCGGACAGCGAGAAAGGGTGAGTAATCCCTCGGATCGGACGAAGATAATATCTTGAAAGTAAACTCTCCGGCCAAGGGGATATGGCTGTGGGTCAAAAACCAATGGTACCATCTTGGGGTAGGTGCACTACCCATTTTAGTCTACTTTAGTGAGGATTGGGATGTTGACCCATGGCCATGTTTTGTTAGGCGAAGGCCGCAGGGTTTCAATCGGTACCACTGACGCTCGGCAGTCCGCCCTGCCAAGTCTCTGCCATTTTCGGGAACTTGGGGTTGGTTTCTTTGAGGGAACCCTTTTGGCGTTGAAAAGGGACACCAAACGGAAAAAACAAACAAACATATCTTGGGGTCCCCTAAGTATTTTCAAGCACACCCATTTGGGTGCGTCTCAAAATTGACATCTTACGTGGATTCTTTTGATTCCAAAGGCTTAGAGGGGGTCTCAGCCCAATTTGAGACAGCCCTTTGCGCCTTCTGCACGTCGCTTGGTGCAGAACTACCAGACGGGCTCTTTGAAGGGAAACCAGAAGGTCGACCTTGCTCGAAGGTGTCCCTGAAATTCAGGCAGGCCGACATTGAAACAAGGGTTGGGTTCATTAAAAAAAAAAAAAACAACCACCACCGTTTACCTAAAGATTGTCATCATCTGAATTGGGTCCCAAGGCCATTCTTTTCATGGTCATGAAAAGTAAATGCGGGTTTGGGCCCAATCCACGCACTTCTGTGGTCAACCAAGTTCCCAAAAGAAGTTTGGGTCAACGACTAAAGGCCGCCAACCCGCTCGGGTGACAAAATGTTGGATGAGAGTTCTCAGCAACCTCGCTGCCTACCTGGTGAGCCAGTTGGCCCATGTGGCTGTGGGTCAAAACCCAGTACCCCCAGTGAACACCCCAATCCCCACTAAGGTGCACCTACCCCAAAATGGGATCCAAAACGGTTTGCCGCAGACAGCCTCAGCTTGTTGTGGCCTAACTCAATCCCCTCCCTCTCCTGCTGTTTCCCTCATATGTTCGCCTCATGGGCGCCCGCACCTTTAAGGTCCGCAACGCGCACGTCATTCTGCAGAAGGAGGCGGGTGCCCAAGCGAACCCAAGAGATACCGACTCCGCAAACCGAGCCACACCCTTGTTTGTTCAATGGTGAGATCAATACACACTACACATCAGAATCTTAGGGTGAGTGATCAGCACCCCTCCGAGGCTCCGAAGATTGAGTGTGTCTTTTTCTCTTCTTCTTTTGTCTTCGAGGCTCTTCTTGTTGTTTGTTTCGTGTCTTTTTGTTTGTTTCGAGGCTCGGTTTGCCCGTTTTGGGTAGCCAAAGGGAAAGCCAAAGAAGCCGAAGGGTCGGTCCAAAACTTTTCGGCCCAGGTGGCGGAGCGATTGGTGGCGAAGCCCAACAGCCCTTGACCACAGAGGTCCATGCGCGCTGCCACTACCCTCCGAAGCTCGGGGGTTTTGGGCTACCTCCAGAGTTTTGTGTTTTTTCGTTGGGTGCCCAGGGTAATTTTTTACCCTCCCACCAGCGAAAAAACGGAAGTGCACAGAGCCCTCTAGAAAGACGACTTTCCTCTTGGTTAGTTGGCCTTCTTGCACTTTCATGTTAGTTTTTGGGAGCCCTTTTTGGGTGGTTGAAGGGGAAGCCAGACTGCATCCAAACTGAAACCGAAGCCCCTTGGGGGTCCTGACTTCCGGGAGATGCCAGGCAAGGCCCTTTCGCACGCACGCCATCCATTCCGTTTTTGGAAGCTCTCTTGACCGACTAGGTACATGGATCCACTGAGACTGGGTCTCCCAAGATTTTCCCTCGAATTGTGGCTTCCGGCAGGCGTTGCGGTTGGAAAGCAAGGCCCCTCCACCTTGCAAGACACCCAACACAGGCTTTCGGTTAGGGACCCTCCTCGAGATCCTTGGCACCCCGCTGCATTTTTTCTGAGGGAGATTCGTTCACGAGCTCACCGATCCGACAACAGAACAAGCGATTCTCTGGGCAGGACCTTCGCGGAAGTCAATTTGCATGTTTTTGGGTTTGTCAGTAGTAATTTGCCCAGATCACGTGGTCACAGCCCTTTTTTCTTGTACTCATTCACCTGTAAGAAAGCAACGCGCAATGCCAGTTTGGTTGGTTGAACTCTTAGGCGGACATCGGAATTCATGTTGTATCCTTTTTCCGGGATCATTAATTGGACGGTTTTCTGGGATGTTGACCTTTTACCTACTGCTGGGGGGGGGGGGTTTGAACATGGTTCGCCTCGTTGGAACACCCATGAAACTTGGCCGCCGCGACGTCCGGGCAGTGAACGTCTCGTAAGGCAAGAAGTACGGCATCCCCAGCGTCGTCTTCCAGCTGTGCCGCGGGTTGAGTTATGTCTGGGGTTGGTACGCTGAATTGGGTGGCTCGAAAGAGGAAGCGGCAGGAAGTTGGACTCTCCATGTGTTTTTGCGACGGCCATTAGGCTGCATCTTAAAAACACAACTTTTCAACTTTTTGGGTAACATGGGCTATATGTCTGTAAAAGGTTAACTTCCCCAATCCTTGGAGTTTTAAGGGGTAAGCATTAGTTTGCATCTTCTTGCTTGCCGGTTTTTATGCATACCGGGCATCAAGGAAGGCGGCGTTGAGTGCGCTTTGATGCAAGGGCGCAGTGAGGCCACGACCGTGTCAGCTTGTAAATGCACCTGGCAGGTAGTTGAGTCTCAAGCGGTGCAAGCTGAAACTTGAGGAACATGGCGAAGACCTTGAAGCTGGCGCTGAGCGCTTTGGCCTTTGCTCAGGCCCACAAGCCTCGTGCTGATGTGGAGCAAGCCTTCGATAAGTTCCTGAAGGATTTTGACAAGAGCTACGATGACGTCGAGAAGCAGGCGACTTGACACAGTGTGGCGCAGTGTTTGTTTGTTCCCGAAAGCATGGCGAAGGGTTCTTCCGCTGGGTTCACTTGAGTTGTTCTCATGAGAGTCATTACAAGGTGTCATTGCAAGGAATCATCATCATGAAAGTCAATGCAAGGAGTCATTGCAAGGAGTCATTGCAAGGAGTCATTGCAAGGAGTCATTGCAAGGAGTCATTGCAAGGAGTCAAGGAGTCATTGCAAGGAGTCATTGCAAGGAGTCATTGCAAGGAGTCATTGCAAGGAGTCATTGCAAGGAGTCATTGCAAGGAGTCATGGCAAGGATTGCAACTTGCACTTGACTCCTTGCACTTGCAACTTGCGCTTGACTCCTTGCACTTGCAACTTGCACTTGACTCCATGCACTTGCAACTTGCACTTGACTCCATGCACTTGGCTCCTTGCACTTGGCTCCTTGCACTTGCAACTTGCACTTAACTCCGTGCACTTGCGACTTGCACTTGACTCCATGCACTTGGCTCCTTGCAACTTGCAATGGCTCTCATGACTCCTTGCAATGACTCCTTGCAATGACTCCTTGCAATGACTCCTTGCAATGACTCCTTGCAATGACTCCTTGCAATGACTCCTTGCAATGACTCCTTGCAATGACTCCTTGCAATGACTCCTTGCAATGACTCCTTGCAATGACTCCTTGAAACAAGCAAGGAGTCAAGTGCAAGTTGCAAGTGCAAGGAGTCAAGTGCAATTGACTTGCGAGGAGTTAAAATCTCTTCTTAGGGCGGCGGGGTAGTGCCGACGACACTACACGAAAATCGACCCTCTGCGGGGATCGGCGTGGTCGAGGTGCAAAAACCCATGGTTTTTTGCGATTTCTAAAGTTCCCGCGCGACCCTCTGCGGGGATCGGCGTGGTCGAGGTGCAAAAACCCATGGTTTTTTGCGATTTCTGCGGTGCTCGCGCGACCCTCTGCGGGGATCGGCGTGGTCGAGGTGCAAAAACGAGGTTTTTTGCGATGTTTAACCTGCTCGCGCGACCCTCTGCGGGGATCGGCGTGGTCGAGGTGCAAAAACCCATGGTTTTTTGCGATGTTTAACCTGCTCGCGCGACCCTCTGCGGGGATCGGCGTGGTCGAGGTGCAAAAACTCGAGGTTTTTTGCGATTTCTGCGGTGCTCGCGCAACCCTCTGCGGGAATCGGCGTGGTGGAGGTGCAAAAACTCAAGGTTTTTGCGCCTTTTCTTGTTCGAACTGGTCTTCGGGAGTTGTCTCGTGGTTCGCGCGCCTGCTCCCGGAACCGGCGGGTCGCGGGTTCGATTCCTCCCTGGTCCGCGGGCGGGCGTCGCAAGATGCAACTTGCATTTTAAAGCAACTTGCGCAGAGCAACTTGCGCAGAGCAAGTTGCACAGAGCAACTTGCGCAGACCAACTTGCACCGACCAGTTTGCGCAGAGCGCCTTGCCTAGAGCAACTTGCGCAGAGCAACTTACGCAGAGCAACTTGCACAGAGCAACTTGCACAGAGCAGCTTGCACAGAGCAACTTGCAGGGAGCGCAATTTGCACAGAGCAACTTGCAGGGAGCCACTTGCAGGGACCAACTTGCCGGAGCAACTTGCGCGGAGCAACTTGCGCAGAGCAACTTGCACAGTGCAACTTGCGTAGAGCAACTTGCGCAGACCAACTTGCACCGACCAGTTTGCGCAGAGCACCTTGCCTGGTGCTGTCTCGCGCTTGCTTCACGAATGCTTCGTGTAGGGAAAAAGAACGCATCCTGCAGCGTTGGGCCGACCTCGCTTGCGATGTTCTGCTTTCGGGCCAACCGTGGTCTAGTTTGTTTGTTTGTTTGTTTGTTTGGTGCCGCGTTGCTCCATGTTGCGTGGACTGTTTGGATTTTGTTTTCAACAATGACTCAATAGCTGGCTCTGGATGCATGCAGACCCAGCCAAGCAACTCCCCGATGCTCAGGCCCGCTTTGCTGCTTTCGCCGAGAATTACGAGTACATCCAGCGCGAGAACGCCAAGAAGCTGTCGTACAAGCTGGGTCTCAACGAGTTTTCGGACATGACCCTGGACGAGTTCAAGATGGGCATGCTGGGCATGAACATGCCGGAGTCAGTCTGGGGCAATGTGGCAAGCGGGGGAGTGCACAAAGTGAGCAACGCGAGCCTGCCAAAATCTGTCGACTGGAGAGGAAAGGCAGTGACCCCGGTGAAGAACCAGCAGCAGTGCGGATCTTGCAGCTTGTCCGATGTGTGTTTAGTTCTTCTGATGTGACCATGCTTTGTTATATCTGCCCCGGCCTTCTCTCATTTGTATTGCAATGTTTATGCCTGGGCCTCCCTCAGTTAGTGAAGCTGTCGTTGTTGTTGAAGCCGGTCCGTAAGATTGTTTTCCCGATGTTCCAATGTTCTTGAGTGACTCTTTCTGAAGTCCGTGTTGACTCATGAAGACGGTGTTGTTGTGCAATGAGAACATTGTAGTATTGGAGTGCCGGATTTGGAGTGCCGGATTCTCAGTCGCGGCTGGTCAGACGGGCCTTTACATTTGTGTGGTCTGGTGAGCACTTGGGCCATGCAGGCGTTACATCTTGTATGTGAAAAACTAAGCAGGGGGAAACAAACACGTCTGGTGGTGTCCAATTGTGCGACCTGCTTTTCTGCTTGCCTTTTTTGGGTTGGGTTTTTGTTGGGGTTCCAAGTTGGCCCAAGGCACTGGGCTTCCCTTTTTTTGAGGCCCACTGTTTTTGGGGCGACCTGGGCCTGGGCCAGGAGAAAGCCGCAGGTTTGAGTCTTCTTCTCCCTTTACCAGGGTTCCATTTTGGGCCGAGTCCTATGTTGGAGCCACACCCACCTGTTTGTATCTTTCCTGAAATTGATTGATGGACGTTTCGAGGCATGTCCAGGTCCAATTTCCATTCAAACAAGCTTGTCGGCATGCTTCCTGAGGCTGGGCTTTCAGCACCACTGGCGCGTTGGAGGGTGCCTGGGCCCTCGCGACTGGCAAGCTGGTGTCCCTGTCCGAGCAGCAGCTGGTGGATTGCTCCAAGAAGTTCGGCAACCAGGGCTGCAGCGGCGGCCTCATGGACAACGGCTTCAAGTACGAGGAGCAGGCGCCGGTGTGCACAGAGGACAGCTATCCCTACACTGCCAAGAACGGCATCTGCAAGGCTTCCGGCTGCACGGTGGGCATCCCGGCCCACGGTGTGACCAGCTACGTGGACGTGAAGGCGGACGACGAGCAGGCTCTCATGGATGCGGTGGCCAAGCAGCCGGTGTCCGTTGCCATTGAGGCGGACCAGATGGCCTTCCAGATGTACAAGAGCGGCGTGCTCACGAAGACCTGCGGCACCAAGCTGGACCACGGCGTGCTGGTGGTGGGCTACGGCACCGAGGACGGCACGGACTACTGGCTGGTGAAGAACAGCTGGGGCGCTACCTGGGGAGAGCAGGGCTTCGTGAAGCTGGAGCGTGGCAAGGCCGGCCCCGGCGAGTGCGGCATCAAGTCGCAGGCCTCTTACCCGGTGGTGTCCGGCTCCGGCCCCTCTCCTTCCCCGCCGTCCCCGCCATCCCCGCCGTCCCCGCCGTCTCCTCCGTCCCCGCCCTCCCCTCCCAGCAAGAGCCACTACGAGAAGCCGCCCTGCCAGAGCGACGAGACCCAGGCCGAGGTGGAGGGTGCTGGCGGCAGCGTCTGCGCGCCCAAGTGCAACACCGGCGCCTGCCCCAGCGACGTGCCGGCGGGAACCACCGCGCACCCCATGTGCATCCTGCAGGACAGCAGCAGCGGCGACAAGTACTGCGCACTTGCATGCATCGTGGGCGGCTGCCCCAGCGGTTCCAAGTGCGTCCACCTCTCCAGCCTTCTGGGCATTTGCGTCTACCCCGACTCCGAGCCTGCTCCTTTGAAGCTTGGGCTTGCCACAGGCACTGAGATGGTTATCTGAGCTGCTGCGTCCAAAGCGCCTAGCAGCCTTGACAGCTGAGTCTGACAGCTCGAGGGCTGGACAGACAAACGTTGTCAATACCTTCAATTGATGTGCGTTTGATGCAGTGCTGAGCTGCTTGAGCTGGCCTGCGTCTCCAGCATGATGTCACAGCTTTTGGCATAGAGAGCCAAGAAGCAAAACGGGACGAGTTGGTGTCAGCTGTTTGACGCTGTCAGCCAGGTGCAACCCGTATGATGTTCAAACACACACTCCCCTGCAGATGAACGCGGAACCCCTCCAAAACCCGGCCATTTCTGGAGGCATCTCCTGAGCGTTTCCTATTTCTGGGCTCCTTCCCCGCATTTTACAGGCGGCTTTTCGGCACGTCAACCCAGCTGGGTCCAAGGCCAGGGGTGGTTTGAACAAGTTTTGGCGTGGGGTTGCCGATGTCCCGTTTTAGGATCGTTGGGGGCCATTTAAAGGGGATTTTCTCCGTTTGGGGCGGTGATGTTAAAAGAGGAATTATATCGGGAACCCTATGTGGTTGCAACTTTGACTTTTTGGACTCCGAAATCAGGGGGAGATCCTTCTGTTTGGGGCGATTTGAAGCATGCTGCAGATTGACATAGACCCACGATCTTTTGTGGAACCCAAAAAAGGGTCCCCAAAGGGTCATTCCAAGGAATCTCTTGGCGCACCCCTCTCTGAGACTCTCGGTTCACGCCACCCGCGGGCGGTCTGGTTCCGGCGAGGTACGCGGATCCCAGGATCCTGTTCCACCTGCCGCCCAAGGCGTACTTCCCTCGCCCGAACGCCTGGGGCCCGAGAGGAGGGCCCAAGTCCAACTCGGTTTTGTTGCGGCCCACCGAGCACCAGGTTTGATCCTTGCAAGCCTGTTTCCTTACGCTCCATGCAAAGGTAGAGCCGGGCCGGGATGGACCAAAGGACTTCTCAGGTTGCTGGACGCCACATCGCCGTGAGAAAACACTGCTCTACCACATCCTGCGCAAACAGGGTGCATGGTTGGATCAACCACATTGTCAACCAGCATTTAAATCGGGTTCTCGTCCATTGCAGATGTTTGTCCATCATCAGGGAACTTGCAAAGAATATGTACGACCGTTTCCCAGCGATATCACTGTGGTAGGTTTGAGACAAATTGCCCCCCCCCCCCCCCCCACCCAAAAAAGCAAAACAAAAAAACAAAAAAGAGCAAGCATCAATAAATAAGCTCAGGTGATATCCCCAACAGCATGCGGCGCTCTTTAGACCCTCACAGAACCCTGCGAAACCTTACCTAAGAATCCTCGCGGAACCCTGCTGCACCTTACCGGACCACCCCGGAGCCCTCGCAGAACCCTGCGGAACCCTGGGGAAACCTGCAGAACCCTCGCGGAACCAGCCGCCGCGGACCTATCTGGGCTGAGACCCCAAAGCTTTCAGCTGCTGGGGAATGAAATAAAATGAAACAACTCAGGTGATATCCCCAACAGCATGCGGTGCTCCTTTTATTGCTCGCACCACCCTGCAGGCCTCGCAGAACCTCGTGGAACCCTCGTGGAACCCTGGTGGAACCCTGGTGGAACCCTGGTGGAACCCTCGTGAAACCGTACCTCAGGGCCGCCCCGGACCACCCCGGGCTGAGACCCCAAAGTTTTCAGCTGTTGGGGAATAAGCTCAGGTGATATCTCCAACAGCACCACACCCGTCTGGGTTCTGCAGATGGGGAAGGTACATGGGTACACAGGAACCACCTCTCGCAATGGTTTAGTTCACAGAACCCCCGCGGAACCCTCGCAGAGCCTTCGCCCAACGCTCGTGGAACCCTGGCGGAACCCTGCGGAAGCTTTTCCTCGGAGCCGCCCCTTTGATCACCCCGGAGCCTGGGCTGAGACCCCATGGCTCTCGCCGCTGTTGGGGAATCAAACATGGAAATCAGCAGCCAAACCAACCCAAACTTGCTGGTTCCCAGCCATCCCCTCGGGTTTTTAGGTTTTAGGCTTTCGTCGGGGATTCCATTTAACCAACTAAAAGGCAAACTTTTAGTAGGGCATCTGAGGACAGCCCAGTTTAAAACCAACCAAAAGGCAAGGACACGGGAGGGATCCCGAAAAAAGTCCCTGGTGGCTCACCTCTTCGTGGACACCCAACCAGTAAAACGCATCAAGCCCTTGGTTTGGGAAAACCCCTGTAGAACCCTAGAAGGGTCCAAATGTGTCTCAAAGTGGCGAAGCAACCAACTGGGTTGCTTTTCTTTCGGCTTCCCTTTCAAAGCCCATAGAAAGGGGGTTGTATCCCGAGCCTCCAAAAAAGAAAGCACAGACACACACACACACACAGATGCGTGCCCAGGTTTTGGGTTATGAAGCCCATAAAAACGGGTGAATCCCGAGCCTCTAAAAAAAAACTGTTGGGTTCGCAACCAGGCGAAGTGATCAAACGGCGTGTCACCCCGAGGTCCTAACCTCCTACGTGAAGCTCGACTTTGAAGCCGCTGCGGAGCGCAGAAGAGGCCCGGGGCCCGCGTCGGTGGAACCGCCGACGGCCTTGTTTTGGTTAAGAAGCCCTTCAGCCCGAGACGTTAGACGTTTGCATGGGTCGGGTGGATTCATTCTGTGTTTCTGCTCAACAGTTTGTGCAGACAACAAATTCTGTGATCCCATGGGTCCTCAATTTCAAGCCACGCCCCTGAACATTTGAATTTAGTATCATCAAACTTGGAGTTGTGGAGAAGAACCCATGCTGTTCACTCATCGTTCCTTTCAGAAGCCCGGGCCAGCCCGACCCACCTTTCAACATGGACTTCGGCTGGCGAATGGAAAGAAAATTCCCAGGACTCGATCTCAGGGAATCCTTAGGTTGCAACCGTTCAGATGGTCAATGGTGAGGAGAGGCAAGGAATTGCGGCTTGCTTTGGCTTTGTTTTCCTAAACCCACGGGCTGCCGAGCCTCAAAAGGCAGCTTTTGTGCCGGCCGCCAAAGCGCCGAAAAGAATCGCCAGCTTTGAACGTGGACCCCCGCGACCTGCGGAACCTCACCAACATGGCCTTCCGGTACAGGCGAAAGATGCAGCCCGGCCTTGACGGGAATTCTGGACGTACTGTGGACGAAATCTGTTCGCACCACGAAATGAAACCGTGCTTGAAATTTATTACGCTTGGTGGTATTTGACATCATTCCAGGGCCCAGGGTTTCTATTTGGCGTAGGATTTTGTGCATCAGTACCTGGCATTTCTTTTTCGGCCTTGACTGTGGTTGAAAAAGGAAAGATAGGCATCAACAGGCAGCGTGGCCTTGATTCTTGATGGGGACTATCCTCCAGCACGATGCGTGGGCACACATCAAACATGTCCTCGCAAATGATTGGCGGACATAATTTCACCCACACAAATGATGCCGAGGCTGCAAAACAACACGAGGTTTTGGATGACATACCTGGGAAGAGCGGATGGATCCCGTTGAAGCCGTGGTAGGAGGCAAGGGTATGTAACAAACGGATCGCCTTTACTTAGACGTTTGACGCGACTCACTTGAGTGGAGGGGAGACTGTCCAAATTAGTCAGTTTTTGCTTTTTGCGATACCGCCTCAGCTGCCTGCGCCAATCCAGCAGAAAGCGCTGGTGCTCCGTTAAAGCGCTGAAAGTGTACAGTAGGATTCGCAACTCCCAAATTAGTCCTTCCAACAATCCTTGCTTGGGGATGTTGCAAAGAGTACTTTTCCGAGACTGCCTCCACAAACCTCTAACAAGCGCGATGGCGAGCTTCGACTTTCCTTCGGGACTTGCCCAAGTAAAAGACATCGAGGGGATCGAGCGTCGACTGACTTTGGCGGTCAAAAATGGCTTTGGACGCCTCACAACCAGTGGCTTTCTGTGCGTCTCCCTCTAAAACCGTCGACCAAGGCTTTACACCTGCGATTTCGAGATTGATAACGTGTCAAGTGCTCAAGCGCCAAGCAAATCGAATGAACCTCTTCTGGGTCAGACAATTCAGTATCTTCCAACATCTCTGTCTTTGTCCTGATGGTATACATACATACATACATACATACATACATGCATACATACATACATACATACATACATACATACATGCATGCATACATACATACATACATACATACATACATACATACATACATACATACATACATACATTACATTACATTACATTACATTACATTGCATTACATTACATTACATTACATACATACATACATACATACATACATACATACATACATACATACATACATACATACATACATACATACATACATACATACATACATACATACATACATACATACATACATACATACATACATACATACATACATACATACATACATACATACATACATACATACATACATACATACATACATACATACATACATACATACATACATACATACATACATACATACATACATACATACATACATACATACATACATACATACATACATACATACATACATACATACATACATACATACATACATACATACATACATACATACATACATACATATATATATATATATATGGATAATCTACATATATATATATATTACTATATATACATATATGTATGTATATTTCTATTAGACACACACACATACACCTCAACCTCGCCCAGGCTTTTCGAGAGGGTGGTTTATGGGGACACCGGAGCCAAAAAGCGGTTCTATGCAACCAAAGCACCCGACGAAGTCTCCACGGGATGCGCTTTCATCGCATTCTGCATAGTTGGTTTCACCACCTGTCCAAGATGGTTACCAGTATTTTAAAACCTCCACCAGGGGTCATACGGCCACTATATTTGCCATATCAGGGTAGATACTCCAAAGTTACCCTCCAATTTTGTTTTCAGGATATACAGACCACTATATTCGCCACATAAAGGGTAGATGCCCCAAATTTACCCCTGGGCCGCGGTAGCTTCAGTTAGGCTTGGAACTCGCGAGTGGCTTAGGATGTCCAACTCCTTGGTCCGACTCCTGCGAGTGAGCACCGGCGCAGTTTTCTCCGAAGGGGACGGGTCCAGCCACAGGGAAAAACGTCACGATGCGGAGGGGAAGTTGGTTTTTGTTTGGCTTGTTTCTGCCGGGATTCCAGCCACATGGAGAGTTGTGATGGGATTTTACTTTGGCAAAGGGTGATTTTCCACATCCATGAGAAGCTAAGCGCGCGTTCCGGATTCTTTTGTCTGAGATCTAGGCAGGCTTCAACGAAAGGCAGTCCTTGCTGAGTTAGGAAGGAAAACACACAGGAAGTCGAGGGGTCCCTCTCTTTGTTGTGCGGCGCGACAGCTGAGTGATACAACTATGGGACCAAAAGAGGATTGTGAAGAACCGAAAAGGACCGAAAGACCAGACGGATGCATGTGAGGTGGGCCCAAAGGGGCCAGGTACCTAGGTTTCGGATCCGCATGGGGTTTGCATGGCTTGGAACGAATGCGTAAACATAACCCATGTTCCATGATACAAATCTGCTTGAGGAGGCATGTTTGTTCAGCTTCTTTTACAGCAGGCCGGGATCAATTCAAGTGTCACGGAGGTGTCACCGGTTTTTGCTGGGAATGCATCGGACACCATGGGCCAAAGACAATTTACCCGGGCACTGAGTTGATCCACATGGATTGCCGATATTGGGGACATTCGGCTATTAACTAGGTCCCTCAGTAGTGCCCTTTTACAGTTTCTTTTTTGGGGGAGGGTGTCCCTACTCAAATAGACTACAGAAAAACGGGTACCCTTATTCTAACCTCTCTACTGGAGGACCTCGTTAAGCTCATAATCCAAGCGTCAGCTTTTGACATGCCAGTTTGCGAGAACCGTAGAACCCAAAGTCAGTTTAGTTGTTGGGCGCTCAATTATGAGAACGCCAGATGCTCGTTTCCAGCTAGGGTGAACGTAGATGGTGAGTGAACAACTCCCCCATTCAAGTTGTATCATCCTTTTTAATCATGAACAGGGCATAGTTTCGATGGTGCTCAGTCAGGAATGGGAAATGGAATGACTACAAGAAAAAACATCCAATTGGTTTCCTTTAAGGGGACCCCTCAGGTTCATTCCATTTCTCCTTCCCTACCAATCGCACCAAGGAAAGGGATGTACACTCCCGACTAACATGGAAGCTCCCAGAAGGCCTCTGTAAATGGAACTAAGTTTTTTGCAAAGGGGTCCGTTCGGGAGCTTCCATGAAATCACCTGGGGGATGGTAGAAGCACTGGCGCTCGCTCGCGCTTGCTCGCGCCAGTGCCACACCACGCTGATCGACAAACTGCCGGAGGAGTACGCCAAGCTTCGCCCAGAGCAGCCGCTGCCTGAGAGGCCATCCATCGCTGGGAGCAAAAACCCCCAACGCCACCGTGGGCCCAATGAGCGGAGGTTGATTCCACTAGTTTACCACCATGGCCCAATTGGCAGGGTTGATTCCACTAGTTTATATATATATATATATGTGTTTGTGCACAAAGTATAGGACAGAATCTGAAGATAGAGTGCCCCGTTTTGCGGGCCAAGTTAAAGCCACCATTACTTTGGTGTCAAATCAGGAAGCCCTGAAACTGAAAGCGGGTGGTTTCCCTGACCCCCGGAAAAGGTATCGTTCGCCTCAAAAAGCACACCCATATTGGCATCAGGCTGGAACATCCACGAGAGACTGGCGGGCTCCACGTATTTTGGACCAAACTGACGTCAGTTGGACGCCTATGTTTGGGGGAGGCTTCCTTCTTTGCTTTTTTCCTGGGTGAATGTCAACCCCAAACCAATACACCTGGATGAACAAGTTGCATGGCTTTCAACAAGCAGGATCCCCTCTACAAGCCTCCTGTTCTTCAGCCAGGTGTCCGTGTATGTTCCTTCTGGAATGGTTCAAGCCTTACAGTTTCCCTTTCGGGCGATATTCGAAGCAGAACTACAGGGCACTCCTTTCATCTTTCGCGTACGCACTTCGTGATTGGATCTGCTTGTTCACTTTGGGCGTCGCGTTTTTCGTATTGCGGGCCATATTTTCCGGGCTCGGGCCATATCTTCTGCCAAGCTTCGGGCAGGTGATCTCATTTCGTGATTTGCCGCGCCCGAGGATTGAGCCTTGGGAGTTTGTGCACTTGACTCAGCTGATCTTCGGCAAGAAGGCGGCGAAAGGTCTGTCACGAGTTTTCACCGGGTAGAAGTTTTATTTTGAAGCCAACGGTTTAGCTGAGCTTGCACGTGAAGGCCTTTTACTCGGGGATAGTGTGATCAAAGCCAGGTGCCAGGTTCCCAACGATGAACATCTTCTCCCTCCTGGTTTGCAGATGGCACCATACTGCTTGTAATTTCCAATTTGGAAATTCTCGCTTTACCTCGGTCCCTTATTTCGTTTTCAGTTTGGGCATGACAATGTATGACAATTGGCGTCGTGGCAGATTGTGTTTGGGAATTTCACGGCTCCTATATTTCCCCTTTGGGGGTTTTAGACGTCGCCTTTTGGTAGTCAATGTAACAGGACCCTCTTTTGGTGGGGTGAGTGGAGCCCGGCGCCAGGAATTCCCCACGCACTTCAAGCGCGCCTGGCGGGGCGAGTTTGGCCGTACCGCCCGTGCCTGAGTGCCTGAGTGCCTGAGTGCCTGAGTGCCTGAGTGCCTGAGTGCCTGAGTGCCTGAGTGCCTGAGTGCCTGAGTGCCTGAGTGCCTGAGTGCCTGAGTGCCTGAGTGCCTGAGTGCCTGAGTTGAGTGCCTGAGTGCCTGAGTGCCTGAGTGCCTGAAGGGAAGCTGGGCCGGGGTAACGGGCCGGGGTAACGGGCCAACTGAAGGCCATGCGCCCAAAAGACAACATGGAGGTCAAAAAGACTGCTGGGTTGGGACACCGGGGTGTTCTATCTGGGGCCTATGCTGGTGTATCTTTTTGTGCTGTGCTCTTCAATTTGGTCACATGTTGAGGGGCTCTCAAAAGTAGCGTTAAGGGTCCATTTTGGGAAGCTCCCATATCACTTGCAGCCAGTTTCAGTGTCCCTTCAAGGCCTGATGGAATGAACTAGATGGAGCTCTTCCTTTGGAGGCTTTCTCTTGGAGCATCTCCAAAACTGCCCCCAAAAGCAGAAGGAGTGAGGGACCCCAAGGGCATGACAACTTGAGGGCTCTTCCCGCTGCAGGTCAGAGACTGACCGATTCGACGTCCTGAGCCGGGACGCGTTGCAGTGTAGCGAGAACAGACAAAGCGGCCTTGCACCTTGTTTATGACCCGCGGCTTGATCGGCAGCAGCGGTTATTTGGACGCGTGCTTTGGCATTGCAATTCCTGCATCATGCTGGGGCTCGAGTTTTCTTGAATGAGCTACAAAAGGCGCAATTCAGCAACAAGTCCCTACTCATTCTTCTACCGAGCTTCATCTTGAACATGTGCACTTATCGCTAGGATCATGGCTCTTGGCCTTGAGAAGGGCTAGACATGCGTGACGGCCGCCGCGACGGTCGAAGCCGCTCCCGGCACTTCGATGGCCGAGACGGCCGGGATGGCCGGGACGGCCGGGATGGCCGGGATGGTTGGCGGCCGGACCCGCGTCGGGACCCGCGCCGGGACCCACGGGACCTGCGGGATCCACGGGACCAGCGGGACCCACGGGACCCACGAGATCCGCGGGATCTGCGTGATCCGCGGGATCCAAGGGATCCACGGGACCAGCGGGACTTGCGGGATCCGCGTGACCGGGATGGGCGGGACCCCCGTGCGCGTGAGGTGCGGGAGGTTCGCCACCCACTGAGCCGGCCCTACGAACAGCGACAGGCATATGGCAAGGCTTACCTAGATGAGCGCCCCTATTCCGACCGCGAGCGCGAGCAGGAGCGCGAGCGTGAGCGGTATAGTGGGCACGGCCAGAGTCATGAGTGGCACCTACGGCAAAGCGAACGAGGTGCCAGAGGTGATCGCTATGATGGCTACGATGACCGTCGCATGGATCAGAACTTCGACCGTCTGCGAGAAAACTCTGGCCGCAGAGACCGACATGTCCGCGAAATCTTCGTCAAAGAGAGGAGCGAGCAACGGGCGTTGCCTTGTTCATAGCTGGGGCCTAAACGTATGACCGCATCAGAATTTCCTTTCAACCCAGCAACTCTCCCCCTGTCTCGTCAAGACTGATCCAAGCACCCAGAGAATGCAGTTGCACTAAGTATGAACCAGACTTTGAGGAAGTCAAGGCACAGGGTTCTCGATCAAAATGCCAGCAGTCCATGGTCCGTTGGGAGAGAGACGGGGGGCTTTCTAACTTTCTCGCAAATCCAGGGAAAGCACTATGTCCGGGTTACTGCACACTTTGACACTGGCTCATGCGTCATGCAATTTTCAGGTACAGGTGCCTGCAAGCTGAATATGAAGAGCCTTGCCCGCGGGTCCTCTCTGGGCGGTGGATCTCTGGAGGGGACCAAGAAACAAGTCATGCATCGGAGGGCAATGAGAATTCTGAAAGTGACTCTTGGCCACTTCGTGTACCTTGGCGCAAGTTCTCGAATGAAAGTAAGTTTCCGGGGGCACAAAAGGATGGACCCACCATTTGAGTCTACTGGCTCGAGCCATTTCTGGGGCACTGCTATGACCCATTTTGCGTCAGCCGCATAGTTTCTTTGAACAAGATGTGCACATATGTTGTTGCTTCACTGTTCAATGAGCTTCCTTGTGATGATGGCATATTGGGATTGTCTCGAAATAGAGATTGTCTGAAAACGGGCCATGCTGCCAGGGTGGTTAAGTGGTTGGACGACCCAACCGACCGCAGTCTTCCCAGGAGTGCGGATGTGAGGGAGCTTCGCGACCGTGCGGACCGGGAGCGAAGAGCGCGGAGCGGAGGCACTTTGGTTGCCGTGTTGCTAGTTGCTACAGTGGATGCCCTAGTGCTGACCCCAGATGAATCAACCCTAGTTTATTAATAATATGGGGGTGGGGGACCCGCCAAGAATGGTCTGAGTCCCCACTAAACCCAGGGACCCCCTCATATATGAATAAACTGGGGCTTATTAATTTCGGGTGGACAGTAAACCAACCATGTTTAACTACAACACAACAGTACAACATGGTAAATTGGGGAGTTTGCCGTATTCCCTTGCAAAAGAACATCGGGCATCTACTCCAGAAATACAGCAAGCGTGGGCAGAAGGGGATCCTTTGTGCCTGGGGAGAAGAACAAGTCTCAGGATCAAACGTCAAGGGCCCTTGGGCGCCGCTAGCCGCCATTTCCGGGTAGGATAGCTGAAGTTTCATTGGGGACAGTCCCTTGCCTGAGGTGTTTAGATGTTTTTTGGGTGAAAGGTGGGGGTTTCCATTTAATCCACACGCCAAACTTTTAGCAGGAGATTTGAGGACAGACCAGATTTTCATATGTCTAACCACCGGGTGTCCTAATTTTCATATGTCTAACCACCGGGTGTCCTGCAACTTCGTTACACGGAATGTGCAGACTACTTTGATACCAGGTTTTGATTTTGACTCAACTGGCTGCGTATCGAAAATCCAAATCCACGACCTCTTCCTTTAGTTCCACCTTGCAGCCGTCCCAAAACGAATTCAAAGGTTTGATACGCGGCGTGTCACAATGAGCGCAACATGCTGCCCACTTGTAAATGACAAAAGCCGCAGCCAGATGGAGTCACGCCCTGTGCAAGGCTTTTTAGGGCGGCCCTTTGTGACTTGTTGAGGTGCTGCCAGTAAGAAACAAAAAAACTTTAACTTACTGTTCATTGTGGTTAATCAACCATACACCACATATCAAAGGCCATTACACAACTTGCACAGGAACCGCCTCTGACACTTCTGACGCGTATGTTGATCGGTGGATTAAACTTGGAACCCCCCCCCATTCTTGGGGCACCCTTAGTTGTCGAGCAAGCCCATTTCTTTGGTGCATCTTGCTTGGATGTTAGGAGTTTAGCTCTTTGCCAACTAACGGGTTTTCCGTATTAAACCGCTAAAGGTGAAAGATTAGCAGGGGAGCAGAAAGCATCGGAGATTTGTCGCTTGAAGGCCGGACCGCGCCGGTGCCGGCGCCGGCACTGCGGCCGGAGCGCCGGCCAACCGAGCGGCGCACCGAGCTGCGCAGGGACGAGCCCAGGCGCTCCGTTCAGACGTTTGCTCAAGTCACAGGGTTGGGTTACAGGGAGCTCTACAGGAAAACAGCTTATTTAGGGTGTTTTGGGGCCATTTCCTTTAGATTTTCCTGCAACCAAACCCTTTGATCAAAGCATGAATTGAAAGCAGCACAAGAGCCTGTGAGCTTACGCATGCTGAGGCCGACAAACACTGCGGTCTTTAGAGTCTTTCACTTGACTGCCACAAAGAAAAGCACAGTTCTGAGGGCCACTTCGACATTTTTGTGGCTTTTCTCGTTGTTGTTTGGCTTTTTGACAAGACAACACTCGGTTTTTCCAGAGTTTATGGGTTTCCTCGAGTTTTCGTGCTGTTGTTTGGTTTTCTGACTAGACACGCGGCGACTCTCGGTGGGTTTCTTCTCGCAGACATCAAAGCGCTTCGCGCGAGGCCTGCAGACGCCCGGCTTCGCGAGCGACGCTCGGCGCCCAAGGGATGTGCCCTCCGTGTGCCCGAAATCCAAAAAAACTGCTCAGCATAGGTTCTACCCTTGTGTACTGGGTCCCCCAGTAGTGCCCTTTTACTCTTGTTTTGGGGAGGGTTCTCCTACTAAAATAGACTACAGGAAAAAGAGTATCCTCGTTCTAACCTCTCCACTGGAGGACCTAGTATGCCTTTTTTGTGGGAACCCCCCTAACAAAATGGTGTTTCCCCTTTGGCCTTCCTTCAAACCAACCCCAAAAGGGTGCCCTCAAAGAAGATGGACCCATTATGGCTCAATTATGGCTTCGTTTTGATATTTTTTGTGATGGCTAATTTGACACATACCATGCGCTGGGCCAAGATGTGAAGCTGGGCAGGGGCTCATGTTTCGGTTAGAAATTCAATCATCCTCAGTCGTGCCGTCTGTAGATCCTTGCGAGGATCAATCAGAATGTCAAGAGAAGGAGGGGGTAAAGACTGGATTTGTGGGAGTCTCGACCCATCCAAATCCAACCCTGGGTTTTACCCACCACCAAGCCTCAACTGGTGTGTGTCAAAATAGGGGAGATATCCCAAAATCGCGGTTTTTCCAGGCCCCCCCCCCCTTAAAAAAAACCAAGAAACGATGGTTCATGTTTTCCTTTTAAGGGGGACCCCCCTCAAATGGTGGTTGTTCTTTTGGCTTTGCCCTTCAAACCCACAAAAAAGGAGGTATCCTCAAAAAAACGACACCCCCAAACCGAGCGCGTTTTTCTCTCGACCGCCGCGTTTCGGTTTCGGTCGGGTGGCACTGAGGCCGGCGGGAGCGGGCACCGGCGCCGTTCCTCGCCGAGAAGTTCCGGGCCCCGCGGAAGGAGCGGAAGGCGAGGGACGGAAGGCGAGTTCTTTTTCGGGTAAAGGAAACCAGTTGGATGGGTGCAATAAGGGAATGAGACAATGGATCAGAATAGGGAAGCCCCAAAATTGACGGGTCCCCTTTTGGCATTTCCTTTAAAACTCTCCAAAACGGGTACCCTAAAAAACACACCCATGTGGGTATGGGTCAAAATTGAACCACCAGGACACCGGCTTTCGTCCATGGTTCTACTGGGCAACCCATTGTGGGGTTACCCTATGTTTGACCAATACCCAGGTGAGGATGCATGCCTTTGGTGTTTTGTTTAAAGAGCCCCAACAGCCCCGGTACCTCCTGCAACCCTGAAAGCTGCCCCACATCACCCTTTAGGCATCCCCTTTTTGGTGGTTGTAAAGGGACGCCAAAAGGAAAACCACCATTCTGGCGGTCCCTTAAAACAAGACAAGCCCATTTGTGATCACTAAATTTCCCACAAAGAGCATGCGACTCTCATTCCATACCCTTTGCAGTAGCATGTCATGCTGCCTCTCAAACGAGTTGGGCAACGAAGACGCCACAAAGAATGCCCTGAAAAGAGACATCATGTCAAGCGGGGAGAGAACAGGAATGGTTCAAGTGTTCATCATGTGTGTGTGTGTGTGTGCGGAGTGGCAGAACACCCTGCCACCAAAACCGTTTTCTGTTGCAGCAGGGGGCCAGCGGCCATCAAGCAAACGCTGGCCAACGAAGCTATGCTTGATGGTGGATGCACGGATTGATCACCCGTGTGTACCTGCAACATTTGCGTGATTCTGAAAGTCTATTTGGCCCCTTGGTTGCGGCGCTGTGTGTGCTTCATGTTGGAACTGGTAACGTTTTCGCCTCTAGAGGGAAACCGAGTGCCTTGCGAGCCGAAACTCATCATACTCGAGACTTGTCGGTTGTACTCGAGACTCATCAGTTGTACTCGAATGATTAGCATTCTCCATCTGGAGTTCAAGTGTGTACACCCCATTCGTGGGGAATCCTCAGGTGTACCCATTGTGTGACCCCGGGCCGGCTCTGTCGGAAAATTTGACCTCAACGTGCTTATCATAGAACAGCGGAATTTCACATTTAACCAGGAACGAGGTTTCACTAAAGGGAAGAAAGCCGTCAGATCATAGCGACGTCTCACCACAGTTGATAGTTGCCGATTTTCATTGCATTTCCTGACCATTGGTTGAACATGTTGCTCGTATCACTGCGGTTGACGATTGCTGACTTGTATTTGCTTTGCCTTGTGCATTTCGATCGACCATTGCAGTTGAGGGCCGCTAACTTGCATTTGCATTGATTTGAATGTTGTCGGGTCTGATTCTCTCAAGGTGGAAGTGTGCAAATTCAGAGTCAGTTGCGTCACCATGTCTCGACGTGATGATCGTGATAGATCCAGGACTCGACGCAGACGTGATCGGAGTCCGTCCCCTCAAGCTCACAAAGCACGCCGACGTGAGCACAATGACAACCAGGTCTCGGAGAACATGGATTGGAACAACTTGGTTTCATGGCAACACAACTCCGGCTACAACGCTGCTAACAACTTTCCGATGATGCCTACCAATTTTCAATCGACTCACAACCCCACACAACAATTCCAATACCCGGCGATCAACTACATGATGCCGATCCCTCCTGATCCCACGCCATCCAAGTTCATGCCACCAGTGATGCCACCACCGGTCACTACTTCCCAACCTACACCGTCACCTGGACCTCCTGCGGCTCTACCGGTTCGTCCTCAGAAAGCCTGGCTTACTCCCTCGCCTGACTGGACACCTGGAGACGGCATGTTTGATGTCAATCAACTCTACAACTTCAGCCTGCCCATGACTGTTGCCAACACTCCGCATGGCAACCTTCGCGACATGTCAGGCATGGATATTAGGGACGTACGCCTGGTTCAGGTTATCCACGGGGGCCTCACCAACTGGCTACTCAGGCCGTTTGCACACGGCCGATTCGTGACGTGGGAAGGCTTTCGCACCCGCACTGAGGCCTTACTTTGGAGTACCTGCTCCAAATTACTACGAAGATCGCAGTCACTCAACCTGCTCACCCTGGAAAAGGACCTTGCCAACACGCTGGGTCTCAACATTGATGACTTCAATCAGCGCATCAAGGTCCACGACCATTTGGCCAACCTGGTACTTCAATTTCTTCAACAACATCACACCTCTCTCGCACCTGCCGCCCAGACCGATGACATGGTCAAAAAGTTCAATGATTTGAATCGTGCACACGAACTTCTCCAAGCTCAGTATTCCGCATCACTTCGCGCATCGACCTCGCCCACGATGACAAACCAGAAGGATGATGCAGAGTTGGTTACACCGCCACCGGTCAACCACACACCATCCTCGTCACCTGCCAGCTCCCTTCCCACAGCCAGCGCGGCCGCCCTGGATGGCAAGTCGTTTGATAGCGTGGTGCAACCTCGGATCATGCAGTCTCTTCACGGAGTGTCGTCACCGCCGTCCAAACCGGCGGCGTCACAATTGCTCACCATGCACAGCACGCCGGATGAAGTTGTCAAGTACTACACATGGACCAGTGACCAACCTCGCCTTTTCCTCAAGCAAGCACCCACAACAACCACTTTGGCATCGCTGGTTAAGTGGGCCAATCACCCGTCCCGGCTCAACGGCAACAAGTCATTAGATTCTATGGCGACGCAGCTTCTTCAGGCGAGGCAACGCATGCCGAAAGGCGATGCACCCACTCTCGGGGCAATGGCGGCTTCATGGGGTCTAGAACCCGGATATCTTACCAAACTCACTGAGAAGGCATTGAGTCACCTCATCGTGACCGCTCGCCTGCTCTGTGGATGAGAAGGCATCATGATGACCTTCGTTCTCATATGAGCCCGGAGCGGCAACAATGTCACGGATGAGTCCAGGTGAAAACTCGTCCGTCAAGTGTCTGCGTTGCACCTGATTGATCTTGTACTTGCTTGTTCTTGCATTGCCTCTTGTGTGATTGTCTGTGATGCTTGTATTCATGTCGCCGCCTTGTGGTAGATTTCGTTGGTTGCATCTCACCATGTTGGATGAACTTCGCCGCTGCGGAATCTATGATGATGTTGCACAATGGCAGTCGCTGGACGACCTTCTGCACTCGTTGACCATATTCTCTACGTGCTGGCATTACTGTTTTCCTGGACTACCACCACCGTCGATTCCAATTGAGGAGTACGAATCCATCACACAATTGCCGTGGCTGGGTCTCATCCTCGAGGTCTTAGTTGTGGTCCGGATAGCCCTTCAGATTCCGAATCGCGCTATGTCCAACTCTCAGCACACCGTGGCCAACAGGTACGAGCTTCACAGATGTCGGTGCGCTGCCTATTTATTGATCAGTTTCTTACAACGTCTCATTTCACAAGATCACGGCTACTTCCCGCCGTTCTTCGAAGTCCTTCACTTCTACAAGACTTCTCTCTTGTGTGAAATCATGCACTCAACTTTCGCTGACACGCGACATCTACGCTCATTGCGGGCGCGATTTCCTGACCTCTACGACTTCATACATGATCCAGGTCATCACCAACAACCGTGCGTCTACATTCGACTTTCCCCATGGCACACACCATACTATGTTGGGGCGACTGATCAGGATGTTCTACGTCGTGAACACTCACGCAGTCGCAAATTTCTACAACTACTTCGTGGACGGCATGCCTTCTTTGAACCGGCGCTTCACTACTGGAAACGATCCAATACTTACTGGCTCTTCTGTGCTGTACCAGTGGAAATCAAACTTCCAGTTTCCTCGGTGTGGGTTCAAGAAAGCAAATGGCAATACCTGCTACGCCCGCATTTGAATGCGCCCTGGGTACACAGAATCTTGCGCAAGGTGGGCTTCCGGGAACATCTTGTAGATTTTCGACGCCACTCGTTGTCGTCTCCCACTTCCCTCGGCTTGCACAAGCGCTTTCGACGACGACTACATCCGGATCTCCAACGGCAACTACGACCTGACACCCTGGATGACATTCAAGCCCACTACTCGATTCTCTATCAGCTGGGATCGAATACAGGAGCGTCGTTCCAAGTCATGCGTGACCTACTGTCGGCCGCTTTCCCTCCCACTCAGCTGTACTACTTATTGCGGCTCGCAGTCTTTGTCAACGAGCCCTTCCGCTCCAAGGCCCAGAAGCTCCTCGCCCAGGTACTGCACAAACGACGGCTACAACCACCCACCACTTTAACACAGCTACTCTTGCCGCCGCTACATGTCCAGAATTGGAAAGCTCTACTGGGCACATGGTTACAAAGCTGGATTGCTTCTCATCGGGATCTGTTCCCTTCTCTTTTCATTCCAAAGATCCGGGTTGTGGAAACTCGCAGCGCCACATTGGGCGACAAGATATACAACTATCGCACATGGCAGCGCAAATGGACGCCTGACACATCCTTTCCGTGTCGCTGTTTGGACATCGATGATCACCATCTACACCGTGCACATGGTCACGCAGTAATGGTGGATGAGTTTTCTCGCATCAATGCGGACATTAACATTGAAATCATGGCCGCCTCAATGAAGGATCAGTTTTTCGGTGATGTCGACTTATTGCATCAACGTTTCACCACACAACTTCGCAAACTTGCTCGCCGCTGGCATGTACATGGTTCCGGTCTACTTTCAGATCTACAGCCAGTTGTGACTCAGTTAATGGATACTCATCGGATGAACCTCCAAGATCGGGCTTATTGGTCATCGACATCGTTGCAACGCACTGTGGCTTCTTTGTCTTCGTGGGTAGTTATCCCAGCGGATCATTTTCCCTCCCGCGCACATGTGATGTGCCCGTCCCTGTTTGCCATATTGATGCGGAAGACATTCTGCGCGGGGGATGTCTTCTCACTTTGCCGCGAATCCGCAGCATCCTTTCGCTCTGAAGTGGTAACCACGGTACCTTCTCTCCTACGTCAACGATATGCATGGGGACTTCGACTTCAAGCACCGTTGCCCACAGCGCGCATCCTCCCAAAGCCGACCAAGGACTGGCAGAAAGCTCGACCCATCATTTCATTCTTTCGCACATGGGCAGCTCCCTTCCTCACGGTCTTCGGTGCACTCATATTTGAACTCACCAAGGCGGCCTTCCCCGACATTGCAGGTCAACTCTCAGTACAAGAACTTATCCAGCAGCTGTGGGAAGCACTGTCAAAAGCAGATCCTGATGAGTACATCCACCTGGTGTCGCAAGACTTGTCAGGCTTCTTCACGTCCATTCCTACGGAACGATTCCACCAGGCGCTTCAAGTGCTTCTCCATCGATACGATCAAGTTGTTGGCCTTCGCGGTTCCTCGCAATGGTCCGTGTACGAAGTCAAGTCAGATCATCGACGCCGTATGTTCAAAGGAAAGTGGCGCCGTCAAACCAAGATCCCTCGAATTTTTCGTGAACAAGATCTCCGGCACCTTCTGGACTTTGTCATTGACAACAGTCACTTCGAGATCAACGGATACTTGTTCCGCCAAGAACGAGGAGTCGCTATGGGATCACCAGCCGCGCCACCGTTGTGCAATTTGGTTGCTACGGTTGAGGATTTCTTCTGGCACCAAACCATGATTTCTCTGCGGTTTTGCATGCCCGACATTGGTGTGATTTGGCATGAGCGCTACGTCGACAATCGTTTCATTCTCCTTCGAGACTCGGCCCCACACTCACCCGTGCTCATGAACTTTCTTTCCCTGGAATTTTATCGCCCACCAGTGATGCTTGAGGTTCAACATGATGACAAAGTACTGGGTTACCGATGTGATTCTTCCTCCAGAACTATTACTCCACAGCTACCTGATCATCCCTCCCAAATCAAAGGAATTCGGAGTGCCAATGATCGGATGTTCACTTATTCTTCTTGGTCTTCTCGCTCGTGGCTCATCATACGCGGTGCACAACCGGCGGTTCAACAACAACATGGGCTCGACGCTCTCAAACGCCTTTATGAGGCCAAAGGTTTTGAATCTCACCTTCTGCGGGACGTTCGCCGTCGACTTGGGACAAAATCTGCATGTGAGCTTGTCATTTTGTCTCTTCTTGTGCATGCTTGGGACTGTTGTTGTTGCATTGCGCTTTGTTTGCATGTAGCTGGCTCAGAACCATGGCGGAATATATGGTCACTAGCACTCTGCGTTCTGACGGATCAGTACAGACCACGAGCCGCGTGACGCTCGAGCACCTCCCCAACTTCATCAACGGCAATGAGATCCAAATGTTCATTCGGACTCACGGCATAGCACACCAGCAAAGTGTGCAATCCCACGCCTCGTCACGTGATGTACCAGCACTCACTGAGCAGCCCCGATCGCGTTCCCCCCGGTCACGAATTCCGCGGATCCAGCTCACACCGGGCCCGCAAGGGCATTCGGATGAGGAAGAAGATTGGGGTGAATGGAGGAGTGATGGCAGACGCGCCCATAGTGATCAAAGGAGGCCACGCTCGCCTCCGTTTCCTCCTTCTCATGGCAGTCCTTCTGAGAACCGCATCGCGCTGGTGCCTCTCTCAGTTCGTCGGCAGGTGCCTGATTTGGGGGTTCATCGCTTCAAGCTACGCACTGGGTGCCGGATCGAGGAGATCGCCATCGAAGTGAACGATGTCCTCTACTACACCTTGCCTTCGATTGCCGCCTTGGTATTTCCTGAACCGGAGCTGTTGAAGAAATCATGGGAGTCTGTCTACAGGAGCCTCATGCCGCACCGCCGCAGCATCATCGAAGATGAACAGCGGGTCAAGTCCATTTCGGAGTTTCCGTTTGCTCAGCCACCACATGGGGTTCCGGGACGCTGGACGGAGCAAGTGGTCAAAGACATCTCGGACTACTTCCAGATCTCGCGGCGGTCACTACCGCAGCAACTCATCGTCCAGCTCGGCATTTGCGAGGAGAAGTGGCCATATATCAGCAGAACCACGCGGACGTTTCACCACTTCTCCGCGGACAAAAAGAACTCGCAGAAGAACCTCTTTGGGATCATCTTCTCATTTGAGCCACGCCGATTGTTGCCGGACAAGCATCGCACTCAATCGCAGTCCACATTTTTCTGGTCCCACAACACCAACATACAGGCTGCCATGCAAATCCTGCGTGATGAGGAACTGATCCGACCTTCGAAGTGGCAAGAACACCCTTCCCCCAATCGTGAATGCTCCAACTGGAACGAAGTCTGGTTGCCTCCGATGGGATTCTACTGCAGAGGCAGCCTCCAGTCTCAGGAAGCGGCAATCCAATCTGCAGCGCAGTTCGGTGGAATCCGGACGGACCGCCCGGTGTGCATTGGTGGCTCTGCTCGTCTCCGACAACAGCATTGCACTATACCCCGCGGCGGCGTGTACGCGGACATAGCAGCCTCCCACTACTATGACTGTATTCATGCCAAGGATGGCAGGTGGAAACTAAGATCTTCGATCGCAGTGCCCAGCTACATGGGCATCTTCTGGTGAACCATGGTGGCATGCCAGTACAATAGCGTTGCTACTGACCCGACGTGGTGTGCGCTTTGTTTTTCATGATGTACATCATGACGCTCCTCTTCCGGAAAAACGCATTGAGTTGTCCGCGGCTCATGGTTGACTTTGATGTTTCCTTTTGCGGTGTTGCTTGCATGATTGGTTGTTTGCCTTCTGTTGCTTGCCGTCGCCGCTTTTAGTCATCACTGGTTGATTTGGCCCTGGTTGTCTCATCTTTCCGGGATTGTGATGGATCATGGGGATCTGCTACGCGATTGTCGGCACATGCTACTCGCTATGTCATCGCAGATCAGTTTACTTCTGGCTGGGACTGCAGCGTCTTGAAGGCCAGCAGCGACATCCACAGCCGCCCCCACCGCCACCGATTCCGGAAGTTCATCCCCCGCCGCTGCCTCCGCCGTCCACGGCGCCGCCGTACTTGCCAGCAACATCGGTCAGACCTGACCACATGGCAACGCCGGTCACTCTCGTGGCCACCACGGATAGCCGTGCGGAGCACCCTGCTCACGTACGCACGGTGAGTGTCAGCACCTCCTGGGAACACAGACGAAGGCGAAGATCTAGGCATCGAGAGCCGCACCGGAGACGATCCCGCAGCCATCATCGACGGCTCCCAGACCGTCCTGTTGATGCGGTTCCCGTGGTCCGCCGTCATGCTCACACTCCTAAGTATCCACCGGCGGTCAAAGCCATGCCAGCTTGCAGACCATCAGGTCTGTCTTATGAACGGTGACGGAGCAACAGCGACAAAAGTACCTCAGCGTTTGCTACGTTCATGCTTGCATGCACCGTATCTCTGTCATGCCGCAGCATTATCGCTTTGCAGCTTTGCTTGAGTTGACCTTGTGGTTTGATCGGTTGCCATGCAGTTGTCAGCTGAGTTTGTGAACAACCTGGTGGCTGTGCTCAATGTCCTTGCATCCCAAGTTGCGACAGCTCTGGACACCCTGAACTTTGCCTTGATGACGGAGCGTGGTCGTCCGACAGACACGGTGGTGACCCCGAGAGCACCAAGAAACTCCAGACATGGGTTGCGGCCCCGCATCATCACGGAGCACGCCTCATCTGACCGATCTCGATCCCCCACACGCATTCGGGCTCGACCGGTGGACACGTCATCTACCTGGTACATACCGGCTTTGTCCCCGCCTCGAGCGGCACATCGTGATGCTAGTGACCACAATCCTGGTACTCGGCCCGAATCTATGTTGGATCGACTGCCACCGCCTCGTCCCCTTGCTCCTTTCGCGGCACACGGTGGACGAGAGCCAGGACAGACGACGCCTACGACACCTGATTCGGATTCTGATGGTTCGGTACGTCCGCATCCAGGTGCCTCGTCGTTTCGGCCGTCGCCGACGGTGGTTCATGGTCCTCGGGAACTTCTACAAGAATTTACCATTGCACTTCGCAATGCATACCGTGAACCTTTCACGGCATGGACACAGGGCGAGCTGGATGAAATGGTGAGACGGAAGAAAGATAAGGATTCCAGGCCCACCTATAAGACCATAGCGCGGTTTCTTCAGAAGCCGATTGAGGAAGTCAAGCAGGCATGGAAGGTCTATCAACAACTTGCCCGTCAAATGCAGCAGCGACCGTTGATGGACCAAATGATAAGCGGCGGCGGTGTGTCCGGTTCGAGTTGTTGATCACATGATATTTGCTTGCTTGCACGTGACTCAATCTTGCTTGTCGTGTTGTGAGATGTCGTTGACATGCAGTGATGTCTTGCCTGAGTTGCTCAAATCATGTCAGAACAAGTTGTACAGACGTACATTACCTGGACCCATGGAGCGCAGCCGACGTGGTTACAATTTCATGGACCCGGGGCTCTACTCGACAGACCCATTCGGCTGACTACGTCGCCTCCGCCCCCGCCAAGTCTGCCATTGCTTCTTCCACCTCCTCCTCCACCACCACCACCACCACCGGTGATTCTACACCCACAGTTTATGCCCTCGGTACGCAGCCCCTCGATCTCAGCCCCTCGCGGACAATCCTGCCCTACCTCTTCGAAATCGCAGCGCACACGCCGCTCGATCTACAGCACTGACCCTTCCCGTGATGAAGTACCACGCAGTCCAGGGCGCTCGTCCAAACGATCTCGGACAGCATCAGCTTCAGCGCCGCGGCGATCTCGACGGCCCTTTACAGTGTTTTATTCCAAACGTGCTGGCCGTCTATCGCAATCCCCATCGGCAACATGCAAGCATTACTGTCACGCCATCCTGCGCCATGGACGGAAATGTCTTTTTGTGCTCGTAGACGACCAGGTCACTATCATTGCAGGTGTGCGCGACATCAACGACAGTGAAAGCTAGGAGTCAGACATTTCCGACCTCGTTGCTGCGTTTCACCTTGTGTTTGAAAAGTTGCCTCGCTCTTCAGCGGATATGTGCGGTTGCCAATGCATGTGTGTCCTTGCCGCAGACTTTCGACTGGTTTAGCAGTCGTGCAAGCCCGTATTGCTGCTATGAACCCCCAGTATTTCGAGTACCAGATCGATAGAGGAGTGGAATGGATTCGAATTTACTCTCCGGGCATTTGGAGGCCCGTTCCTGAGGAGGCGCCAGTTCCGGACCCACTTTACGCTTCCACGTATCGGGAGTGGCGCAGATCATATCACTTCCAAGTGTACTGGTCTGAAGACAGCACCGGAGGCACCACAATGGATCCTATAGCCACGCCCAGTTCCTATGTGTCCTATCACGTGTGGGAGTACCGAGACTGGCAAACGCGAGGGTACCAACGACTTGGACCTCCTGTCCAATCCATCGGATTCGCGATGCTCGTCAATGCAGACATCGAGTCCTCGGTGGGCTCGTCGGTACCGGATGGGGCGTGGCGGGAACCGTCACCGCCGCCATTCCATGATCCTTGGAATGATTCGGATTGACACTTGAGTAGCATGTTGGATAAAGACGCGGTTGTGCTTGCTTTGTATGTGAGTTCTCATTGGGTTGTCTTGCTTGGTGCTGTGCATGCCGTCTCTATATGTCCGCCGCTTTCCGTGATAACTTTGAGCAGCTTGTCGGGTTGAAATGTTCAATAGTACGGTGCAGGGTGCAGCACGATGGGTCCTACCTCGCTATTTTGACTATGACATCGTCAATGGGCCGGCAGGAACGAGTGTGGAATGGATTCGAATCTATGTACCGGGTCAGTGGCATCCAGTAGCCCCGGACACCCTGGGACCGGCCCCGGATGACCCGTCCACCTATCGGGAATGGCGCAAGGTCCACCACTTCGAAGTGTACTGGCCCAGGGAAAGCACGGGCGGCACAACTATAGGCACGGTTCTGCAACCGGTATCCTACGCCACCTTCTACACTTGGTATTACAGGGACTGGGTCACCAAGGGTACCAACGCCTGGGTCGTCCACATCCCAGCATAGCGAGGCCAGTTTTCGCTTCGGGTGCACCGGACCTCATGTATGCTGGATTGACCTCCTCCTCGGCATCATCTAATTCACATGATAGCTGATGCCCGTCCTCGCCTTCCTGGAGAGTCTGACTTTGATGTTGGCGCCGCACAGTGCTACAAAAGTGGTCTTTTGCATTATGATAGTTGATTTGCTTTCACTCGTTGTTGTCTGCAGCCGTACACCTATCAACTTGTCTTTCCGTGGTTGCGTTGTCATGGCGTGGCTGGAATGGTGCCCGGACCCTCAACAACCAGATGCCCAGTGGGTCAAGATCTTTCATCCAGGACCATGGACGCCACAAGAAGAACATGATGCTCCACCTCCTCCGCATACTTTTAGAGAATGGAGGGAGTTCTATGCTCCCAACCAGGACTCAGTCGAAGGGCAAGTCCAAGTCACTACGTGGTACAAACGAGACTGGGCCACAGAGGGCTATCGGAGAATCGCTGCCCCTCACGCTGGTCATGAATTTGATTCCATTTATCCCCCCGATCATCACAGCGTGGCCACGCAGTCTGCGGCATTGAGTATGTCGCCGGAGCTGTTAGACGCGATTCTCAGGTCCTCGGATGCGGCTGATTTCTCCACTGAAGAACTGACTCGTCTCCAGGAGGGGATTTCTCAACAACTGACGGCCCGCGCACGTCTGGCCTCCCATCCTCATCAACCAGTACGTGCATCGCGTGGAAACACACCATCGGAGACGATTGGGGTCTCCGACCCCTACAGGCCCGTGAATCCTTCCGACAGCGGCCAAGACAAGATGAGTCCCGTCTTCGAGCTGACTGAAGACTAGACTTGCATGAGCAGCGCAGCGTACAAAATAAGGGTGGCCTCTACACGTGCATGATCTTGCTTGGCTGTTGTTTGAACATGGTTATGCATGGTGCTTGTTCATCTACTAGCTGGATCGGAGCCCGCGACAATCCTTGCCTCTTGCCTCGACATGGACATCGATGATTCGAAGCAGCACCCATGGCTCGAATATTCGGTCTGGCATGATCAGGAGTGGGTGCGGATATACACTCCAGGACAACCTCAACGATGGCACCGCGGTGACGCCGTACCTGATCTACCTGAAAATTCTTTTCGTGAATGGCAGCGGGTGACGGATCCCGATGCGCCAGTCCAGGCATGGGACATCCGTGACTGGCAACACCAAGGGTACCAGCGCATTTTGTCTCGGATTGAGTCCTTCGCAACTCACTATCCACATGATCAGACTCTTGGTCAAGTTCGAAACTCCGATGCCGTTCCAGTTGAGGAGACCTTCACCTATGCCACTCCGTTTTCTCATGGTGATCGCCGGCTGCTTCGCAAATCGCTTCAGTCCTCTATGGCGACACTCGCAATGCTCAACGTGGTGATCTTTCGTTCCCGTCTTCTGAGCGGTTTAGGGCGGTGTCTCGCTCCCCTCGCCGTGGAGGATATTTTGGTCAACGATAGAGATTTGAGTTTGAGCATGTGATCTTCCTGCAGGAGAAAAGAGAAACCTCGCCCCTCGTAGAGGGGCGTGTGTGTGCGGAGTGGCAGAACACCCTGCCACCAAAACCGTTTTCTGTTGCAGCAGGGGGCCAGCGGCCATCAAGCAAACGCTGGCCAACGAAGCTATGCTTGATGGTGGATGCACGGATTGATCACCCGTGTGTACCTGCAACATTTGCGTGATTCTGAAAGTCTATTTGGCCCCTTGGTTGCGGCGCTGTGTGCGCTTCATGTTGGAACTGGTAACGTTTTCGCCTCTAGAGGGAAACCGAGTGCCTTGCGAGCCGAAACTCATCATACTCGAGACTTGTCGGTTGTACTCGAGACTCATCAGTTGTACTCGAATGATTAGCATTCTCCATCTGGAGTTCAAGTGTGTGTGTGTGTGCTTGCCATGTATGATTAGACTACGTGCTTCAGTTTTTTCCGAGATGTCATGGCATGGTCTTTCTGAACTCTTTCTCTTCCGGTTTCTCCCTTATCTGAATGTGAGACGCTAAATCATTTTCTAATTTTATTGCCCTGTAAGCATGGCTCCAGTCGGTGTTGTAGTTTCCACGACCTCAGTTTGATTCTCGACTCGCTCAGCGCTTCCAAGGACTGCTAGGCAACCAGCGCTGCAAGATACTATCTTACTTTCAATCCCAGCAGCTCTTTTTCTTTGACTGGGTGCCTTGTGTTTCTGCCTTTGAGGGTTCTCAAGTTTACTTTTGGGAGTGAGTTTCGAGGGTAAAGCTGAGGATGTCACTTTCCCATATGTCATGGGTATGTTTCCAAAGCAGGGGCATGGTCTCCACGGCCCTATCCCAGTAAATGACAATGTCATCCTTGTCTAAGAAACCATCATGCGACTGGACATCGGCGTTCCGTTGGTTTCTTGGATGACAGGCTGTCCCTTTTTCGTTCCTAGGATATCTTCGCGGACTATCGAAACTCGGGCTGGTTCGCTGTAGCGGCCCCTTGTGCTGCGACGTTTTTTTGGATGGTGTGTTTCTAGCCGCCCGAGGCAAACCGGGTGCAAGCCTTGTGTCTTCACTTAAAAAGCAAGGAACCTTCCTCACTCGCTATGATGACTACACCAATGGCCAAACTGAAGCTTCGGTGGAATCCGTTTGTTTTCGTGCACAGGCCTAAACAGAACACGTATCCTCACATTTGTACGGATTCCCTCAAAAAAGAGCAAGTCATTTTTCCCGCACAAACCGTGGCTTAAGATACCAGTTGGTTTTCCTTCGCAGGCCCGGCCACGGGAGGATCGGCGACCTGAGGTTCAGGAGATGCCAGGGGAACCCAAGATGGGTTGTCTTCAAGGGCAACTGCACAACCCAGGTGGGGCTTCCCTTTGGTCTCCTTTTGAAAGCAACCCCGAAAGGTCCCCTCAAAAGCGAAAACCACATGTCACATGGGGGGAGCCAAAAGGAAGCTCAGTTTTTTGGGGGATCCCTATTTTGACAAGACCCCAGATAAAGATTCCCGCCCCAACACCCCGCATTTCAAGGGCACCCCTTCTTGCAGGCTCCCGAGCGCAAAAGGCTGATCGATTCTTCGGGGACAGAATCGACATGTCCCAAAATCAAGGAAACACTGAAGCCCAGAAATAGAAATGGGGGAGATTCGACTCCTTTCCCTTTCCATTTTTCATTTTTTTTGGGGGGGGGCAACGCACATTTCACGGTTGATGCCAGTGTAGACATTGCGCTTGTGGGACCTGGCAAGTTTCGAAGCTCGTGCGGAGATGTTGGAGGACATTTTGGGGGCCCCTGAATGAAATGGCCATGGCTCAAAACCGTTTTGGGATCCCATTTTGGGGAGGTGCACCACCCATTTTACTATTTTAGTGGTTGGATTGAATCGGATGTTCACTGGGGGTACGATTTTTGGGTTGTGGCCCATGGCCAAATTGGTTGCCGGAGCATTTCACTGGTTCGTGTGGTTCGTGTTTTTGGTTGGCTTGCCTTCTTGGGGCTGAGAGGGAAATCGAGACACACCGTTGCCATCTCCAAATCCACTTGTTCTCATTGGAGTTCGTCTCGCATCTTGGAGCCCTCCCAAACACAAACACACAAGTGGGCAGACACAAACGAACAAACGAACGAACGAACAAACAACCGAACAAATAAACAAGCTTCACGAACACACGCACAGAAACACGTAGCAACACAAACACAATCACACACACAAACACACAAACCCACACACAGAGAGACACAGAGAGACACAGAGAGACACAGAGAGACACAGAGAGACACAGAGAGACACAGAGAGACACAGAGAGACACCGCAAGTGCTGGGAAAGGCTCACGCTGGTTTATTCCAGCTCAATCATCAACCCGGATCCGAGAGGATAGTAGGTGTTTGCCCTTGTAGTGTCCCACAGCGGATTACGAATTGCCAAAAAGGGATAACCCCCCCCCATTTTGAGGAATTCAGAAAAGCAAGCTAGTATTGCATCTGGACATTATTTTACATCTTATGGTTCGGTTCGCTAGTTATGTAGCAAAATCACATTGTTTTGGCTGGGGTGCAAAAGCTGATGTGGAAAGACTGGTACCCCTTCCCATTTTGATACATACCCAATTGGGCACATATATATATATATATATCTATATAATATGTATATACACCAGCAGTATATATATATATATACAGTATATCTATATATATATACAGTGTATATACATATACAGTGTATATATATATATAGTGTTGTGTGTTTTTAACATCTTCATTGAGCTGTACTTTGTGGTTAGGGCCTCAAAGAAAGATCAGGAGCAACGCCGTGAGACAGAGCGACCCAGGCCTCCAGTCCTGGGCATTGGGAGACCAGCCGATGCTGGAAATGACGGTCCCCTGAAAAATCCAGGAGAACGAGGGCCTCGGTGACCAGCAATTCCTACCGAATTTGGTTTCCAAGTAGACCACAGGGTTAGGCGAAAGTTGTTGAAACCACCAGGCTTTGGTTCCCCTTTTTGGGGAAGCCAAGCAGAGTGTATTGGAACAATTGTTGGTCTCTTGGATGATTTTCTCGTTGCGCCTCAATGTTGCGAGGGACGAAGGGCATGTTTTTGACCATGTCTTGTGCATGGTTGTGCAATATTTGGAGACTCAACCTGAACTGCCTTTGACGCAAAGTTCCCTCGCGACGTTGTGCATGGCGCAGAAGCTCGCAACAAGCACACACCATGTTTGTACATGTTTGTGCTCTGGAAAACCACATCTGCCAATGCTTTTGGCGGCACCCTCAGACTCTGCAAGTGCAAGCGCTTTCGCATTTGCCGTGAGCGCTTTTGCACCATGCCGCGATCTGCATAAAATCCATTGGGCACGTTGTTATTCTCTACCCCCCAACCCCATCCAAGCTCCATGCAGACGCTTTTTCCACGACGAATCGGAAGGGATTGTCTTTTTGCCGTTTCCTCTTCGACGCTTTGGGGTAGAGACGTACAGGCCTTACCGACCCTTTGGAGCGAAGCAGAAATGGGGGACCACCCGGAATATTGACCCCTGATTAATGAACCTTATATTAACCAGGGGGTCCCCGTGGAACAAAGGATTCCCTTCAAAAAGGGAGCTCCCTCATGAATAGCCGGGGGCTTAAGATTGCACAAATGCGAACATGTTTTGGTTTACATAGAGCCCAAACGCCCCATTCGAACTGTGGCCCTTTTGCCGGTTTTCTTGCTCTTTTGCCAGGCGGCCCGAGCCGGTTCAAAGCGCCAAGGCAGGGAATTCACTTGTCAAGCCAAGAAGATGACATTAGTTTTTTGGGGTTGCGTTTTTTCTGGGGTTTGTATATGATTGTTGGGGGTGCTGCATTTTGGGGAACGAATCCAGGGAATTTGTGTTTTTCTTTTTTTTGTTGGACTTTCTCGTGAAAGTGTCCACGCTTTGGTTTCATAGGGGTAGTGAGGCCTACCCTTCCACCGGATGGTGTTCCCTCGCACACTGTCCATGATATTAACTGGTCCATTTGGGGGTGTCTTTTTTATTTTAAAGGATTTGCACCCTGGCGCAACGGTTTTCCTTTTACTTTCCCTTTCCCAACCGAAAAGGGGTCCGCTTAAACCGAGGTTCTTGGAAGGAGAAAGATATGACGAAATGGGGGCGATGTGGGTGGCTCGTCTTTATTTGGAGTTGGTACCTGTTGTTGGTGGGCTTTAAAGGGTTTAAAGGGAAAGCAACAGGAACACCCCCAAACTGCCTGGCCTTGAAGGCTCATATTTTGGTTGGGGGCTTCTCTGAGCCGGGCAGAAGCCTGGTTTGGTCGGCTAAGGGAAGAAGCATCTACCCTTGCCGGCTTTGGAAATGCCGTGCCTCTCCATTGCCGTTGCTCGACAAATCATTCCGGGACAACCGACATCTATGTGCATGTGAAGGTCCATGTCCTTGCAACGGGTTTGTCTCATACCGCAAGCTTTGCAAAACCCCCTCTGTCCCGTGCGGCCAAAAAGACGATTCGGCATGGCAAAGATCCGGAAGCTGCCCGTTTCAAAGCGACGGCGAACAGAGCTTCGTTGCCAAGGGAATCCCAGAGTGTTCATGACATGACTAATGAGCTTTGATTTTCTGTGAGGTTTCTTTGTTGAGTTTGCCGGGGAAAGGGATGCCGAATCGTTCCCAGAGACAATCGGATGTGTTTCTAGGGGTAACTTCCCCATTCTGAACCCAGGGATCCTTCTTTCTAGAAGACCACCAACAATTTTTGGGAAATGGCGATCGGTTTTTGAATAGAATGGCTGAAAATAATGGAAAAGGGATCAACGTCTAGATCTGTTCCATATTTAGCCAACCCTCAAATCAACAATAGGTTTGGAAAAGGGATCAACCCTTAGAGTGTTGTCAGAGTTCGGTTTTTCGGTCTTTGGCCAACCCGCCCTTTCCGCTGGCCGATGGGGCCTTTGTGGCTGGCGCTAAACCAGGAGGCTACTCCACAAGCGAAAGCCGTGAGCGCAGAGGCCGAGGCGGCGGATTTCTGCGGCGAGCGGATTGGGTCTCCCAGTTGCCCAGTGGCGCCCTGTTTCTTGCGGGAAGGGTTCCCTTTAAACTCAACCAACCAATACAGGACGCCCTTTTTTTCCGTGGCCGCTGGGCATCTGAGGTATTGGACAAATCGGGGGCCCCAACCGGCAGCTCCTTCGGCCTCCAACAAGGGATTCAGCCAAAAGGGAGTGACTCAAACTGGACTTCGGAGACCCTTTTGCTGGGGTAGAGGGGCACCAAACGGCAAACCCATTGTAGGGCACCGTGTATTTTGAGAAACACCGACAAGGTCAGCAGTTTAAGTTTGCTTGCCTTCTTCCCCCTAAAGGGGCCGAATGTTCGACGGGTTTTGTGCCGATGGGGTTTGCGGAGCCAACCACTTTGGCTCTTTCAGTTCCACTATGGTTTTCCCAGTTGCCGTCCGCACGGCCCACACTTTTGTTGTTTGCTTCTTCTTCTTCTTCTTCTTTTTGCGCCCTGTTCAATGTCTACGGGCTGCGCATTAGAACGCCGTGGGGGCATTTGGGACACATCGAGAACCAAGGAGCCCACGGCTGCAGAGGAAACGGGAAGCAAAGCACTGTACCAAAGGTGATCTAGTAGAAATGGGAATCCCACTTTGGCATCACAAAGGTGACATTTTCCACAACCAGGTCACGATATGTAAGTTTTGCTTCAAGAGCCCACCGTTGCTGTGGCTTTTGCGGAAACTTGAGGCTCCCCACATCTGTTTAAAGGGAAGCTACAGTTGCACCCCCGCTACAGCGCTTCCTTGAGGCTTTTCACTTTTTTTGGGTCCTACGGGCTTTCTGTGTCTCAACCGGTGGCCATGATGAGTGAGTGGTCTGGTGACTGAACCGGGCTGTCGCCGGGATTTTGGGGTGGACAGCGGCTTTTCCTTTTCGGGCTTTCAACCAGAAACCCCCGCCCCAAGCGGCAGCCGGGCTGTTGCCGGGAGTTTGGGGCGGACAGCTTTCGCTTTCACCCAGAACCCGCCGGTGGGTGTGGTTTTGCCCCGCCAGGTGCAAAGCAAACCTCCGGAAGCGGCCGAAGCGCCGAGAGGCCAGTGCTTAGTCCTCAGGAAGCCAACACCCCCCGGTACAATTCCCAGACCCCCCGGTGGTGCCGTGTTTTTTTTTGTTCTCCTTTGTTGGGAGTTTTTTTTGTTTTGTTTTTCTTTCCCCCGAATCAGCTTCGTTTCCCTTGTTTCACTTTGTTTCCCTTTTTTTCACCCCGTTTCTTCAAAATCAACTCAACTACCAAACAATACGGTGCCCCTTTTTTCCATGGCCGCTGGTGGTCTGGACTTTTAGGTACATTTTGATTTCGGGAAAAAACCCGCCCTCCCAACCCCCCCTTCCCCTCCCCTTTTGGGGGTACCCGTGCAGGTTCCCAGGATGCCACTCGCGGCGAAGTTCGGTAGCAAAGCAAGTAGCTCTCCCGGGTTAAATGGGTTGCAAACTAGGGTACGTCCAACATGGTGGCTTCTTGCTTTGATCTCCCAAAAAAGGCCCCCCCCCCCGAAACAGGCCGCGCCCTCAAAACTATTGACCTTTAGTGGTTTCAAGCCTCGGCTTTTGGGTCGAGTTGAACAATTGGATTCCTGCTGTGATGTTAGGGGAGATCTTGGGAACCTATTGTGGATTGAGGAAAAGACAACTACACCAGCTAGTATGTGCTGTTTATCAAAAAACACAATTTGTGGGGTGTTGTCAATCCTAGGTGCAGGCTATTTCGTCCACTCACAGTGTGTCTTTGTTTTCCCGGGCGGTCGACGTCCCTCTGCTTGAGGCGATGACGAGAGGTCGGAGGGCAGTGAGTCTGAGGAGAGCTGTAACTCCGAGGCGCGAACGGATGCGCGGCGAAAAGAACTCTTATTTCCTGCTGTCGGAGGGAAGTCCTTGTGGTGGGAGGTTGAACATGGAACGCAAACAAAGGGGAAATAGAAATGTGAAACGGGACGGTTCCGTTTGACTTTCTGTGAAACACGTCGCAGCAAGCTTCAGGAAGAATGAATGGATTTGACTTGACTGACAGCATGTGGCTGGTTTCTGGAACCCTGAATCCTCACGCTGGTCCGGTGGTGCCATGTGGGCGCGTCCTCGTTTTCGAGAATGCTTTCTTGGGTCGAATTCCAAAGGGAAAAACCGGAGCACCGCCTTTTTTTCGCGCTTCTCAATATGGATTTCGGTGCCGTGCCGTGTCTTTTCAGGCGCTTCTTCCAGGATCCCCACAGCACAGCTGGCTGACCACCCGCCAGGCCGACTTCGACCCATCCTCGGAGGAGGACATCCCCATCGCCATGGCCAAAGCAGCAGACCCTGAGGCTTGGGACGTGTTTTGGTTCTTCCGTCGGTAAGGGGAAACCCAGTACAAGGTACAAGGTAAGGGGCCGAAATAGACTTCCCAGCCATCCGTTTTTTGTTTTGTTTTTTGTTTGAAGGTTTTTCGTTGGTGCAGTGCCCGTTTCCCCACCGAGCCAGTTTTCAACTTTTCGCCGGGGGATCCGAAAACGGGCAGAGATCAAAGACTGGTGTGTGAGTTGGGTTAGTAACCCCTTTCGAAGGAAGACGCGCCTGAGGAAGAGCCCGAGCAGGCGGAGCCGGAGGAGTCTGCTCCAGCAGAGCCGGCGGAGGAGAAAGCGGAGCCGGCGCCGGCGGCGGCAGAGGAGGCGCTCCAGCGGTGTTTCGCGCGGTTTGCTTGCCGGTGCGATCTCGGTAGGGAAGGAGTTGGAATGTGCCCCCAGGGATTTGGTCTGAAAGGAAACCACCAGTTGGATGGTGGACACAGGGGCCATTTCGATTCTCATTCCCTACTGAGCACCAGCGAGCGTTTTTGCAAGTTGGATTGGCCCTAGAACCCCAAGTTTTTTTGCCAGGGATGGTGTGTAGCCAAAGCACTGCCAATCACCAAACAACAAGCTCTCACACTCTCTGGGAAGAACGAGCAAAAGGGCTTCATGATGGCCAAATTCCTCGCGTATTCCTTTTTTATTGCACTGGGTGAATAGTTTATCAATCATTTCGCCCAGATCGGAACGATGATCCTAGTGGGAACGAACTGGCCACAGCTTCGCCCCTTTTCTGGCGCTACTGGTTCGGAAGCTTGCACAGCCGCGCAACTTAGCCTTTGGCAAGGGCACACATTGTGAAGAATCGATGTGGGTGTCTTTTTTGAGGCTTGTAGCGGTTGGCTTACAAGGGAACCAAAGGGACAACAGCCTCTTCTTTTTTTTTTCCGGGATCCCCTTCTTGACACATACCAATTTTCCGTGGTTGTATGTCCCCCATGTGGCTTACAAGCATGGTTGATAAGTGGCACTTGCCTGCTTTTGGCACTCGCTTGGATCGCAAAGAAAGCGGTCGCCTCGCAAAGCGACACCCTATGAAACAAGGGGAGGCCAAGCTGTCCAGGTGAAGATGCAGACTGGCCAGTGGAATTCTAATTTTGGAAGCCCTTCGAAATCCACATATTTCACCTGGGTGGGTGGCGTGTGTCTGTATTCGGACCTTTCAAACTGGAATGGTGCAACGGGGTTTTCCATTTTGGCCAACAAAAAGCGAGGACGCGACGTGAAGCTTTGATCAGTTGGGTTGGATCCCCCTGCCTGTTCCCAAAGTCGTCGCCTGACATCCGCTGCCACCTGAGGTGCCTGCGGCGGTTGTTCCGTCCGCGCAGGGAGGCGGAAGGGGCTTCTCGGTGGGTGGTTCTCGCTCTGGCGGCATTTGTTGGCAAAGGTGGCATTCCTTCGCCATGAGGAAAAGTGTTACGGCAGAGTTGTTTATCTAGAAAAGGGCTTTTGAGCCGCAGACAAGTTTTGGCGCCAAGGAAAGTGATGGCCCAACCATTGGATGTCATTACAGTCAAACTGTCAAAACAGCTGTTGATGTTAGATAGCGAGGATCATGCCATTTGATGCAGCCATGCTTTTCCCGGACTTGTCCACCATCTCTCAGCAATCCCAGCATAAAGGAATCATAAGCCATGGGAGCCATCCAAAAAAAGAACATGGGGCATCAACCCTGACAGAGCAAAAGCCAGTTGCACCTTTGGCACGTCCACCAAACTTCATTCGCAATGCGCGTCCTCCCCGCGCGCGAAGGCATTTCGCCGCAAGAGTCCTTGCCTCGGGTGAGAGGGCCTTCCGGAACGCCTGCAGTGTTCGAGTCGATTCACGTCGAGTCCTTACCCCAACCGCCAAACGCACCAGCAGTTTCCCACGGTTTCGGCCGCGAGTTGGCAGGGTGGAACTGCCTTCGAACGAACTCGAGCCTCCTGAAGCGAGCCACAAATTCGGGTTGCGAAGATCGAGCGAAGGGCCCCTTCAAGACACCCCGGCAAGGTTAGGTTGGAGTGTCGTGCCAGCTACTGTAGTGGCCTGTGGCACTGCCACCCCCCAGAGCAACAAGAAGGAATCGGTTTTCTCCAGCGGTTTCTCGTGGTGTCTTTTTGGATAGCAGCAGGGGGTTCACCACTTTGAGGACCACGTCGCAGCATGCTCCTTTCGTGCTCGCTCCGAGGTGCGCCCCGATGCCAGCGAGGCAAGCGGCAAGCCGGGAGCTGGATCTGGGACCCGCTCCGCGAGTAGCGCTCTTGGGCTCGGGTTTTGCGCGCTGCTTTGCCCCGCTCCTTTGGGTTTCCTTTTCAGGTTGTGTTTTTGGCGGGCCCCAATTGCCACATTCCAGACCCCCCAAATGGCCACCTGCGGCATTGGTAAGGCAGAGTTTCGGGAAGTTGCCACTTTTGGTGCATGGAAGACAACGAAATGGATCGGCGCCAAGCTCAGAAAGATACCCACTTGAGCGGAGAAAATTCTCCGCTCATCAACTTTCGAAGTACGAAGCTTGACTGAGTGGCGCACGCCTCGCAAGTAGAAGTATACACTGAAACCCACTGTATATAATGTGCACACACACACACACATAAACCCTGAACCTCCCACCACACCCCTATACATGCTCAGAAGTTCAACATTGACCCCAAGTAACCTCTGACTCATACCATTCCTCAACCGGCTCCAACTAAAGCATCTAGCGGGCAAGGAATTGCGCCTTGGACCCTTGTGGTTCCCCGAGATCCGGATAAATGCTGAACGAGCCCACATTTTGAGTACCTCATTTTGACATGCAATTATTTGTGTGGGCTCTTTCGCAAGTGTGCAGGTTCACTGAGGATGTTTGTCGCGATCCCAGGTCCTACACCGTTATCTTAACTCAATGGGCCGGATTGACCAGTTTGTATGCTGGACATCAAGACTCCAAATCGGAATGGATGCCTTGTTCACTGTTTCCTTACCAATACAATCATCGGGGCGTGCAGGCAACAGACCTCAGCACGAAATTCGCAAATGATGTTGACAGCTCGTTTGGGCAGGGAGCTGCTTGCGCTGAGGGGATCCTTTATCACAGACCCGTGCCGGCTGAATGTGACCTTCCTTTGCTTTGGTGCATTTTGCTTGGATGTTAGGACTTCATTTTTTTGCCAACTAATGGGTTTTTCATCAAACCACGAAAAGTTAAAAACTTTTAGCCGGGGAGCAGCAGGCAACCGAGTTTGGGTGGGAGAATGTTTGACTTCGGATGAATCCGGACCCTGGTAGTCAGCGAAAACCACCCAACAGATTCCTTAAGTAGGGGGGAGGATCTCACGACAGGACCCCCCCCGGTTTCACGCCAGGCCACCTTGGCCTTCGACGGCCTTCCGGCAGACCCGCACCATCCCCGTGCCGAAGCGCCTCTGCAAAGAGCTCCAAGGCGAGCGCAAAGGACGTCGAAAGAGCTCGAAAGGCGATCGATTTTTCGTTCCTTCTTTTTGGACCGACTTTTTTTTCTTCCAGGTTTCGGTGTTGGACAAATCGAGGGGTTCCCACCAGTTTAGACTGGTGTTGTGCCATCCGTTTACCCGGGAAACCTGTCTATGGTTGATTTTGGGAACTGGCCGCCTATGTTTGTGGTTAGGTCCATTTCTTGAAGGGGCTTCCCGCTCCGCCGAGCCAACTTTGGCGTGTCCGCGTGCTTTCCCTTCCAAGCGCGTTATGGTTGGTTTTCTTATGTGTCCTCCTGGTTTTCTTTGCGACGATGTGAATCCACATACTCTTGGCTGCCAAAGAAAAGGGACGCCCTACGAGCCTCCCATTTGAAGAGACATCTGCGGACTCCATGGTGTCAGAAGGTAAGTACTGCGCGCGAGCCGCCAGGCGCTTGCCCAGGCATGCAATTTGAGATTGAGGACAGGCAAAGAGGGGGAGAGCTGTCAGAGACAACGGGGGCTTTGAAGGTTCGCTGGGGCAGGGTGGGGGTTCCAGCTAAAAGCCACATGTCGAAGACTGAAAGTACGAGGCTAGCGATCCCTCTTGCACATCTCTGGCGCCTGTTCGCCTTCCAGAAAGGCTTTTTTCACGGGTATGGTTCAGTTTTGGGTTGGCCCGTATTCATAGGGATCCTGAGTTGCCCAACCACAAAAGCCGTACACAAAAACAAGAGAGCAACGTCTCCGAAATGGCTGTGGCTCGAAAAAATGGCCCCCAAAAATGACGGTAAATGGAGCCCAGGACGAAAACCTGCGGTTTGCCCCAGCTCTTTAATTTTGAGCCACACCCTCACAAGTCAGGATCATAATCATAGATGTCCTTTCTGGGAAAACGGACGGATGGGTTTAGTAGGTTACGAGGCCCAAGACAACTAGGTTTCCCAGTAGTGCCCGTTCACCCTTTTTTGGGGTACCCTTATATGTTCTAACCTCTCGACTGGAGAACCTAGACCACCAGGTTTAGCCGGTCATGAAGCCCAACCCCAAAGAACCAGGGCCATGGATTTTTTCTACGACTGGTGATCCATGAATTTGGTCTTCGGAGGTGCCCGCTGCGACCCGGGACTCGGGCGGGGTGATGGCTCCAAGGGGTTCTCTTGGGCTCCGTGGCAATCCGGGAGGAGTGGGGTAAGGGCTTGGCTACAGGAAAATCTACAGGAAATGGCCCCAAAGCCGCCTAAGTAAGCCCAACCCTTTATGGCCAAGCTGATGGCGTTTTGGGGGTGGGCTGGGAGTCTGGGAGGAGGGACCTGAAAAAAAAGGGACTCTGATTCGCCATGGCAAGGTTGCGTGGCCGAGGGTGGGCGTACCTTGTTATGAGGGTATCCCATTTTTGTGTGTGACTGTAAAGTGAGAGAGAACCAACATGAAAACAACAGCACATTTTCGGGGGTCAGTACACCGCCCAGCTGCAAGATCAGGATGCCGAGGGTTTGCCCAACTTCGCACGGGTCACCTTCGATGCGGAAGACTTCTCCGCGGTACAAGCTGCGGTGACGAAGATCCAGAGGCCGTTTAATCGTGAAGAACCGAAGGGTACGTTGGGTAAATGGTGCGTTGGTTATGACTTATAACTCATAACTGTCTTCTTCCGATGAACGAGGATTACAACCATGGTGGGTTTTTGGAAGTACCCGAACAAAAAGGTGTTTCGGACGTGGCCAAATTTGCGAATCACTGGCCCAACCTTGTCCATGGGGTGGTTTTGCGGGGACCCAACGGATGTGGCTTCTCAAGGCTTCCCTTGAGTCTTTGGGGGCTTTGTCGGCCGATTGTTTGGGCAGCCAAACCCAAGAAAACAAGCGTCGACCTATGTCAGCAGTTGGCGTGGCCAAACCTGAGCTTGTCAACCACCAGTGTCTAGGTAGCAAGCGCAGGATGCCAGCCATGCGATCCCTGCAAAACTAGGAGGTCTTTGCAGCATGGAGCCACATCACACGACTGGGCGTGATGCAACACCATCAAAACGCCTGGGTTTCTATACAAACCTTGTGGGTAGTTTCAAGAGAACCCACAAGGACACATAGTCAGGGAAACAATTTTGGGACAATCTCTGGCTGTCTCCCCATCGCCTGGGCAACCTGCCGCCATTGCTCTACCTTCGTTCTCCTGCTACTTACCATTCAGGTTGGAGTTTGCACCTTGGCGTTCACAACAACCACCGGTCAAGTTGGCAAACCAATGGGCCCCCCGGATTTTGATGGGCCCGTCCTATTCATATCACAGGTCAGACATGGCCAGACGAAGTGATGAATCCCCAAGCCCAGGAACACCCATGGCCCCTGCGCCCAAACCGCCGAGCCTAGCACGCCGCGAGGGGCGGCTTCGACGCAGTGGAGCTGATCGCCGTGCGGGAGGCCAGGCGTCAGCTGCAGCGGCTCAGTGCGGAACAGCCCGGGACCCCAGCGAGCGCGGCCGGGCTGGACCGGAACGGTCGGCTGCATGGGTCTCCGGCGGTTTTTGGGTCTCTGGCGGTTGAGACAGGTACGCCGCAAGTAGCACAAAGACAGAAAGACAAAAAAGTAGCAGGTGGTGTTCTGTGTGTTTTCCCCCGTGAGCATCCTTTGGCTTGACTCAGAAAGGTTTGGTGTTGACCGTCGACCAAGTTTTATTCTTTTCGGTTGCTGGGAGTCAGGGAAGGGGCGGAAGGAACATCCAACCGACAGATGGGTCACAAGAACAGATGGATTTCAACTCGTGCCCCAGTTGCTCAGGAAATCAACCGTAATTTGCTTAGAACCCCGTCGCCAATTTGCAGTCACGGATAAGGACGATCGTTCAATTCATTACTGGGGCGTGTTGGTTTACCCTGTTTTCAGGGGTGTGCTTCGCTTTGACACACGCAGACAACTGAGACAACTGCCCGAGACAACTGCCCGGCTGCCTTCCCTGCCAGCACGAGCAGTGTCAGCACAAAGTGGACCCATTTTTGTGTCGTTTCTTTTCGGTTTCCCTCCACCACCCATTTTGAGAAACCCGCAGTGCAGCACACTCTGGCAGCGTTGCCACGAAAGGGAGTGTTTTTCGTTTTTTTTTTTTTTCTATTACGAATCCCCTGCAAGGCTTGAAGGGTGTGGGTTCTTGCGGGAAGCCAGCGAGAAAACCCGAGGATGGGCATCGCCGAGACGGTGAAGTTCGAAGATACACAGGACGGAGCGCGAAGCTGCCCGAAGCTGCCCGAAGCTGCCCGAAGCTGATCAACCCCAGATACCTGTAGTCTTTTTTGGAGAGTTTCCGACTAGAAACCAACAACCAAAGCAAAGAGCGCCTCTGTCTTCCCATGGAAATCCACTCAGCCGGCAGAAGGCCAAACCTGAGGACTCTTGTTTCAAGGGTCTACCGGCGGGTCTACCGGCGGGTTTTAGCGGCGGCTCCTATCCGTCGGTTCGCAGGAGCAGCGGCGGGCGGCGCTGCGGGGCCGCGCCAGCGAGGTGGACCGGGCCTGGCTCTGCACCGTGAAGGCCGGGAACAGAAGTTCTTCCGCTTTCATTTTGGGGGTCCCCTAAAATGTACATTTTAGGAAACACCCAAAATGCACACAGTTTGCAGCCTCTTCTGACTGGATGCCATGGCTTCCACTTTTCCATTGGATATGTTCTGACAGGATGGCATCCACCGTCGAAACGCGACGGCGCGTTGGTGGGTGGCATGGGTGACCTGGAGGTGGATCAATAATCCCTTCGGCCCGACTTGAAATCCATTTCGCGCCACCGTGCGGAAATACTGGAATGATTCGATTTCCCGATAAATGCCGACAAACGTTAGGGTTCAGCCATGGCCGGAAAAGTGGTGCAGGAGTTCGTCCATCCACAGAATGGAGGTTGATCAATATTCCATTTAGGGTCCCTGGCCATGACCAAGGGCTCCACTTTTCATGTGGGACATATCACCTTTGTGGTTTTCCCACCAATCGTCATCCCATGTAAAGGACCTTTTGATCAACCCCCGAATGGCTCCGAATGAAAGACCTAAGGTCCCCAACGCGAATGCCTTCGCTTGCAACCCGGGTGCAGTGTTGTGTGAGAGGTTTCTGGGGTCTCATGCCAGCACTTTTTGTTTTGGTCAGGGGGAAAATGAATGATACACAGATTCTGAACATGACACGTGCATTTTGCGTGCCAAGTAGGTGGGTCGGCCTGCGAGGGACGCCCAAACCAACGAAGGGGCGAAATTTTAGGGCTTCTTCATTACTACTGATTCTACTCGAGGAGTCGATTGTCTAATTTTGTTGGGATCGCTTTTTTCCACTTCCCGAGTTCCTTGATGTTCCTGGCCTTGAAACTTGGTTGGCAATTTTAAGCTTGTTTCGGCCAATCCGCGCGATGGGAAGTGAGTTGGTGTACCATTCGGAAAGACTCTGGTTGGTTCTATTTCGCAGCTGAACAAGGGGTCCCTTGGCTTCAGAGACACACTGGCACGCCCTTGAAGGGGTCAAGGCAAACCAGGCGCCCATGTGGGAACCTTGGAGAGATCTTTCCGAGAGCAGCGAAAGGTTTCGCAACTGCCCGGTTGGTCCACACCAACACGTCCTGTTCGCACATCTTGGATTGCAGATTCCCATGGACATGTTGTGGGAATCAGCACTCAGGGCCATCGGCGATCGGTGCGTCTCAGCACTAACCACACCTTGGCACCAAGGATGTTGAACCACGGAGAACTCAACAATGCAGAGGTTGAGGTAGACAAAACAAGCATTGCCAGCGACAAATTGATCAAGCAAAACGGCAAGCCGTATGTTGGGGGGGGGACTTGCAGACATAATATGACCCCATGTCTTCCTCCCAAACTGTGCTTGACCTTTTGCGGCCTGGCCTCGCCAATCGTGCAGGCCGCCCTGGGCAAGGCGCGAGTGGGTGAGTTTCCTTTTGGCCAGCCCGCCCAAAGGAAAGAGGGAACTCATAGGGATCTCCAGGGTGCACTTTTTTGTTGGGATGCCTCCAACTAACATGGCACCTGTTGGGAGGTACCTGGAAGATTAATTTCCTTTTGAAGGGACCCTCTGTCAGTTGCCATGTTAGTGGGAGGGAGGGCAGGTGTTTTGGAAAGATCTAGTTCCGGGTGAGTCACCAGCTGAAATGAGGATCCCATCGAATATTGCTACTCAACTCGCGGAGCCCGTCAGCCATGAAGGCCGCTTGCTTGTGGACGCCGTGAATTATCGTGCAAGTTGGTGTTTGAGTTGGTCGCTCGAAATCTTTCTTACTATCAACCTGACCTCAATTCAACTTGTGCAGATTTGTGCGTTCCAACGGGGTTCCTTTGGAGCGCCGCTCATGGCGCGGGCACGCCACAATCAAAAGCTGGGTAGCAGGTAGGGTCCAACAAGAGAAAGAGATGCAGACAGGGATTCTTTGGATTCTTTCTGGCCACACCCCCTTTTGCCACCGGCATTTGATTGTGACTGGCTGCTCTGCCTAAGACTCACCTAGAAAGACTCACCAGGACTTTGGATCCTTGTGGGTCGCCCCACGGATCTTTTGCGTGTTGCTTCCGCGGCTGGACAGCACCCCCGTGAGTTGGGGGGTTGGCCCCTTTGTGGACCCTGGTGTCCCTCCTCCTTGGCACCACTCCGGGATGCTGTGGATAGCACCAGTAGGTGGTTTAGCAACCAGTATTCATGGGCCTTCATGCATCCCAACTGGAATTTGGTCCATCCGCACGTCCAGCTGTACCCCCTGTTTCTGCAGAGAACGATGGGTGAAGAGAATTGGGGGAATCAACCCATAGAACAGTATCTGGGAGAATTTGGCCTTCCCGCACAAGGGTGTTGACCACAAGCCAATTGGTCAATGCTGCATTCCAACGAGTGTGAACTCTGGGACCCCGTTCGGGGAAAGGAACCCTGAACCCTGACATCGGACAGTCCGCTTTTCCGCACTTCCTTTTAGACCGTGAGAGAAAGCAGCGGCGCAGCTAAGAACATCTGCCCGCTCGCACGATGTGCCAAGCCCTTGTGGTTGCCTTGTGGTTGGGTTTCAGGTTGGATTTCTGCTGAACCGAAAAGCCGTGTATATATTTTACCTTAGATACTGAGCCAAACAACAATTGGACCAGGGCCCAGATCTATCTGACTCCGCCATGTTTCGGTTCCGATCGATTTGGATGAAGCGACCGAGGCTTCCGAGAGGGACCTGCGAGGCGGCCTCGCATTTTCTTGTGGCGGGGTGCTGACATTTGGCGAAAAGGATATTTCTCTATATAACGACAGCCTTTGGGGGTCCATGTTAGTCTGAAGGGGAGTAACTATTGAAGCGCTTACAGTAGATGTTGAACCCACAAACAGCACTGAGGAACAGGCTATTGCCCGCGCTCTTGAAATCCATTTGTTGTTCCTTTGAATTTCCACCCAAACATGGTCACCCCCAACTGGGATTCTCTGTTTCTGGGGTCACTGGTTGCAGCTGGGAAAGGGTTCCGAGGGCCCAAGATTCGGCGGGCTCCAAGATTCCGAGCAGAGGCATCCATCTGGGTTTGGACACGTCCCCAGGTCTGCACCGACCAAAAATGACAAACAAACGATTCCCCCCACCAGCTCCCCCGGAAAAGCAACACCAAAGAGGGGGTCCTCAAACAAGGCACCCTTGAACAAAAAGGGAAAGCTTCGTCAACGGCACGGCCGAACAAGACCACGACACCAAGGCGCTCAACATTTAAGCACCAGACCGCTTTTCGTCCAAACTGTTTCCTTTACGGCCCATTTTTTTTTGTGGGGGGGGGGGTTGTCCTCTTTTTTTGCGCCACTCTCATATTTTGAAGCAGCGCGACACATCGGCGACACATCGGCGTCGCAGGCGAGCGGCCCAAAGACCGGCGCGACCGCCGCCGCGAGCCCCGCGAGCCCCGCGAGCCCCGCGAGCTCCGCCGTGCGCGGGAAGGCGTGCAGCTGATGGAGCGGTCCCTTGGACTCCGGCGGGACATGGGGAGACGACCCAGGAGTCAGTAAACCCGTCCCATCATTAGGGTGTTCCCTCCAAAAGTGGTCTGATTCCCCACGAAAAGGGGACACCCCCCGATTTTTTTCAAGCAGGGGTTGATTAATCCGGGGTTGACATTAGGGAAACCATAGGGAAGCCAGAACGTGTTATTTCTCCCACAACCACGGTTCAAAGTGCTAGGCCCCTCCGCAACTGCTCAAAATGCATAGCAGCAAGTTTTAAACGCATCGCCAATGCTACCTTTTTTGACCTCAATTTGGGCAGGTTTTATGGGTTGCGCGTTTCCTCCGTTTCGAGTTGCCTTCGACGCCGCTAGTGAATTGATGAACTTTTGAAGTCCCCCAAACAGCGTGGTTTCCTTTTGATGTTTCTTTAGTGTATTTCTAGGGGGTGACTTCCCATTCTTTTAAACCATCGTTCTTTTCAATCACAGCTGTTTCCCCAGGGGTTTTTGGACGGTTTTCTGAAATTGGAAGGTACCCCTAGAATATTCCCACAAGGTTGGCCTCAAAGCCCACTTTGGGGCTTGGGAGTGCGGAGCGCAAGCGGCCGATCAACAGGAAGCTGCAAGTCAAACAGCTCGCCTTTGGTGAAAGGAGGCTCGCTTCCCTGAGACATAACCTGGAAGGCCAACTTGTTCCAAGGGTTGGAGTTGTAGAAAGCAACACAAAACAATACGAGGTGGACTTAAATGGCTGTGGGTCGAAACCAATGGTATCCCATTTTGGGGTAGGTGCACAACCCGTTTTGGTTTGTTTTGGTGGGGATTGGGATGTTCACCGGGAGTGCGGGCTTTTGGCCCATGGCCAAATACCCATTGGCTGATTGCCCACGGGAATTTTCTGGGTTCAAGTCTTCTTGGCAGCCAACAAATGGAACTTCGTTTCCAACAATCGCGGAAGTTCCACCTCAAGAACCATGACCGTGAGGAACAGACCCCCTCCCCAACTTAGGAGCTGCCGAGCAAGGCCTTCTGCCGGTGTGGCTCCAAACCCCTCGAGTGCATCCACTTTAGGGACCTAGGGTCATTCTGATTCGGTCGGGCGAGGCCGGCCATTTCATCCAGAGGCAGGTTGTCGGCACGTCTCAAAATGGGAGTCCTCCAAAATGGCCGGGCTTGGAAAACAGAGGGAAAAAGGACCAACTGCCAACCAGCAAAAAACTCGCGCAGTCCCAAGGAGCTACAAGCACCGCGCCCGTGAGAGGTAGCCGGGCCACCTTCCCGAGGCTGAAAGCGCTTCCAGCCGCGAGTCAAGGGCAGTCACCATCAAAGCCATGGCAAGTCCAAGCGTTTCGTGTCTTTACATAGCAAGCTGGATGGAAGGATGGCCAACCATTTTGGGACACACGAGAAGGCTTCAGCCAGTGACTCAAGGACTCGAAATCCCGTTGCGGGTCCGGCACCCGCGAGTCTGGGTCAGATCAAAAACATCTGGGGCCTCAGAAATGCGGCGCCGCCGGTTCCAAGACAGCCTTTCCTGGGCCTCCAGTTTAACCTTTGGGCGACCTGACGCATTTTCTGGGCTCACTGCCTGCTTTGGATGGCCGGATTCACGTGTGTTCGAGATGTCTCAGAAGCCCTGGGACGGATTGTATCGAGGATGGTGCCAAACTCATGCAAACTGCTTTTGTCCCTTCTGTTTTTGGGGATCCTTTATGAGTGATTTTTAACAGACCTCATTTGAATGTCAAAATAGGAATTTGGACGCTCATTCCTTTTGGCCTCTCAAACCAAGGTGAAAAGGTCAAAAAGGGTGACATAAACATGGCTGTGATGTGGTGGATATCATTTACAGTTCATATCCACCCACCACTTGTGAACAAGTTCCCTATGAAAAGTCATAGCCATGTGTCAACCGCTTATTCTCATCGAGAGTGGACCCAGGGTTTCCAACTTGACCGTTTGTGGTGTTGCAGGCCCTTTGGAGTTCCCGGAGTGTCTTTTTTTGTCCCGGTTTCCGAGAAAACAATGTAATTAAGGCAAAATGATATGTGATCCAATTCAGTAACCACGGTCTGAAGACATGAACTCGAGGTACTTTAGCTGCATTTCCCTTTCTGGTCACTCAAAATTGTACAGGCTTCACACTCGGGGTTGCCTTTTTCTTCTCACCCTGTTGCCTGTTGCCGTTTAGGCCCCACCTCAAATTGTGGCCCTCAACAATGGATCCTATTTTCCACCTTTGCGCCCAAGCCGCCTCGCACGAACGCAGCTGTTTAGCTCAGCCTCCATGTAGTTTAGAGGGCTCCGGGCACGAGGTCGCAAAGGACCTGGCTCGGAGGCCATGCAGGCCCGTCGATCGCCGGTGAGAGAGAGACGCCTTGACCAGCAGACCAACCTACCAGCAGAAGCATGATCATGGATCATCATTTACCTCATCCAGCACCAGCCGGATCAAGTAACAGCAGGCATCAGCACCATCAGTACCATCAGCACCATCAGTACCATCAGCACCATCAGTACAATCAGTACCATCCGCATCGTCAGCACCAGGATACGCATCACCAGCATCACGAGCATTACAAGCAAGCGTCGCGAAGCATCACCAGCATCAGCATTTTCCGCAGTCTCAGCATCATCAGCATCCCCAGCATCGTCATCGTCAATCAGAGGCATCAGCAGCAACCGCCCAAGGACCACCCAGCACCACCTAGCACCACGCAGCACCACTCTAGCACCATGCGGCACATCACCACCAGCACCATCACCACCAGCACCAACCTCAGCTTTGTGCCAAGTGATCACATCACGACACATCAAAATTCCAAATCGACCCAGCCCAAACAGACAAGGCAACTTGCTGGGTGAGTCAGAGCGAGTCGACGATGGAACACCCTCACAATGTGAGGGATGATGCTTGAAGCCATTGGTTGCACCCCCGCTTGGCTTTGCCAACCCAAAAAGAGGCGCTCGTTGCAAAGGATCCCAAATCCCACCTGTCACGCCAAACTGCCCAACCGCCAGCTTTGGGTGTCGCCAGGTGCGGTTGAGGTGTTGAGCAGGGAACCCCGGCACACGGCTCTTCAGGCGCTTCCATGCCGGGTGCAAGTGGCCCCCCTTTCAACACGTTGGTTTCAACCATGAAGCAAGAGGTTGGCCCAACCCTGCTGAAGCCAATGCGGGCTGCGATTTTTTGGAGAAGAGGATTTTGCAAGCCATTCATTGCAACACAGTGGCCTCCCAAAATTAAAGGTGCTGAAGATGATTATTTCTTTTGCGACTTGGTTCGATCTTCCCTCCAGGAAAGTATACATCTCGCAACTACACGGGTTGAGTTCGGTTGGTGAACTGTGCTGCTGGCATGTTTCTCGCAGGGGCCACCCTGAGCAGATGTTGCTTGCTTTTACTGAAGAAATGACAACAAATCCTTGGAAGTCGTGCAGCATCTCTTCCTGGCTATTTGGAGCCCTCGGCCTTCAGTCGTTTGGTTGAAGCTCTCGGCAATGGGATGCTGGCGCTCAATGTCCCCCCAAATGCAATGTGGGCATGTGTTTAAAGGGAGCCTGCAAACTTGGCTTTCCTTTTGGTACAACCTGATTTCAGACCCCCAAAGCACATACCCATTGGGGGATGCCAACCCCCGCGCTTTGCCCAAATCGTTCCGATGCATGCTTTTGAGACACAACTCGGCTGCGAAAGCCTTTTCCAAAGCCCCCTGTCAGCGCGGTTTCGAGCATTTTGTGACGTGGCAAGGTTATGCGGTGCTCTTGGAGAAGATGGCTGTCGATTTGCATCCTTCTGAGCGAGGCACGGGGTTTCAAGGGCGAAGGCGAAATGCAGAACAAACGCGTCTCAAGATTCATACCTAAGAAGCGTCACTTTGGGAAGACGAGGTCACTGATGTCGGAAGGACCGCACAAGCTGGACGCAGCGGTTTGACATGTTCTGTATACATGTATGCAAGTACCTCCGATACATATGTATATATGTATACATATGCCGACATAAAGATCTGTATACCCCTTTTGCAGGCAATTTTTGTTGGTCCTCTTTGCCAGGTGCTCACCTGCATGGGTTGGGTGGCTCTGAAGAAGGAGGGCATCGTCATGCTCCCGGCGCCCCTGGAGATCAACCCTGCCGCGACCCCAAGACGACCCGCGACCCGCGACGGGGCGACGTGCGGGTTGGGTGAAAGATGCGAGATGATGATGCGAGATGATGATGCGAGATCAATTCCGATGAGTAGAGGGAACTCCTTTTTGGAAACGCCTGGGTGGGTTCCGTGAAAGTCGATGGCGTGTGTCTTGGGTACCTAGCTCCCCAGTTGCCTTAATTTTCCAGCTACTTTGACCAAATTATGGGCTACTAGTGGGTCAAGTGGCTGGAAAAAGTGGCTACTTGGGGTTCCAGGTAGGTCTTATTTTGCGGGTGCCCTTTTTTTGAGTCGTTGTCCAGGCCAATGGATTACCACAACTTTAGGTTTAGTAATCCCCTTTGTTTGCCAAGGAATTGATCTCGCAGCTACTTTCACCCCAAAAGTAGCAAGTGAGCAAAAAGGTTGGTGTTGAGCTTCCCCAAGAGTTAACCCTGGTCGATGTTATAGCCTAGGTCACTAGTCTGGGGCACTACCTGGTCGTTTTTTTGTTGGTTTTTGTGTGTATATTTCCCCCAAAAAGCAGATAGGACCTGTTGCTTCTAATGCTGTTGAAGACGGTTTCCTTAAATTTGAGTGGGACGTTTGAAACAAATCGGGGCTCCGGCCTTAGCCGGCCCTCGGTTTATGCCAAGCGACTCCTTTGAAGCTTTGGGTTTTTCTGGTGGCAATCATAGGCAAGGGCCCAACAGGTGTCCACGTCCTCGGGGCTCGCCAAAAGTCTGCGGATTTTGCATGTTAAGATGGGGCGTTGCAGTGGTGCATACAGACTTCCGCGTGATTTTTATATATTTATTTTGGCGATCTTGTCAGGCGTTTTGGCCAGGGTGGATTGCGACGGTTTTTTGGCTTGCGGGCTTCAAGGCATAAGGCGACCGCTGTCGGTTTTTTCCTTTTCCGGCCGAGGGACGCCGATGGCCAAGTTTCTCTTTTCGACCTCTCCCCTGAAAGCCGGTCTGGGCGAGCAGCAAGTGATTTTTGGCTTTTTGGCTGAGGTGAGAACATGAGAGGCGAAAGGCACATCCTCGGAACCTGTTGAAGGAGACTGTCACCAGGGATTTGTTGATTGTTGGTTTCCATGATTTTTCTTGGCCCGCAGGGGACGCGCTTAGATTGGCATACCCATTCTGCGCGTGCTGAGGCACCCAAAGGCGGAGACACCGCATTCCCCCGGGTCATCTTCAGCTTCAAAGCAGTTCCCAAGTGGGAGATCACGCTGAGCGAGTCTGGAAGCGTGTTCGAAATTCTGAGACTAGAGGCTGAACCACACTATGTGGAGGTAGAAGCAGCAACACAAGTGGCGAGCTCTTTGCCGGCGAGGAGTTTCATGTGATTTGAGTCGGCGTTTTTTGCTTTTGCCGCCGCCCGTGCTGCCGCCAGCCTCCCGGTTCTGGATTTTGCCAGCTCGGATCCTGTGTCGTTTTTGCGTGCCATGGCCCGTCCCGGCTTGGGGCTTGCAGCGTGCGGGAAGACCAACCTGGACGCCTCTCTATCCGTCTTGGACTTTTTCCTCTTGGGCCTTGCCTCGTCCACTCGCAGCTTTTCCCACGCCGCTCCGCCGGCGCCTGTTCTGGGCTCCGCCCACTTGGGCTCTTTGCCGCCACTGCGCTCCTCCGCCCGCCTTGGCCCCGCCCTTTCCCCGCTGGGCCGCCTCCGCGTTGGTCTTCCGCTGGCGGCGCCGGATGCCGCGTGGACCGGAAGTTCGCCTTCGGCTCGGAGCGCCGCTCGGTCGGACTTGGCACCAGCGGCGTGGGACTGGGCGCACTTTGGCGCCTCGCCGTCGTCGAAAGGCGCCGCCTGCTTGGGTCCATCTCCGGCAGTTTTAGCGGCCGCCCGCCTTGGTCTTGCTCTCCTTGTGCCGGATGCCTCCACCCCAGATGCGTCCTCGTTGTTGCGGTCCCTCGCGTGCCCTGGCTTGTTGCCATCGGCTTTGGACCTCATCCAATTCGGCCCTCCTTTGCTTCCCAAAAGTTCCGCCGGCCTGGGCCCTTCGCTGTTTGCCCCGTGCTCGGCGCGGCTGGGGCTGCCGCCCTCAGCACCAGAGTTTTGTCACCTGGGTGCGCCGCCGCTGGCTCGAACACCTGCTTGTCTTGGGCTGCTGGCGTCAGCTCTGCCTTCCAGCCAAGTGGGCTCCTCTTTACTTCTGCGGGCCTCCACGCAACTAGCCCCCTTTCTGTTGGCTGTTGGTGCAGTGCAGCCAGGCATCCCAGCACCGGCATTGGACTGGACACTCCTGGAAGTTTTGCCGTCGCTCCGTGGATTCGCGCGACTGGACGCACCATTGACTGCGTTGGACTTTGTGAGTGCGAGCGCCGCGCCATTCTCGCAAGCACCTGGACGCATGGCACTTCTGATGCCGGCTTGTGGAAGTGGAAGACCCGGCAGCACCTCACTGGCTTTGGATTTTGTCCAACTGGAACTCGTCCTGTTCGTCCGGAGTTTTGCGCGCGGCCTGCCGCTACCTGTCTGGGGCCTTGCGCATTTGGGCAGCTTCCCTTCGCTTCGAAGCCTCAATTAGCCAGATCTCCCCTCGTTGTTGTCTGGCTCTGGTCGTTCGGGCTGCACCGCGCCGGCTCTGGATTCTGCATGCTCCGGCGCCGCCCTACCTCTCCACAGCACCAGCCGCCCAGGTCCCACGCCCTCCGCCTCCGACCTCGCCCAGCCAGGCCCGCCGCCGGCTTTGCGCTGCTCCGCATGCACGGGACCCTCGGCGTCGGCGCCGGCGCCGGCGCGCGCGGGGCTGGGCTTATCGGCCCCGGATTTCAGCTGCCCGGGCTCTGCCACCTCCTCGAGAAACTCTGCGCAGCCCGGGGCTGCAATGTTGGCTGCCGACGCGTTCGGTGCTGGTGCGTCTCTGCCGACCAGGAGCTTCGCATGAGTCGGGGCATTTGTGCTGGCACCTGACCTCGCGCCTGCTGACAGCCCTCTTGTCTTGAGAAGCCTCGCCCAAGTGGGATCCTTTGCACTAGCCCTGGGTCCAACGCAGCTTGGGCTTGTGTTCTCTCCCTCAGTTTCAGAGTTTGCTCACCTTGGCGTAGCCCTTCCGCTGCGAAGCTTTGCCTGTCCGAGCACTTTGGTGCTTGCTCTTGATCCTGCCCACCTCGGCCCTTTGCCATCCCCACGCTGCGTTTCTCATTTCGGCCCTGCGTTGCCTCCTTCCGGCCTTTCCCGTTTCGAGCTGGTGTCCTCTCTCTCGGTTTTGGACTCCACCCTTCCGGGCCCTTCTTCACCGGCCCGCGCCTCCGCTCGCTTGGGCCCGGCGCTTTCGGCCTCGGGCCCCACCCACCCTGG
>CAUJNA010001220.1:50000-98932 GCA_963377175.1 Effrenium voratum | reverse complement strand
ATCCAAGGGACGACACATGGTCATGGAGATCATCAGGGAACAAGCACCTGATGTCATCCTAATGGCACCGGTCTGTGGACCATGGTCAAACATGCAGAACATCCAACAAGACCAACAAAAAGTTGGGGAAAAGCGGAGACGCTACCTTCCCATGGTTGAATTTGTGGCATCCATTGCGCGATATCAGTTGAAGCACAGAAGATACTTCATTATCGAAAATCCTCAGACATCCAGGATATGGTATCTGAAATGCATGCAACAATTGTTTTCAGATCCATCCGTGACCTGGGGAGATTTCCATTTCTGTGCATACGGACTTAAAGATCCTGAATCCGGGCTCAGAAGTCTCAAGCCCACGAGCTTGATGCACTGTTTACCTTCCGAGGTTATGAGACCGATCTTCAGAAGGTGTAAAATTTTTTCCAGCTCAGTCAAGCATGAACACCAACCCCTAGAGGGAAACGCTGGTACCTTCGGAAGCAGAACCAAACTGGCACAGGTGTATCCTTACCAGTTCTGTCAGGATCTTGCGCACATCCACTTGCAGGTGAAACCGCTTGACAATGAGGTGTACCTTTTGGAGGACCTTTTAGAACCATTCACCATCAAGCAGGTTGATATCCTGAGAAAGGAGATGGAAGCCATTGACAAGGAGTTCAACATGACCAGCAGCAGTCTTGCAGTCAGAATCCAAGACCTGCCGTTCAACAAGGACGTACAACCAGTGGTCATCCAGGATCCGCTAGTTCAGAAATTCCAGAAGACGATGAAGCAGTACCCACCTGGGACTGAAATCGATATCTTCAAGCAAGATCCTAATGACTGGCGATGTCAAAACATGTGGAATGGCTGTAAGAAGTTGAGACAACTGTGCATCTCATCCACTCAGTATGATGCATGCACTGCATACGTCCACACCATTGGCATCAATATGCCTATTACGTCACCTCCGGACGATGCAATCATATCCTTCTGGCAGCCTGATCAGCTGAATAGAATTTGGGTCTTGCCTGCATCAAAATGCAATTGGGAGAAGTATGATCCGAAGACTTGGCATGCTGTGATGCTTTCATCCGTTCATCAGTCGTTCACCGATGCGCCGGCCATCAGGCCGATGCCCATCGAGACGGATCCATGGGATCCCACGGATGCGCCTCAGCAACCTGACACACAGCCACCACCTGATCAACCGGACCATCCCATGCCTGATCCAAGACCTCCAACACCTCCGGACGAGAGCATGTCAGATCCTCCTCCGGATCCTCCACATCAGCCTGATCATCCCATGCCGCCAGCACCACGCAGTGTGTTGCCAGACAGTCCAGTGGATCCTCCACTACCGCCACGCGACAAGTCTGGCGGAGGAGATGCAGCGCTTAAACGGCAAAAACAATCCATTTCATCCTCAAGTGGACTCAATCGAGTGGGGGGTGATGTCTCTTTGCCGTCACAGTCGCAATCATCTCAGCCAATTCTTCCGACTGTCGTGGTACCTTCACCACCTGCGATTCTTACAAATCCCGAAGCAGAAGAACAAGATGAAGATCTTGAACTGCCAACACTTGCGCAAGAAGAAACAACCGGCAGTCCATCAAAGAAGCAGAAGACTGGGAAGAAGAAGAAGAAGAAGCCAGATGACAATGATGAGTCACGTGGGCATTCTCCCAGACATGATCCTGCATCTTCATCCATATATAATCCGAACAATCCAGCGAATTTGCCGGCCCACTATGAAAGTGAGGAAGAACTGATCCCTCATGTTCCAACCTCATCCGGCACTGGAAGTTCAGAAAGAACCATGAGATACACTGACCAGGAAGATGGAGATTCAGAAGACTCTCAGAGGACCAGATCCTACGATGATCACCAAGCTGATCTCGTTTTAGATGAAGCGCACTGGTCACTCATGACAGCCGAACAGAAGATCTGTGCGAACACCGGATCCTTTACGGTTCCGAGAGATATAGAAGGCAACCCTGTCCTTCTTGGACATGTGAAAGGGACCTTCATCCCATCGCCCCGATGCGGATTCTCTCATCAGAAATACAACATGACCGACGATGACCGTGCACTCTTAGTTCTGTATTCATCCAAGCAAGAATCCTTGAAGGCTTCATCCACACTCATTGGCAAGAAGCGGAAGGAAGCTACAGCCACGGAAGTAAGAGCTTATCAGAAGCAATTCCTAGAAGCCAAGCAGCTTGAGTGCAAATCATGGCTTGACAATGAATGAAGTGTTCGACTTAGTCGATACACGCAAGATTCAGGTCAGGAACTGGGTCACCGGTCGCTGGGTTCTAACCCTGAAGCGAGACAAGGATGGTAACTTCCTGAAGACCAAGGCTTGCTGGGTCCTCCGAGGCTTCCAAGACAAGCAGAAGAATGATCAGCAGACAAACAGTCCTGCTGCATCCAGGAGTGGTTTCCGCCTTGCAATCCAAGCAGCCTCAAATAAAGGCTGGAATATATTCCACATGGACTTGAAGACAGCATTTCTCCAAGGCGAAGCATATGATCAGTCTCGTGACATCATTTGTCAGATACCTCCTGAAATGGGATATCCACCACACATTGGAGCGCGCATGAAGAAGCCTGCCTATGGGCTGAATGACGCACCACGTCGATGGTGGAACATCTTTGATTCGGCACTTCGTTCATACGGACTAGTGCCAACCCGGGCAGACCGTTGTACATACGTGTACTACGGCAAGCAGCTTCCGAAGCCCGCATTGGTGAGTGAAAAGAAATCATCCACAACTTTCGATCTAGAAGGAGCAGTCGATTACCTAATGGATCCTGTTTCTGGTAACAATGCCAAGAATCGACAAGTTCATGGAGCACTGTCTCTTCATGTAGATGATCTTCTTATGACGGGGGATGACGTGTTTGAGAAGGAAATCATGGGACGACTTCGAAAAGATTTTCAGGTTGGTTCCGAAGACAAAAATGATTGCCTCTTCGTAGGACAGCGCATCCAATGGAAGCGAGATGACAAGCACGGTTGGTACATCAATGTCCATCAGAATGTTGCCATTGACGAACTTCAGGAGATCACCTTTGACAAACACCTGAAGGACGACACTCCTCGTACTCCACAAATGCATACTGCATACAGAAGTGTCCTAGGTCAGATCAATTGGTTACAATCGCGAACGCAGTTCCACATTGGCTATCAATTCTCCAGGTGTGCATCCAAGGCATCATCACCGACCATTGAGGACGTTCGCGCCATTAATAAGACAGTCAGAACCATCAAAAGCATCCCGCTTAGTATGAGATTATGGCCGCTTCGTGGCAAGACACGCATAGTTGGCTATCCAGATGCATCCCATCGCAACAATGAGGATAAGTCATCCCAACGTGCACATGTTATTTTTCTTGCAGAACAAAGAGATCTTCGCCAGGGCTCATCGAACTCGAGAGGCTCATTGATCGACTATGAGACGCACAAGATCACCGCCACAACCATGTCCACTACTGTTGCCGAGTTGCACGGACTAATGCGTTGTTACGGTTCAGCATTATTTCTTCGCGGTCTCTGGTCAGACATAACAGGCGAAATCCCAGATGTACACATCCGCACTGATGCGAATAATCTTGTCACCACAGCATCCACAACACATCAACCGGAACAGAAAGAAACAATGCATTTGATCCAGATGTTGAGAAAGGAAAGCAACAGTGGACAGATGCACGACCTTGCACATGTACGAAGTGAAGATTGTCTGGCAGATTCGCTGACCAAGCATTCAGCTAAAGCAGACGAGCTCATCAAGGCCGTCCTCGCCGGCAATCTTTTGAATGTAGATGCACATCCACCTTTTCGTACCATGTTGCAGAACAAGGCATTCTTGGTTGAGTGGCTAGCACACAACACGAAGCACGGACCCGACATCATTGCCTTTGCAGGAGTCGGTATAGCAGAATCCATGTTTGCTTATTGGGGAACCTGGGCATGATCCGCATGTCCACGAATTCTGATGCATGAGTTTTTCCGTTTTGCATATTTTCAATTCCTCAATTCCGTGATGCGCGTGTTTGCACTTGACCCATTTTGAATCTCAAGAAATATGCGTCTGCCTCCGCAGCCACTTTCGGTTTACAACCAATCCGACCTTTGCAATCTTGTATGCTCGATCACCTCGCTGACATGCCCATTCTCAACCTGATGTTTGGACGATCCGGCGATGCGGCACCTGTGCCAAAGCCGATGATCAAGAGACGGGCATCACCGTTGAAGGAATCCCCTGCTCGTGATGAGGAACATCCGATTGCCCCATGGAGCAAGTCGCTGATGAGAATCCATCCGCCTCTCAACAACCCGAGAATGTCAACATGGAGCAGGTTGATTATGATCCAGATTCCGACGACGATGATTCAGATGAAGAAGGGCATCCTCTCGCAGGAAGGCCTTTGTCAAAGGCGATGCCACATCCGAAACTTGTTCCAAAGTCACCGCCACCAGCATTGAATCTTGTCTCCAAGGTCAAGCCAGCACCAAAGAACATCCTGGATGAAGAGACGGAATCCGACAATCATCCTGGTGACCGACCTGCACTTCAGTGATGCGGCCTGTCCTCACATCCAATGATCGGTGGTTTGTAACATATGGACCGGATGCAAACATCAGCCTCCAGAAGGAATCCGTACACCCAGGACCTTTCGGAAACTCAAAATTCCTGAATTTTGTGTACGAGTACTACAAGGAATGCTCAACCATCCTCGATGTCAATCCGGACTTCCACTTCGTTCCTGAGCACGAGAGACCACATGGAGTTAAGGTATTCTGGTTGAAGGCAAGATTCAACGATTACTGGCATCCAACACTCCAAGGTGAAGGATCTCATGCAGAGAAGCAATACATGGACTTCATCAAGAAGGTCTACAGCATCTGCTGCTACACCAATGCTCAATCCGAAGTTTACGGAACAGACATCATCCCGATGGTCTGCCACAACGGCAACATCGATCTCGAGAAGACCGTCCAGAATGTCGAACAGGTTTGCAAATACTTCCGCATGGATCCATCCAAGGCGAAACAGATCACAGATCTCATCCTCTGGCGAATTGAGAGAATGAGCAAATCGTTTTCCGGATGTCTTCGACATGATCCAAGGCATGGAATCCATAAGGAATGCAAACGATAGGTGGAAATGGGTCCTGATAGATCCGTCAAGCCCAAGGTCATCGTGGAATATCACAATTCAGAGAACCTAGATGAGTTCATCCAAGAACTCAAGGAAATCTCTCTCGAAACAGATTTGAACAAAAAGGACGCAGAGGAAGAGCTCGCGGGGACCAGGGAAAACCTCACCCGCTTCATGAACCAGTTCAACAAGAGCTCATCCCAACTTGACAGAGTGCGAGAGAGCCTCATTGGCACATGTCGATCCCGATGTCAATCTCGGTGAAGAAGAATTCTACTTCCCTCATCGAGGAGAATGTCCCACCATTGACGAGTACAAGCAAGCTCAACCAGGATCCGGATATCCGATCAAGCTTCCGCTTGGATTGAAGAAGCTCAGGTCACATGATGACCCGAAAATCATCCGAGCCTATGCCGATATCCTGGGATCGCTGATGCAGCCGACCGACCATCCTCCTGTGGACTATCTCAATATGCATGAGTTCACCTCATCCATAGCGATCAACATGCTTACCCTGAACCATGGAAACCTCACAAGGAATCCAAAGCTGGACAACAGGGAGGTGCACAACATGCCGATGAAGGATCGACCGATCGTAAAGATGATGATGCAGAACAGTGCACACATCTTATGCCTGAATGAAGCAGACGCATTCTTCAGTCCTAATGATGAGAAATCCAGGGAGCTCATCAAGACGTTCATCCGATACGGTTACAAGGGCATCGTAATCAAGCAATGGTCATCCAGACCGATCGCATGCTTTGTCCGTGGCGGACCTTCTGCACGAGTGGAACTTCTGGCAAGACACATTTCCACAAGGAGCCAGAATTGGGGAACCACATTCGTAATGTTCAGATGTTTCTTCGGAACTGAAGGAAGTTGCACTGATCCCGAATACGAAATTCCGACCTCGGATTGCTTGGCAACCACAGGACCATCCATGTTTACTGAATCCAAGAAGTACATTGGACCGAGATTGCCAGCACGCACCATTGTCCAAGGACATGGCCGAGACAAGGAGATCGTCGTTCTCCACATCGAGCAGAGTGATGAGTTTCGTGGCATGATCCCGAAATCATCCAACAAGTCACTCCACGAGTATGACGACCGCCACATAACGAGGGCAGATCTCCCATTCGCAACCATTGGAGACTTCCACATCCATCCTTCAATTAGCCATGGAGCAGCAAAGGAAGATCTTCAGAATGCAATCATGCCGCTCGTGACCTTGTACCGATGCGATGCGATCACCGGAGACGCCAACAAATCAGCGAACACCTACAGCAAACTCCAGCACGTCTACAATCCGGCCAACGGTCTCGTGAACATCCTCATAAGAGCATATCAGAGACTGTGGAATGAAACGAAGAATTTGCCACTCGTGGACAGAATGGAGTATGCAATGGAGACTTCGTGCACCCTGAAATCCTTTGTCCGTCATCACCTGTACATGAAATGTGGATCAGGATATGATCAAACATTCCCAGATGTGATGATGACTATCGTATTTGGGTGGGGCAAAACGAACATCCAGCAAGATTTCCGGAAGGACGAGATGAACGGCATGGATGATGAACAACTGGAATTCATGCGGAATCATCCAACCAAGGCCATATTCGATTACCAGGTCTCATCCGCAGAGCGCTATAAGCACGTGAACAATGAAATGTTCATGAATGGCTCGCAGGACTCCGACTCCCACAGTCCTCTCATGGTTTACATCCGCAGCAAATCTGCAACCAGTAAACGCAGCTCTGAGAGATACCAGGAGTACATCAAGAAGAAACAATCATCCTGGACCCCGCAGGAGTATAAGGACTACAACAAGCAGTGGGGACATCAGAAGCAGTGGAAGGACTATGACACCTCGACCTGGAATGATTATGGGGACTATGGCAGTCAATCCGACAGCAGCCGCCGATGGTATACATCACCCTTTGATACATCTAGGTATCCAAAAAGAAGCAGTACATAGTGTTTCCCATTTCGAAGGCCAAGACATTTCATCCGAGCAGAAAAAGGATGAATCCAGCATTTTTAATAAACATGGCTACGGCATACATCAAGGCTACGGCCAAAGGCCATGAAGCCAATAGTATTTCATACTTTGTCGCTGGAGATCAAAAGAAATTTGTGTCTGTTTTGTGTTCTGTTTTTCAGACCATTGATCTCCCGCAACATTTGGCTCAAGGGCCCCTTTTGTAGAAACACAATCATCCGAGCGTGTGACAAAAGAGCCTCAGCAGGCCGCTTACAGGATTATCCACAAGACAATCTACCAGGGACAATCCATCCTCCAATCATCCATTACTGGCATATTGGACTCTCTCCGGAATAGATCCAGGGACCAACAACGACCTCAACTACCACAGGGTTCCAGTTCCCTCCGGGGATAGGCACCTGGGGCAGTGGGCCTCACCCCCCCCCCCCCCGGCCGCTGGCCGGAGGGGGAAAACAGAAGGGGAACAAAGGCGACTGGCCGAAAGAGGAAAAAAAGCCGAAGAACTGGCCGAAAGAAAACTAGAGGACGATTGGCCCGAAAGCATTTTTCCACAGGTGCTCATCCAGCTGCGGAGACACCTTTTTACATCGCTGCGGCGAGCGTGTCTGCGCGCGGCGATGCTCAGCGTGTATGGTCACATGAGAGCTCCATCTCATCATCCTACTTTCCTCTCGAACTGCGCCGCGCGATTTCTCACGAAAGTGGTCTGCGCAAGCTGCATTGTTCCAGGCTGCTGCGCGCAAGTTGCTCTGCAAGCTGCTGCGCGCAAGTGCTCTGTGCAAGTTGCTCTGCGCAAGTGCTCTGAGCAAGTTGCTCTGCGCAACTGCTCTGCGCAGGTTGCTCCGCGCAAGCGCTTTGCGCATGTGCTCTGCGCAAGTTGGTCTGTGCAAGTTGCTCTGCGCCTGCTCTGTGCAAGTTGCTCTGCGCAAGTGCTCTGAGCAAGTTGCTCTGCGCAAGGGCTCTGCGCAAGTTGCTCCGTGCAAGCGCTTTGCGCATGTGCTCTGCGCAAGTTGGCTGTGCAAGTTGCTCTGCGCAAGTGCTTTGTGCAATTGCTCTGTGCAAGTTGCTCTGCGCGAGTTGCTCTGCGCAAGTGACTCTGCGCAAGTTGCTCTGCGCAAGTGCTGCCGGAGCTGCGGGGGTGTGCTCCGCGTACTACGTTTGTACTTAAAAGTTGCGATTCTCCAGCCGGAGCTGCGGGGGTGTGCTCCGCGTACTACGTTTGTACTTAAAAGTTGCGACTTGTTCAAGGCAAAGTTGGACAAGGATGTCTCTGTGGACCAAGTGTTGCACTTCGCTGGCAGACTTCACTTCTACGCAGAAGGTTGGCAAGGTTGAGTTCCTGAGGCACCAAGACCGGATGATGTCGGAAGCTGTCGAGAAGCAAGCCGATGCCCAGTTCCCTATCAGGTGCTTGGGCCTAAGTGACAATTTGGCGCCGTTTGTCAGCAGCTGCGCATCGACTTGGGCAGAGAAGCAAATCATCCCTGCCTGTTCACTGTTCACTGTCTACATTGCGAACTTGACATCCCTTGGCTCTGCAGCGTCTCGAGGGATGAAGGAAGTTGCGCGGTTGATTTCCGACGCGTGCGCCCACAACGCTCAGAGGACCATGGCCATCATCATTAGCCCCAATGTGGCAGGGCATGGCCACACCTATGAAGAGCAGGAGACCGTGCAGGTGCAGGACGAGGTAGAGAACTTCCTGAGGAAGGAGGAGTACAACCTCAAGACAAGGCGCGGGCAGATCGTCTTTTCGAACGAAAGCATCAACTCTCGCACACGGCCGTCTGTCCACCCCATGATCATGTGCATGAGCAATCAGACGAAGGATGACGGCAAGCTGTCTTGCTTGTTTGGCAGCAGCCAGTTGTGGCACAGAAGAGCCGTGCCACTCGTCAAGATGAAGCCCAACAGTGAGTATTTTTTCTCATGCAAGGCCAGACAGTTGTTGCTGCAGAGAATCTGTCCAAGGCTCAGATGCACAAGCAGCACATCTCTGGCGTGGACTTGATGGACAAGTTGAAGGAATGGCTGTGGAAAGGCATGAACATGAGTCAGCAGTTTGGCGCAGTCTACGTTGATTTGTTGCCTTACGACGACTCCCTTCTTCTGTCCACTGTCCAAGGTTTGGCGCGCGCAAGGCCGAAGGAGCCACAGGAGATGGTTGTGACCTGTTGCTGGGCCCGTGGCGACCAGGATGGCGACGTCCGCAAGAAGAATGCTGAATGGCTGACCACTGCAGTTGGGAGGGCCATGGACAGGCTTATCAGGCAGAAGCTCCTGTCTCTCCCAAATGTTGTGGTCAAGGAGTACACGCCTGAAGGCACTACGCCCACCAACGACTCGAGCTTGTACAGTCTGACCTTCCCCACGGCAGACGGGAACTTGGCAATGCGCCAGAATGCGTTGGACGAGTGGGGCCCCAAATTTGCCCGCCTGAAGTCTGACTATGAGGAAGCGATTGCGAGCCACAACAAACTCTTTCAATTCCTCAGGCTGCCCTTACAAAGCTGACGGGCGCAAGAGAGCTGGAGAGGCCATTGGAGACGACGTGGAGGATGAGCCCTTCCTGGACGATTGCGTTGTGGAGTCGCTGGAAGAATTGCGCAAGGCGCATGGCAACCTGTCCACTGTCCACAGCAGCCAACCAGAGCTTTTCAATTTGATTTTTACTTCCAAGGGGCACCTTTTCCTCCATGCTCTCGAGGACGGCGTGGCCTCTGAAAAGGTCCCTTTGTTTCAGACCTTCGGAGAATTCCACACCGGGGACGCAGACATTGCCGAGGTGCAAAAGCGCAAAGGGCACTTGTGCCATTGGAAGATGGATTCGGCGGACTTCGAGGCGATTTGGTCCCATCCTGCAGGCTGGGACCCGGCGTTCCAGAGGCGCCCTGCCACTTTTCAGAAGTTTGCGGACTACCTCGCAGACCACAACGTCGTCACCTTCTCCATGGCATGCCATGAAGTCAGCCTAGAAGGCTCGGACGGGATCAAGGTCAAGAGCGTGGAAGATTGCGCATTTGAGGCCAAGAAGTTGCCTGCCCGCGCCGTTGCTGACTGCGGCAGCTCGTTGACGTTTGCTGTTGTGGATTGGGAGAAGGGCCAGACAACCAACGGAGCATTAAAGCTCGTGATGAGCTTGAGCTATAAGGACTCAAGCCAGCAAAAGGGCGTTTTCCCGGCAAAGCCTTGCTGGATGCTGGCGAAGCCGAAGCGCGTCCTCAAGGACAAGTGCTTTTTGGTGTGTGGCCCAGGCAAGCCCTAGTCCACTGCGCACTGTCCTCAGTCCATGAGGTTTGCGTGTGGCCTGGCCACAGCAGCCTGCATTTGCACGGCGTGCGAAGCGACGTGCAGGTGTTGACAGACCATTACAAGCCGTGTGAGCAAGATGTAAAAGTGGCAGGCAGCACAGGCGCAAGCATGCAGGCTTACACGCACACATTGTTGCATGCCGCAGCAGGGCGTCACAGCATATGCATACTACGTCTGTACTTAAAAATTGCGATTTTCCAGCCGGAGCTGCGGGGGTGTGCTCCGCGTACTACGTTTGTACTTAAAAGTTGCGATTTTCAAGCCGGAGCTGCGGGGTGTGCTCCGCGTACTACGTTTGCACTTAAAAGTTGCGATTTTCCAGCCTGAGCTGCGGGAGCACGCTCCGCACACTACGTCTGTACTTAAAAGTTACGATTTTCCAGCCGGAGCTGCAGGAGCACGCTCCGCGTACTACGTTTGTACTTAAAAGCTGCGATTTTCAAGCCGGAGCTGCCGCGGACCAGGGGGGAATCGAACCCGCGACCGCGGGATTGCGAAAGCAGGCGCGCAAACCACGAGACAACTTCCAAAGGCCGTTTCGCGAGCAAGAATATTGCACGGCGCCACAGCGAGAGCGCTTCGACACGCACAATCTCCGCAGAGGGTTCGCCGAGACTAAACAAATTCGCACGGCGCCACAGCGAGAGCGCTTCGACGCGCACGATCTCCGCAGAGGGTCGCGCGCGCATGCTAAAAATCGTAAAAAGTCCTCAGTTGTTGAACCTCGACCACGCGAAACTCCGCAGAGGGTCGCGCGCGCACCGCAGAAATCGTAAAAAGTCCTCAGTTTTTGAACCTCGACCACGCGAATCTCCGCAGAGGGTCGCGCGCGCATGCTAAAAATCGTAAAAAGTCCTCAGTTTTGAACCTCGACCACGCGAATCTCCGCAGAGGGTCGCGCGCGCATGCGTACTAACATCGTAAAAAGGAGTCCACAGTTTATTAAAGGCCGTCGAAACCCAACGCGAATCTCCGCAGAGGGTCGCTGCGCGGCAATCTAAAGAAAAATCGTAAAAAGTCCGCAGTTTTTGAACCTCGACCACGCGAATCTCCGCAGAGGGTCGCGCGCGGCCAGCAGAAATCGTAAAAAGTTCTCAGTTTTTGAACCTCGACCACGCGAATCTCCGCAATAGGTCGCGGCTGCAACGGTGGCAAACATAAATAGAAAACAATACCGTGGCAATCTAAATAAGCTAAAAAATAGAAGGCAGCCACAGTTTTTTGAACCTTGGACCACCGAACTATCTCCGCAAGGGTCGCCGCGATAGGCGCAATGCTAGAAATCGTAAAAAGTACCACATTTTTGAACCTGCGGACCACCGCGAATCTCGCGCGATTAGGGTCGCAGCGCAATTATGAAGGGCATGCTAAAAATCGTAAAAAAAAAAAGAGAAGTCTCAGTTTTTGAAAACCTACTCGAGGCCACCGCGAATACTCCATCTCCTCAGAGGTCGCGCGCAAGCTAAAAAATCGTAAAAAGTCCTCAGTTTTTGAACCTCGACCACGCGAATCTCCGCAGAGGGTCGCAATCCCGAGCGACGATCAAACTCCCGCCCCGGCGCCTTAGAAACCTAAACTAACTTACATAGCTGCTAACGCCGAAGCTCTAAGCTCTAAGCTCTATGTAACTTGGCTCTATGTAACTTGGCTCTATGTAACTTGGCTCTATGTAACTTGGCTCTATGTAACTTGGCTCTATGTAACTTGGCTCTATGTAACTTGGCTCTATGTAACTTGGCTCTATGTAACTTGGCTCTATGTAACTTGGCTCTATGTAACTTGTCCAAGGGCTCCGCACGGAAGAACCCTTCGCGATGCTTTCGGGAAAAAGCCGGAAAAAAAAGAAGGAGAAAAACAAAAACACGGCCCCTTCTCCTTGTCCCACACCAGGCACCGCATGGTGACCGGCCGCTGGGTCCGCTGCTCCAGCTCTTTGAGAGCCTTCAAGCGCCGGTTCCCAAAGACCGCCCAGAACTCTTCCGCGGAGAACTTGATGAGCACCAAAGGCGTCAAGTCCTGAACCCCCTTCCTTCACGGGGGGTTTTTGGTGGCAAACCCATGGCTGCCGAAGGGCGAAGAACCCATGGCCATGCACAAGCCTGGACCCCCCTGCCGAAGTGTGAAACCAAAAGGAGTCCCATGGTGCCGACGACCTGAATTCCCCCTTTCTACTGCGAGCTTCAGCATGAACCTTCCGAGAGCTTGCGATTTGCCGCACTCGAGGGTGTCTTCAAGTCCATTGGCCTGCCCTTCGGGTTAGGCCCCAGGGCCATGAGGGAAGGAAGCCTCAGGGCTGAGGAAAAGAATCCACCAATCTGTGATACAGAAAGGGCCTAACCCCAAAGACGATTTTCTTCGTATAAAGGGGGATTCCAACTTGTATGGAGAAACTCCGAGTGATCCCACTGCTCTATATGAGTCTCCATGGTTCCTGAGAGGAAAACCGCTCCTCAGGCTCCGCGCGTCCATCCAGCAAGTCATCAATGAGGTCCTGCACGGACTCCCCGCGGTGCTCCCCATGTGCAAAGGTCGCCTGGACGAAGTCGTGGCTGTGACGGATGAGCCTAGGCCCAGCTTTTCTCGCCCTCAGAACTCAAATTCGTCGACTGGGGGCTTCACTTGTTGGTCCCTTGGCTGACTTGAACCTAGTGAGCTACTGGAGTGCTTCGAGGTACAATTGACTCCTAGCTGCTGCCCTGTTTCGAAGGGCCTGGCCCGTTTCTATCTAACAGGCAATCGACGTACGTTGAAAACCCAAGCACTGCCCTCCCATCGTCTTCCGGTAAAGACAACGGCTACCAGCTCCAAACACATGCCCAATGTGCTCAATGTCTCAAGCTAGGACCCACCAAATCCACCCACCCTTACACCAATCCACCAAATCACAAGCTCAAACCCACCCGAAAAATGCGCCTGCGTTCCTTCTCTTGCCTTCTTTCGCACCCAAAACGAGCCTCTTTTTCGCCCACCCTTGGCCCACCGGTCCCTTACGGATGACCCGAGGCGCGTCACGTCCACGTACTGCCGGTTCCGCGGGAAGTCCTCCCAGGCCTGCGAGCCCGCGCGGCCGTGAACGGCGCGAGTTCGGGACACGGGCTTTGAGCTGGAACTCCCCACGGCAAAATCCAAAGCAATTGTTGGGGGAGTCTAGCGTTTTTTTGTCAAATCCCCATCCAAAAATTGAGCTTGAAATCCAAAGCCCCAAAACCTGGAGGAATCTTCGAGCAATTTTGGACCGCGGGTGGGTGTTGCTGAAAATCGGACCAATTTGTGTTCATTTACGCATCCCTTGGGTTCAGTTGCCACATGCCCCTGGGGCAAATGAACCCAAAAGGCCTGAACAATACCCCTCTCCCCGAAAAAGGGTATTTACCCAAAAGGCCAGCCCTTAGAAAAGTGGGTTGGAAACCAGGGAAGCCAAAGGGCTCTGAACAAGAGGTGTGTACGTCCACCCTTATGACGGGTGTCCTAACCCAAACGCTAGGGGAGAGCAAAAAAAATGTTTAGCGTTGTTTTGCAGCCCAGAAATGAACAGAATTCCAAAAAGACTACAGTAAAACCGAACAACTTGCCAACAACAGTGAAATGCCTTCCTCCCAAAAGCCTTGCATCTGCCATGCACAAATATCACAAATCACGTATCGGCGTACCCCTTCCCCCCCCCCCCCCAAGGTACCTATTCACGCCTCTTTTGACTCGACCAAAATTCTAGACTCGTTGCATCCAAGTCCTAACCCTTTTGGAAACGAGCGCTTGATGCACTAACTCATGCAACCTCGCGCGGCGTCGATTGGTTCCCATGGACAAAGCAACAGGAACGGCTTGCGCCAGGGGTCCTCGCAGCCAGTCAAAACATCCATCCTCAAGTCGAGATCCCCATTTTTCAAAATGCGCAAGCCATGGGAAGCAGGCAAAAAGCGCAGTCAAAACCTTCTTCTCCCGCAGGCAACACAAGCGAAAAAAGCGCCTGGCCCTCTGCCGGGTCATAGATCGCATGCCGCTTTCCCTCCAGGAAGGCCCGCAGCTTGTCCAGCGCCTGGCGGCGTGTCACACCCTCTTCTTTTTTCTCTCCGGGGACCTTTCTTTTGGGGCTGGCATCAACGAAAACCAAAGGAAAACCAGATTGACTTAGTTCTTTATCTAGTTGTCTACGTGTTTGTTTATTTATTTATCTACTCATAAATTTATCAAGTTATCTATTGATCGATTGATGTATTTATGCATTTAATTTATTGACTTATTTACTTATGCATCTACTTTTTTACTTATCTATTTATTTATTATTATTGTTCTTCATTTTTTTGGGGGGGGCCTATGCCCAAATCTGTCCACTCCTTGATGCTGAAAGGCCATGGGTCGGCCAAACCAACGCAGCTGATGTTGCGACCCTTGGAAGCCCGAACCCGCGTGTTGTCCAAGCATCAAGACGACAGCCTTCGTAACGCCACAAGCCTCTGAGATCGCCCATCCTTCGCCATGTGACAGGTGATTGAAAAAGTGCAAAGATGAAGCAGATCCCCAGGGTCCAAAAGTCAAGCCCCATAGTCCTAAGCCAGTCTCCCTTTGGTTTCCCCGTACTCTCCAAGTTCTTGGGTGAGCAACGGTGAACACTGAACTCCTCCTCTTACTCCAACCCTCCCTCAAGCCACCCACTCCCCAACCCCAACCCCGAACCACCCGAAACCACCCCAAAACACCGTGAAGCACCGTAAAACACCCCAAACCACCCTTTTTCCCCAAACACCAACCACCCCCCCCCCCCGCCCCCAACCCAACCCCAACCCAACCCCCAAATCCAACCCCAAGCCCAAGCCACCGCCTCCTCACCGGCGTCCAGGCCCATCTGGCAGGCCAGCGCCGCCGGGGCATCCTGGGCCTCGAAGACGGCGCACTCCGCGTGGCTCCCCGCGTCCTGGCGCGGGGAGCAGACGGGCGGCAGGGGCTGGGGGGGTTGGGGCGGTGTGGTCTTCTTTGCGGACTTCACTGGTTTTGAGATGAACTCGTGAATGGCCCCAGCTTGTGCCCTAAATCGCGCCTATCATTTGGGCGGTTTGGTCCGCCGCCATGGAGAGCCGAGACGCTGACTTTGGGGGCAGAGGCCGAGAGCCGAGCCGCCGGGGCTTGTGGCAGAGCCATGAAAAAGTGTGGGTTTTTTATTACAGGGGTCATTCTTTCAACGGTTTCTGGGGGTGAGCAGGGTCAGAAAATGGAATCGGTTGTTTTGCCAGAAAACCCACCACTGAACGGGGGTGACTTTGAACATGGTAAAATAATGAGGCCAGCTTGATGCGCCGAGTTTAGGCTGAAAAGGGCTTGGAGCAAGGGCTCGTGTAAGGTACTGTTGACCCCAGATGAATTTCAACCAACCAGCTTTCTTTAGGACTCAGCCTTGGTGGTTGTTGCCTGGTTTTGGCTTGTTGCCAATTGTGTTTGCTCCGTTTGGCTTAATGTTCCGAATGAAGTTCAACCAACCAGCTTTTTCTTTCTGGGGGGTGGGGGCGGGCCCCTCGAAAAGTGGTCTGAGTCCCGAGACAACAAGAGCGCCAAAGCTTAGTTTGGCCTTGGTCTTGGCTCGGTCTTGGCTTGGTTTTCGTGGCTTGGCCCTGGTCTTGGCAGGGCTTTCCTTGGCTCTGCTGTTTTCGGGGTGCCTTGCATCCTGCCAGCCTGCCTGGTTCCGTGGTATACCTCACCACTCACAGGCGGAGAAATGCAAAGTGAACCCTGGCGTTCAGCCCCCATCGAAAAAAATGGCTGGCACAACTTAGGTGATGGAAATCCTTATAAGTAAACAATCGTGATTCTATGAACCCCTTTGTTTTAGTGGTGGTTTCAAACCCCAGGGTGAAAACAAAAAACATCTGAAGATGCTACCGCCCGGTCCTTCAAAGAGCCCAAAACCAGGTGGTAAGGCCCACTGCCAAAGTCGATCACCACCGGCCGCCGCGACTTCCTGATGGCTCGCTCCCTGGGGGCGATGATCTTCCGCACCTCGATCTGCTTCACAAACCCAGGTGCTGGGGCGCGCGCAAAGCGCTTCAGCTCCTCCGAACTGCCGGCGAGCCTCTGAAGCAGCATTTGCCTCACCGGCATCCCTTCCCACTCCCTGGAAGGGGAGCTCCTCCGCCGCCGGCGCCTGCTTCGGCTTCTGCTGCTGCTGCTCCTTCTGCCTCTTCTCTCTGGTCCGGGGCTCGCGGGTCGCCTGGAAAAGCCCAGGGGCGGCGGCGGCAGGGCGAGGGGCGGCTTTGGCCCCTCGATGGCCAGCGGCTTCAGCGGCTTCAGCCCGGTCTCCGAGCCCGGGATCCCGCCCAGGCAGAAGAAGTAGTGGTGCGTGAGGCTGTCCAGCGACAAATCCGGCGGCGTGTCCAGCTCCGGCCCCAGCGACACCGAAACCAGCATCGCCGGCTCCGCGCGCCGGGCCAGCGCCTCCTCCCGCGAGATGAAGTGCTCCAAGTCCGAGGCCACAAACAAAGCCTCGCCCCTGAGGCAGGCATCGAACCTCACCGCGGCCGGCTCATCCCAGGCTTGGCCGTCCTGAAGGCGGCTTCAAGACATGACGGAGCGTGTTGGACCCTGCCGGGCGCAACCCCGAGGCAATGCAAACCAAGGTTCAACCGCAAGAGCCTGACTTGAATTTGAGTCAAGACCCTGCAGCCGAAGCCTGGCAAGTATGTGTGGTTTCGGATGCCGATCCATAGCACACGCCTTCCTGCACAACATTCAGACATGCCATGAACAAGCACATTCAGTCGCCTCAAGTGCAGCTTTAGACGTATGAGTACTTCTAGGCAGGAAGTACGTTTGCGTCAAGCCCCACACAAACTAACGATTCATCATGACTTTCCGCCTCAGCGTTCCTTGGCCTGCAGCCTTCTGAAACGAACTGCAAATCAACACGGTGCCTCTCATTGATTCATAAGCTTGAGTTCTATGCACCAACCCCGCGAAGCCAACGCCTCCCTGGACCAACCTCCAAACGACCCACAACAGCCCTGCCTCAATGGCAGGCTTCGCTTGGTCCTAGCGCGAGATTTGGGCGCTGCATCTTTCGACTCCAAAGAGTGGCACCAAAGAGTGGCAGGCCTGGTCCTCTATGGCGGAAGCCTTCAGCGCTTTCTCCTGGCACAAGACTAAACTCCATTGCTTTCTGCGAAGCCCTGCTAAAAGTGAATCACTTTTAGTGGCTTCATGTGGAAAACCCAGTAGTTGGCAAAAAGTGAAAGTCCGAACATCCCTGGGAAAATGCGCCAAATGGGCCGCTCGGCTGCTGACTGGCCGGCCTTGGCTTTGGCAATCAGCAGCCCGGGGTGCTGCGCCTCACCCTCCTGGCCAGAATGTGGCGAGCCCATTCACGGACCTCTGCGTTTCGCCCCAAGCCGCGGCCCATGGGACGACTTTTGGAGTCAAGGCCCAGGTGAAAAGCGCTCCCAAACCTCCGCAGGTTCCGGCCAAGCTTCGGGTCCAGCAAAGGAGGGGAACAGATCCTCCCGCGGCAATTCCACGGCCTGGACAAGCGCACCCGTGGTTTTTTTTGATCCCTGGCATGCTGAATCCCGGCGCCAAATGTCGCATATGTCTCAACCGAAATCTCCTGAGCGGAATCTCCAAGCCATTTGGCCAACTAAAAGGCGATGGAGGAGGAAGGTGCGCGCACGTACTCGGGAGCCTGCGGCACAGCAAGCGCCGAGTGGTTGTCCTTGCCGGCTCGACTCTACGCGCCCATGTCGTCAAGAGACCTATTTGGGTATGAATTCTAAGTAGGGGCTGAAAATTCATAGTCCATTCTTCAAAGCAGACTGCTCGACAGCTCCACAAGTCGTTTTGTGGCTCCGGGCCGCTCAGATCCCATCTCAACGAACGGCCCAACCTGTCCTCGGCAAAGGGCCTGAGCCCGGGCGGGCTCGGGCTCGCCTGCGAGCACGCATGCACCGGGCCAAACGACACACAGCAACCCGAGCTCGTGGCGAAGGTGGAAAGGGAAGAGCCTCTGAATGTCTTGAAGAAAAGCTGAGGTCCAAGAAGCCCATCACAAGAAGTGAGCCCAAGTCAGCAAGCTTCGGGTCCACACCCTGCCTGCGCCCACTGGATCGCGGGCACTGGCGGCCGGCCCTGAGGACCCTGGACCCCCGGCAGAGGCCGCTGGGGTCGTGGCCCCCGCACGCCTCGAGGCCGCCAGGCCCCCGGCCAGGAAACCTCTCGCTGCCACTGCGCGGCCTGCCAGGACAAGGACTGCCAGGCATCCCAGTCCTCGGTCGCTTTCTGCGAAGCCCTGCTCAAAGTGAATCACTTTTAGTGGTTTATATAATGTGGAAAATTAAGTAGTTGGCATCCCTTGGCAAAATGCACCAAAGAGTCCATGTGCGCGCCGAAAGGGCGGTGCCCGGGCAACGCCTCCGAAGAACCATCCGGCGCCCACCAGGCGAACTTTTCGAGCCGCTTTCGGATTTGAACTTTGGTCGCTTTGCTTTCTGCAGATCTGTGTTGTGTTAAGGTTTTCTGCGGATGTGTGTTAAGGCAGCGGCGGCCAGACAGCTTTGCAAAAGCTGTTGCGTATTGTTCGTGATTTTCGCTAGTAATCACTTAAACATCAAACTTAGCATGATTCGAGAGCACGAGACATGTGGAGATGCTGGTGCGTTGGTGAAACTTGTTTTGTGGGCTTCGCACCAGGCATTCTTGATCAAATGGGGCCAGCGCATCTCACTTCGTCCCAATGACAAAATCTATTGACATGTCACGGAGCACCGCGGATGAGCTCTCTTGAGCCAAGTCCGCAGAGCAGTGGCGATAGTTCTTTTGCATCAAGGCCTTGCGGAGTTTTTCAGAGCGAGGGAAAGCACGCCTTAACATAACACAAATCTGCAGAAAACCTTAACATAACACAACGCTTTCAGCTCACAAAACTGAGCTGTCCTCAAATCTCCAGCTACGCGTTCTCCACCTTTGGCGGGTGCTCTTTTTTTGGTGGGGGGGGGGTTACGGAACCTCCACCACGAAACCCGCAGAGATTTAAAAACCGAAGCTGAACCGCGCCCCTCCGGTTTGGGGCGCCCTGCAGCCGCCTCCGCGGCTGGGAAGCGGCGCTCGTGCAGCGCCAGCTGCGCGCGCAGCAGCGTGGCGCGGGCGGAGAGGGAGGTGCCTCAGGATGAATGGTTGGATAGGTTGTTGGGTGGGTGGGTGGGTGGGCGGGCGGGCGGGCGGGCGGGCGGGCGGGCGGTTGGGCGGGCGGTTGGATGGGTGGGTGGGTGGGTGGGTGGGTGGCTGGCTGGCTGGCTGGCTGGCTGGCTGGCTGGTTGGGTGGGTGGGTGGGTGGGGGAAGGGGGCTCATCTGTGCCCACATTTTCGGCTCATCTCCGCCCGCACAGAAGTGACTCATCTGCGCCCACATTTTCTGACTCATGTGCGCCCACAGATTCTTTCGCGAATACATAGAAGTTGACCCTTTGCAAAAAGGGGTCAGCGGAGGATCATCTGCGCCCACACTTTGGGCTCATCCCTGCCCACAGAGAGTTTTAGGGTTTTTTGGGCGTAGGGTCATTAGGGTTTAGGTTTTTAGGGTTTACGGTTTTTAGGGCTAAGGGTTTTTAGGGTTTAGGGTTTTCAGGGTTTAGGATCTTTGTTGATTAGGGTGTTTAAGGTTTAGGGTTTTTAGGGTTTAGGGTTTTTAGGGCTTAGGATCTTCAGTGCTTAAGGATTTTAGGGTTTAGATTTTTTAGGGTTCATGGTTTTTTTGGGTTTAGGGTTTTTAGGGCTTAGGATCTTTAGTGTTTAGGGTTTGTAAGGTTTAAGGTTTTTAGGGTTTAGGGATTTTAGGGTTTAGGGTCTTCAGGGTTTAGGATCTTCAGTGTTTAAGGTTTTTAGGGTTAGGGTTTTTAGGGTTTAGGGTTCTTAGGGTTTAGGGTCTTCAGGGTTTAGGATCTTCAGTGTTTAGGGTTTTTAGGGTTAAGGGTTTTTAGGGTTTACGGTTTTTAGGGTTTAGGGTTTTTAGGGTTTAGGGGTTTCAGGGTTTAGGATCTTTAGTGTTTAGGGCTTTAGGGTTTAGGGTTTTTAGGGTTTTTAGGGTTTAGGTTTTTTTGGGTTTAGGATCTTTAGTGTTTAGGGTTTTAGGGTTTAGGTTTTTCAAGGGTTCAGTTTTGTTGGGTTTAGGGTTTTTAGGGTTTAGGGTTTAGGCTTTTGGGTTTTCAGGGTTTAGGATCTTTAGTGATTAGGGTGTTTAAGGTTTAGGGTTTTTAGGGTTTAGGGTTTTTAGGGCTTAGGATCTTCAGTGTTTAAGGATTTTAGGGTTTAGGTTTTGTAGGGTTCATGGTTTTTTTGGTTTAGGGTTTTTAGGGCTTAGGATCTTTAGTGTTTAGGGTTTGTAAGGTTTAGGGTTTCTAGGGTTTAGGGATTTTAGGGTTTAGGGTCTTCAGGGTTTAGGATCTTCAGTGTTTAGGGTTTTTAAGGTTAAGGGTTTTTAGGGTTAAGGGTTTTTCGGGTTGAGGGTTTTAGGGTTTAGGGTTTTTAGGGTTTAGGGTTTTTAGGGTTTAGGGGTTTTAGGGTTTAGGGATTTCAGGGTTTAGGGTCTTCAGGGTTTAGGATCTTTAGGGTTAAGGGTTTTTAGGCTTAAGGGTTTTTAGGGTTTTCAGGGTTTAGGATCTTCAGTGTTTAGGGTTTTTAGGGTTTAGGGTTTTTAGGGTTTAGGGGTTTCAGGGTTTAGGATCGTTAGTGTTTACGGTTTTAGGGTTTAGGGCTTTTTGGGTTTAGGATCTTCAGTGTCTAAGGTTTTTAGGGTTTAGGTTTTTTAAGGGTTCAGTTGCTTTTTGGGTTTAGGGTTTTTAGGGTTTAGGGTTTTGGGTTTTCAGGGTTTAGGATCTTTAGTGATTAGGGTGTTTAAGGTTTAGGGTTTTTAGGGTTTTTAGGGTTTAGGGTTTTTAGGGCTTAGGGTCTTCAGTGTTTAAGGGTTTTGGGTTTAGGGTTTTCAGGGTTTAGGATCTTTTTTGATTAGGGTGTTTAAGGTTTAGGGTTTTTAGGGTTTAGGGTTTTTAAGGCTTAGGATCTTCAGTGTTTCAGGATTTTAGGGTTTAGGTTGTTTATGGTTCAGGGTGTTTTGGGTTTAGGGTTTTTAGGGCTTAGGATCTTTAGTGTTTAGGGTTTGTAAGGTTTAGGGTTTTTAGGGTTTAGGGATTTTAGGGCTTAGGGTCTTCATGGTTTAGGGATTTCAGTGTTTTAGGGTTTAGGGTGTTTAGGGTTTAGGGTTTTTAGGGTTTAGGATCTTCAGTGTTTAGGGTTTTAGGGTTTAGGGATTTTAGGGTTTAGGGTTTTTAGGGTTTTTAGGGTTTAGGATCTTCAGTGTTTAAGGTTTTTAGGGTTTATGGGTTTTAAGGGTTCAGTTGTTTTTTTGGGTTTAGGGTTTTTAGGGTTTAGGGTTTTGGGTTTTCAGGGTTTAGGGTCTTTAGTGATTAGGGTGTGTAAGGTTTAGGGTTTTTAGGGTTTAGGGTTTTTAGGGCTAAGGGTTTTTAGGGTTTAGGGTTTTCAGGGTTTAGGATCTTTGTTGATTAGGGTGTTCAGTGTTTAAGGGTTTTAGGGTTTAGGTTTTTTAGGGTTCAGGGTTTTTAGGGTTTAGGGTTTTTTGGTTTTTAGGGTTTAGGGTCTTCAGTGTTTAAGGTTTTTAGGGTTTAGGGTTCTTAGGGTTTAGGGATTTTAGGGTTTAGGGTCTTCAGGGTTTAGGATCTTCAGTGTTTAGGGTTTTTAGGGTTAAGGGTTTTTAGGGTTTAGGGTTGTTAGGGTTAAGGGTTTTTAGGGTTTAGGGTTTTTAGGGTTTAGGGTTTTTAGGGTTTAGGGGTTTCAGGGTTTGTGGATTTTAGGGTTTAGGTTCTTCAGGGTTTAGGATCTTCAGTGTTTAGGGTTTTTAGGGTTAAGGGTTTTTAGGGTTTAGGGTTTTTAGGGTTTAGGGGTTTCAGGGTTTAGGGGTGTCAGGCTTTAGGGTCTTCAGGGATTAGGATCTTCAGTGTTTAGGGTTTTTAGGGTTAAGGGTTTTTAGGGTTTACGGTCTTTAGGGTTTTCAGGGTTTAGGATCTTCAGTGTTTAGGGTTTTTAGGGTTTATGGGGTTTCAGGGTGTAGGATCTTTACTGTTTAGTGTTTTTAGGGTTTAGGGTTTTTAGGGTTAAGGGTTTTTAGGGTTTAGGGTTTTTAGGGTTTAGGGTTTGTTGGGTTTAGGATCTTCAGTGTTTAAGGTTTTTAGGGTTTATGTTTTTTAAGGGTTCAGTTTTTTGTGGGTTTAGCGTTTTTAGGGTTTAGGGTTTAGGGTTTTCAGGGTTTAGGATCTTTAGTGGTTAGGGTGTTTAAGGTTTAGGGTTTTTAGGGTTTAGGGTGTTTAGGGCTTAGGATCTTTAGCGTTTAGGTTTGTAAGGTTTAGGGTTTTGGGGTTTAGGGATTTTAGGGTTTAGGGTCTTCAGGGTTTAGGATCTTCAGTGTTTAGGGTTTTGACCCATAGTGGACACCTATGGCAGTTTCTCAAACTATTCTCTAAGAGCTGTAAAGCCCCAAAACACCTAAGACCATCTGCGCCCACACAATACTTGTGAGTACTGCATTTGTGAAGTTTAGAGCATAGGGGACTGCCATCAATCTGACTCATCTCCGCCCACCACGCGGGTAGAAACGAGTGGATTCCAGCGGGTACAGACGAGTCGCAAAACGCGGGTACAGACGAGGGGCCTACCGTGGGTAGGTGGGTGGGTGGGTGGTTGGTGGGTGGATCTTGTTTGTGGTTGGGCTGCCATTGCTGGTGCTGGTTGGTTTGTGTCGTGCGCGCCTTTGTCTCAGGACGGGGGCAATGAAACACTTGCTGTGGCCTTGCCTTTCCATGCAAACACTCTCTCCCACTCATCCTCTCAGCCAGTGGGAAGAACTCTGCCATGCAGCCCTTGCCTCCTGTGGGCGTAAGCTTGGGGCGGTATGGCCTGACTTGAGGTCGAGGGGCGACTTTGTGCCAAAGGAACACGAGTGAGGAAGCTCCACCAACAAATGGACTTGCTCTGTTGGCCCCGTGGCGAGCGATCCACTACGGGCCTCAGTTCTCTTGCGAAATGCTTCAATCAGCTTGCACACGTCCAACTGAATCAGTTGGAGACGTGTCTTGCGACAAGGGCGTGGCGTGACTGATGGCTGCCATCAGATTGACTGGGTCTAGATTACGGAAAGCAACTCGTCATTGGTTTCAGGAAGCGGTTCTGTTGCACTAAGGAAAGCCCAGGAGCAGGAAAACTCCTGTAGGAAAGCACCTCCCCCAAACAATAAAAGCTTTGCTCAAAAGGGGTGCCCTATCTGACAGTCTACCCAGCGCCCGAAAACCCCTGGACCAAATCTCAGCCAGGCACTGACGGCCTCTATGTAGCTCCCCCCGATGTGCCAGGAGGCCTCGGCGTCAAATCAAATAGCGCGCGGGCTGCTCACGCCGAGGCGTGGCATTGGCCCTCAGCATCTCGGTTCGATGCGTGATCTCTGTGAAAGAAGCGATGTTCCCGCCAGCTCCCCCCCCAACCCCAACCCCCCCTCCCCACCCCCCGGCCCGAGAAAACGAACGCGTGGAATACGGTGGGCAAGACCCAGTTTAAAAGGAACTGTCACAAAGCGAAAGGTCGAGCCAAAGAGCAACCAAGCAGCTCCTGGTTGTGTGCACTTACAAGACTCACCGTATTTCTCGGTGGTTTGGTTTGATGGTTTGGGCCGAGGCTACCTTCCCCATTTCACGTCCAAAGGAACTGGGGTGAGTTCAAGTGAATCTCGTCACGGCCCGAGCTCCCCGCTTCAAGTTCCGCAAGCTCTTGGTAGGTCCTGGCGGCTCACGGGCGGCTCCACGGTGGCCCCCAAAGGGGGACTTTTCGTGGGAAGCCTTGGCTTTCGTTGGGGGGCACCTATTCGGATGGCTGGATGAATCTGGGGTTCCCTGATTCTTCGATTGATCCAGGTTTGTCGCCAAGAGGGGAAGGGTATCAACCCTGGCTGATGTTCATCAACAAAGTCTTGGGACCTACCCCTCCCACAAAGACCAACACAAACGGACTAACACAAGGGGTCCGAGCCTCAGACACGCCCTATTACACATAGCAAGCGCGTATGATGCCAAATGTGGCCGTGGGCTTCATGCCAACCTGGAGTCCATGAAGGGCACTGCGGAGCAAAAGTTAGTTTAATCTCTCGTGGCGGCCATGGTCACAGCCGCGTCCGACTAAGACTGCTGTCTGTCAGGTGTCATTCTCTGATGTTTCATCCACGCGCTGGACTGCTCCAACGTGGGCCACTCAGACTTAAAAACTCGACAGAAGATGGTCCCGCAAGCTTTGTGCAGTGCGGTTGCCTTCGGGCGGGAAGTCCAAGTACCGCTGAGCCGCTTGCTGCTGCTTCGGGGTGAACAACTTGTCTCGCCTCTCGCCTTTCACTTCCTCAACGCGCTCGTTCTCCGCAAACGTTGGGATGAGCATGATGCCAGCAGCGTGGCCCAGATTTCGCGCTCTCGGCGAGCAAATGTTGTGCACCATGCGCGCCTGCGCAGTTGGCGACGGGGCGTTTGCGCAACACAACCACCAGCTCCTGACACCAGGCCCAAGCCGGTCGCTGACACAACTCAGGCCGCGCCGTCTGCCTCGCTCGTCACGTCGAAGCTCGGAAGCGAAGCCGTTGCTCGTGCGCCGCGCCAACTCCAAGCTCCTTTCAAGTTCCCTCCCAACTTGTCCTCACGCTGCTCTTGCGCACAAGCATTCAAAACACAAACCCTAAACCCTAACAAAAAACATGCCTGCGCAAGTTCCCCAGTCCGAGAAGCTGCGGGCTCCAAACTCACACGGAACTCCTCGGTTTGGCCCTTCTGTTTCCACTAACAAGACCCTGAATGTTGACCAAAAACATCCTTCGCGCTTCTTCCGCAATCCGCAAACCCGCAAGGCCTCAAACTTGCATAGACAGAGCTTGTGTTTTTTCTTGTTCTGCCTTTCCTACAACTTTCGCACGCCGCAGTCCTGTGAGCAGATTCAAACCCACCACGCCCTAAGCAGAACGTGTTGTCTGCGCTGGTTTCCTCAGTCTCTGCTCTTGAGTTTTCATTCCAGCGCTCTTCGCCCATCGTGTTGCGCGCAGACTCGAAGCAACCAGAATTTAAACTGTCAGGAAACACACATTCTGAGCGCAAAAAATTCACAAGTTCCCTCTCGCTTGCGCTCAGTCTTCTCATGAAGTATACACAACATCCGTCTTGAAAGACAACTACAGTAAGCCCTCCGCACCTTTGCTGATCCTTTTTCCGCATGCATTCTCAACTTTTAAACTTGGGAACTCTAATGCTCGTCGAAACTACTCTTGACACATCATGTCTGTCTTTGCAAAACATATTCTTTTGCCGATCCCGTCCACTTGTTTCAAGAACGTGCTCATTCCGCAGATACACTTTTGCGCCACGTCGACCCACAAACCCGCCCGACCCCAGCCACATCAAACCGAACCAAAGCGACCGCCTGAACAAACCAATCCAATCCCTCAACGCCAATCTGAGCCCCTCCCAAACCAATCAAGTCTCCAAACACCACTTCGACAACCATCACTTACCATTCCGAGCCCCAAACACCAACCCCCTGCTCGCCAAAATAAGACGCAGAAGAGCGGCAGCAAGCACCAGGGAACCTTCCGCGAAGAAATGTCGCACTCCCAAACTCGACTCCGGGAAGGCCGGGGAAAGAGCTCGCCCGACTGAATTTTCCGGGAGCCTAGCAGACCAGTCCTTACTGGCGGAGTGGCGAATCATTCACGCTTGCAACAATTTGGCGCTTCATAGCGCTTCGGCACGCACTGGCCAAGCCAAGAGAATTGTGAGAATTTCAAGCCTCAAACAAAACACAATCATTCAATTTCATCCACTCACCGAGCTCCGGCAACGGCTCCTGGGCAGGTCTCCCCTGTGCAGGCAGCTGCTGGCCAAGGTCAGCCGGAAGAGCGCCATGGCAGGCAGCAGCCTGGCTCGCTCGCGCGGCTCAAGCAACCAAAGTGGCCTACACATAGGTGGCCTTTTGGAGGAAAAAAAGAAAAGAGAAAACAGCTGATCAATGAGGCAGAAACCCCCTCTAAACCAGGGGAACCCCTCCATTTTTTGTGCAAACCAGAGCCAAACCAGGGTGCAAGGCCCAAAACGCCACCAAAGAGACATACCCCAGCACCAGCGCCACCGCCGCATATTGCACACCACTCAGGCACGACGCAGCTTGCAGGCCATGGTCCCTAAAGGGAAACCAGCACGATGTTGAGACCAGCTGCGCTTCGCTGATGGCTAAAGGCCTGACCAACCAAGTAACATATTTATACAAGTTGGGCCCCGCCCCTATCCCAAAAGCTTCAGATCCTTTCCCTGTTGCTGGAAATCATGTACACCCCTTCCGGCATAGACAGGAATCAAACCCCGTCCACTCCTGAGCGCCCTGGCCGCTATCGCACGGAAGCATGGCACAGGGGCCCGAAAAACGAAAGCTTGACAAAATGATTGCCAGTTGCAGGCATGTACAAAACGCTCTCTATTGCTGGTCGCGGCTTTCCACCTGAACAAAACCCATTTCAGGAACTCGACCGACGCGCTGGGATTCAATCCAAGCCAGGCGCGCCAAGGGTGTTCTCCTGGCGCGCCATCCCCATGGGCTCAGGCCGTCCACTCCCCACGTATCGAAACGTTCTTTCTCGCTGTTCAGGGCAAGAAAATGTGTTGCTTGACCAACCTCAACCTGGATCAGTCGCACCTTGCCCTGGCACATGGTCTCAGCCAGCGCGCGCGCGCACCCGGTCTCCCGGGGGCTTCGCCCCAATTGGCCCATGCCCCCCCCCCCCTCCTGCGCTCCATGACCCAAGCGCCGCCTGGCACGAGGCTCTCCTTTCGGTTCAAAGGCCCAACCCCCCCCCCCCCAGCTTCACGAAACTGGCTACCTGGACATGACTCGCGATCGGAGATCTTCAAGAACGCAGTCAGGCAGGTAGCTCCTAGGAAGCCTATATACTCTGGAGTCCGGCGAGGCTAAAGGGGGTACCTCCCATTCCATTCGCGAGAGTCAGACGCTCGCAAGCTGTCACACCAAGTTTCGCCCAGCAAACAGAAACAGCCACCAAAACACCCGCGTTACCTTGAAAGTAAGGAGTGTTGGTGCAAAGAACCGCTGAAATTCACTCACAATGGAACTGTCAGACCTATCTTCTCCCAGCCGGCAGAAACAGCCCCCCAAACCTTCCCGAGGACCTTGAAACTGAGAGGGTGCTTGTGCAAAAACAACCGAAAAACAAACAGCGGCGAGAGTCCGATCCTCAGCAAGCTGTCAACAACTCCAAACACCAAGTATGATTACCTGGGCGTGAAAGAGTGCATGTGCATATATATATATATATGTGTATATATATATACATATAATGTATACATCAGTACGCGCACAAACGACGCTCCAATGAATTCATCGGCATCATGATGAGCCACTCTGCCCTACACATAAGCACAGACAGCACCTTAATGGTTCAGAAGAATCATGATGACACAGGCAGCGACAAAATGAGTTCAACGGCATCAAGATGATTTTGACAGCATGCTGACAATACCACCGCCACGAACAACTATGCCAAACAAGCATGGTACGTAAGTGCTACCGCACTTTAAGCCACCAAACTCATTAGCCCCGCAACAGAACCAAGACCAGCACCCCCACCAGCACCCGCAACAGCACCATGACTGCAGCGCCAAACCAGCTCTGCCAGAAACTGGCATTGCGATTCCAGCAACACCTTGACCACCGAAACAGCAAAAACCGGAGAACCAAAAGGCCACAAGATCGGCTGTGCACTGGCACCTCGAGCACACCAGGTAGCAACTAGACCAGCAACACCTGGCCACCAGAAAACACCCCCCTAAAGAAAACAAGACAGTGGGCTAAAAAAAAACAAGTCACAGCGGCCTTACAAACAATGACAGTGGCCTCAAAAAGACGCCAAAACACAGTGGCCTCAAACAAAAAGACAGGCGACTATTGAGGCCACTGTCATGTTTTTTGAGACCAGTGTGATTTGATTTGTTTGAGGCCACTGTCATTGATTTTAAGGCGGCTGTGATTTGATTTCTTTGAGGCCACTGTCATTGATTTTAAGGCCGCTGTGATTTGACTTTTTTGAGGCCACTGTCATTTTTTCTTTTTGGGGGGGGGGTGTTTCAGAAAAATTGCTGGTCTTGTGGCCTCAAACTGGGCTGCCGTCAGATCTGCAAAAAGTCCCACTTTTAGTGAGTCAATTACGGAAATCCCCAATAAACCCCAAAAAAACGCTCAAAAAAGCTCAGGAACCGGATGGCTGGCTTCGCCAAGCAAAGACAGAGGTCAAACCCAGCGAGCTCTCGCCTGCAGCTCCTCGCAGGCTGCGGCCCCCACCGCGCAGGGGGGGCGCCAGGCATCGCCTCCGCCCGAAGGATTTTGCTCGGCCGCCCGGAAAAACGGGCCCCGCCGATGAGAAGAGAGAGGCGCTCGCTTCCCGAGTGGGTTGGTCAACAAAAAGTGTCTGAACACATCCACGCATACAACCCGGCGATCTGAGTACATCTGGGCGGTAGACATCAGGAGGAAAGGGGGAAGTCTGCTGTTTTCTAAACTTGCCAAGACCTACCCCTTAAAACTCCAAGCCCTGGGGAAGTTATTCGTTTACAGACATGTAGCCCATGTTACCCAAAAAGTTGAGAAAAGTTGCGTTTTTAAGGGTAAGAAGATGGTCTTCTTCAAAAAGCTTAAAGTCCATGAACTCAGGAAGTGAGGAGATGGTTTTGGGGGGTACCCTGCAGAAGCCAGGTATAGCTGAGGTATGCAAGTTGGCCCTTCGAAACACGATCCTAAGTTTGACACCCCTTCCCCCCCCCCCCCCGAATGATACACACTTGTCTATTTTGCAACCTTCATATGGGATATGGGCGTTTTAGGCTTTCTTGGCAACTGGTATGCTCTACGTGTCCTGATCCAAAGAATGATCACTTTAGAGTCAGAGCATCGAATGCCATCTGCCTGGGATCACCCCAAGTGAAAACCAAATACAATGTCAAGACTCATCCTTCATCCAAACGGAAAAGATTCGATTCCTGCCTGTTTGATGCAAGTAAAGCCGACTACGGTCCATTCTCAATCCTCAAGGTCACGTGCCAGCCTAGGCATTGCCCTTGGCTCAGTTGTTGGCTCTTTTCCTTTCAGAAGAGCGGCCCAAACATGACCTCAAGGACAGAAAGCTGCCGGGGAGTCTGGAAATTCACCCCTCCCGCCGCTCCGCCGGCCACCCGCTCGCGTCTTTGCCGCAGCGATCGCACCCAGCGTCACTGCAGCGTCAACGCCTCGCCAGCCGGTGAGACAACGAAAGTCGTGGGAGTTGGGTCCGTGGAATTCGGCACCCTCCCCCAGGGTGCCACGGCAAATGTCTCGCGCCCGGAGCCCTCCGGCTCCTCCACGTCCTGGGCCAAAGGAAGGTTCCAAAAAAAAGGGCAACTGGGCATCAATGCGCGTGGGCGGAAAGGGTGCGTGTTGAGCAGGAGTGACTACTTTGCAACTTTTCATTTCTCCGCCCGACCCCAGCCCCACCCACCCCAGCCCCGCCCCAGATTGCGGCCGGTTACGCCTTGCGGACGCTGAGGTGCACCGCGTTGTCCGCAGCATCTCGGTGGGCCAGCACCGCGCACACCGCAAAGTCCCGCTGCAGGCGACCCAGGGCACGCCAGCACTCCTTCATCACCTGGCCAAAGCAATGCTTCAATTAAGTTCAGCTTCCCTCTGATTGGCTTGGAGGTTTGGTGGTTCGGCGGTTAGGTGGTTTGTTTACAGCAGGTGGCGTCCCATCGGCCTCTTGGACAAACAGGCCAGGGTGTCCCTGGTCGATGGAAGAAACCCCACCTGAACCAGTAAAACCTCTCAAACTCACCTAAGGACGCCTATGGCGGGGCCTGGCCGGCGGATTTCGGGAATGCGCCCGTCATGGCCTGCCAGGCAGACCTCAAGCGCAAGATTGGCGGGAGGGGGGGGGGGGAGCCTTTTTTCAACCTGTCAACGGATCCGAACAAGACCCGAGCAAGGAGGGGGGGGGGGAGGGGAGGGGGGGGGAGCTGATGCTCCTGCCTTTTTCGACCTGGACAAATATCGAACCCCAACTCTGGCATAGGCCAAGATTAGACTGAGACTGATTCTGCTTCGGATTTAGTCAACTGGAGCATATAGCTATACAACATGTTTCTGGTTGGAGCCCTCGATTATTGGAACACCAACATGCCGTTTCCCAGCAAATTCGACTTGCCAACAAACCACTAACGTTCCTGTTGTCCTTCATGCATGAACAAGACAATATGTTTGCAAGCTGTTGAGCTCGCCACCCTGGCAAGACGGGATCCAAGCGTTCAACTGCCAAACAACACCCGGGTTGTCCCTGCATTCATGTGCGTTTGACTGTCACTGTGATCAAGATGTTTCAAAAAGCCCTTGCTCTTGCCTTTGTTTATTGCCAAGACATGGCGAATGCTGGAACTACAATGCACAAGAGGACACCACCTGGGAACGGTCAGCTGCATGTGTTTTGAACCAACGCGCCAACTCCAATCGTCGTCAACCAAGGCGGTGCAATATCCAGTGTCCACGTTACACCCTCAGCCAACACACTGTAGGTCACCCTGAGCCAAACCTAAACGGATCCGGGATGGGCCTCTGAGGTTTTCTGAAGCTTGTCCAGCCAACAGAAGCAAAGGGGAACCCCCCAACCAACTGACCTGGCACCCGACCAAAGTGGGGGAACCCAAAAAAAAATGCTGTTCGTTCTGGGTCCTTCCAGCCAACCCCAAAAAGGGTTTCCGCCCCCACCTCACCTCCCACCCCCCCACAAAACACCAAACAAAAACCAAAAGCACCTGCTTCCGCCCCGGCCCCCCACAGACACAAAGAACGAACATGACGAAACCACATCCTTGGGATTTCTCCCCCCTGCCCCTCGCCCCCCCCCCCAAAAAAAAAAAAAAACTCCTTTAAGATGACGTCCCGTCTGTTGTTTTTTGGGGCCCCAAGCGGCATGGAGTCCACCACCACCAGGCCAGCTGTGGGGTTCCGCGCGAAGAGGCCCCGCAGCTGCGACAGCTGCCGCAGCAGCTCCAGTGGCTCCTCTTGGCGCGGGATTTCTTTCGCCGGCGGCCAGCGGATCTCGAACGAGCTGATGCATCCGTTTGTTTTGGTGGAGCTAAAGGGAATCAATTCCCCTTTAAACTCCACCAACCCAACATGGTTCCTTCAAATTCCACCCCTTCAAGGCACCCCCTTGAAACCCATGAAAATTCACTAGCATCCGGGTTTATGAAGCCTTGCCGCATGTTTTTTTTGGTTTTCCTTCTTATTTGGTTAATCTCCTCGAAAAAAGGCAGTGGACTAGGCCCTTTCCCATAAGAAAAGGGAAAAAAAGGGGGCGCGGAATCCGCTGGGCAACGGGCCAGTCTGAGTGACGAACATCCAGTGGCTCAGCTTTCTGGAAAAGCCAGAAAGGAAGGAAGGCGTTGAAAGTTTGCAACCCCGTGCGCAGAGCAGGCCCAGCTTTTTTTGGGGAGTGCTCTTGCTCACACCTGCTGTCCCCCCTTGTGTTCCAAAAAGGGCAAAACAAGCATCCGTTCACCATCAACCTCCCCCCCCAATCCCCCCCGCTCCCCCACCCCCCACCCCGTCCGCCCATTTGACTTCACCCGCCAATCCCCCCCTGCACCATCCCCACCCCATCCCCCATCCCCCACCCCCCACCCCATCCGCCCCCCCACCCCCACCCCGTCCGCTCGACTCGGAAGCGAGTTGGCTGTGGCTCAAAAAACCGGAATTCCAAAATGGGTTGCCCTGGTAAGTGGAAACATGGACCAAAACCTGCGGTTTGCCCCTCCTGTTTCATTTTGAGCCACACCCATTTTGGGGTGGACGAACATCCATTTGCCAGCTATTTTGATGTTCACTCGGAGTTTGCTGGGTTTTGACCCACAGCCATGTCGCGACCCCCACCCACCCCCCACCCACCAACCCACCCCCCAGGAAGCCACTTCTCCTTGGGCCGAAAGAGCAGCAGCCGCTGCAGCGCCTCGTCCACCGCCTCCAGGGCCGCCTCCGAGCTCAGCCTCCGCCGCGCCCGGTCCTCGCCAGGGGGGGGGGTCAGGGGGGTCGGGCGGTTGACGGCGGTGGGGTCGGATCCACGCGCCCAAACGAGCCCCAAACAGAAAATCGGGACCCAAAGGACCTGAACATGAAGAGTTGAGATCTCTCTGAGCCTTGAAGCCCAACGATTCCCAGGTCCTTGGACTCGCTTTGGGCAACGAAGTGTCGATCAAAAGCAAGATTGCTCTGAAATGGTATGCTGTTGGCTGCTGTGCAGGAAGGCCCTCTAAAACCCAAACAGCTGGTCCGGAGCAGTGGTGCACAATACTATCCCAGGCCTACGCTGCGTTGCTCAATGACCGATTCAAGCCACACAATGGCCTACCCCCTGGTTGGCCACTGCCGGATTTCGCAATTTCATGTGGTTGGCACGGTCACAATGCCGAGCCCCCGAAGGTGACGCCAAACTTTCTCTCTCTCTCTCTCTCTCTCTCTTTCTCTAAATTCTGACCAACCCTCCAGGATTCCTGATGTTTCCCCAACATCACCCTAAAAGGAACTGGTTCCTCTTTCCAAACAAAAAGATTGCCAACCGGATGTGGCCTCAAAACCCCTCAAGAAACCGGTCTCCCTCAAAAAAACAAGGCCCGCTCCCCCTGCGTGGATGTCCTAAGTCTTTCAAACCCCCTGCAATTTTGCCGGGTGAAGCCCCATCAGCTCTCGGCTCTCGCGCGTCGCGAGTCGCTCCGGCCCCCGCCATAGGTGGCCTTTTGGAAAAATAGATGGGTTTCCCCTGGTCAATGGAAGAAACCCCACCTAAACCAGTGGAACCCATCTATTTTTCGTCGAAATCACCTGAAAAGGCCGCCTATGGTCCCCGCCTTCAGCAACTTCGCCAGGAGCCACACCTCGAAGGTCTGGTCCGCGTCGATGAGCACCGAAGGCAGGCCATGCCCGCCGCAGGACCGAGGCAGCAGATGCGCCGCCTGAAATGAAAGGCGAGCGAGTCCGGGGATGGGGAAAAACCAATGGCGAAGAGGTCAAAACAATTCTTCACCCGGGTTTTGGCCCCTCGGGGAAGCTTCGAGTTACGGGGTGGGCGGGTTTAACGACACAAAATGAAAAAGAAAAAAAACCTCCGCCAAAAAAAAAAATAAACACGACGAACGCCCCCCCCCCCTCGCCCCCACTCCCCCCCCCTCCCCCAGCGGCCAGGATGTTCCGCAGCAGCAGGGACTTGCCGCTGGCGGAGTCCCCGTGCAGCACCAAGGCGAAGTCCGGCGACAGGGCGTCCCCCGGCAGGAAGCGGTCCACGCAGGGCAGCGTGCCGCGGCTGCTGCGCAGGGCCTGGAAGAGGTCGTAGGCCTGAGATAGCTCCGTAGGAAAGAAACCAATCAGCTCAGAACAATCAGACCTAGTCAGCTCAGAACTCACAACAGTCAGAGACAAACTCACTAGCAACAAACAGCACACACCACACAACACACTTGTTTTTTTCTTCTTGAAATGGGCTCGGAACTACCCTCCCTCCCACGAACATGGCAACTGAGAGGGGGTCCCTTCAAAGGGAATTCATCTTCCAGGTATGTCCAGGTGCCAGGTTAGTTGGAGGAAGGGTAACAACAGTCAGAGAGCAACTCACTAGCAACAAACAGCACACACCACACAACACGCATTTTTCTTGAAATGGGCTCGGAACTACCGTACCTCCCACAAACATGGCAACAGAGAGGGGGTCCCTTCAAAGGGAATTCATCTTCCAGGTATCTCCAGGTGCCAGGTTAGTTGGAGGAAGGGTAACAACAGTCAGAGAGCAACTCACTAGCAACAAACAGCACACACCACACAACACACATTTTTCTTGAAATGGGCTCGGAACTACCGTACCTCCCACGAACATGGCAACAGAGAGGGGGTCCCTTCAAAGGGAAAATCATCTTCCAAGGATCTCCAGGTGCCAGGTTAGTTGGAGGAAGGGCAACAACAATCAGCAAAGAGCAACTCACTAGCAACAAACAGCACACACCACGCAACACGTGCTTTTTTTTTTGTTTCTTGAAATGGGCTCGGAACTACCCTCCCTCCCACGAACATGGCAACTGAGAGGGGGTCCCTTCAAAGGGAATTCATCTTCCAGGTATCTCCAGGTGCCAGGTTAGTTGGAGGAAGGGTAACAACAATCAGCAAAGAGCAACTCACTAGCAACAAACAGCACACACCACGCAACACACTTGTTTCTTCTTGAAATGGGCTCGGAACTACCCTCCCTCCCACGAACATGGCAACTGAGAGGGGGTCCCTTCAAAGGGAATTCATCTTCCAGGTATCTCCAGGTGCCAGGTTAGTTGGAGGAAGGGTAACAACCAGCAAAGAGCAACTCACTAGCAACAAACAGCACACACCACACAACACACTTGTTTCTTCTTGAAATGGGCTCGGAACTACCCTCTCCCACGAACATGGCAACAGAGAGGGGGTCCCTTCAAAGGGAAATTCATCTTCCAAGGATCTCCAGGTGCCAGGTTAGTTAAAGGAAGGGCAACAACAATCAGCAAAGAGCAACTCACTAGCAACAAACAGCACACACCACACAACACACATTTTTCTTGAAATGGGCTTGGAACTACCCCCCTCCCACGAACATGGCAACAGAGAGGGGGTCCCTTCAAAGGGAAATTCATCTTCCAACAATCTCCAGGTGCCAGGTTAGTTGGAGGAAGGGTAACAACAATCAGCAAAGAGCAACTCACTAGCAACAAACAGCACACACCACACAACACACTTGTTTTTTCTTGAAATGGGCTCGGAACTACCGTGCCTCCCACGAACATGGCAACTGAGAGGGGGTCCCTTCAAAGGGAATTCATCTTCCAGGTATCTCCAGGTGCCAGGTTAGTTGGAGGAAGGGTAACAACAATCAGCAAAGAGCAACTCACTAGCAACAAACAGCACACACCACACAACACGCATTTTTTTTGAAATAGGCTCGGAACTACCGTACCTCCCACGAACATGGCAACAGAGAGGGGGTCCCTTCAAAGGGAAATTCATCTTCCAAGGATCTCCAGGTGCCAGGTTAGTTGGAGGAAGGGTAACAACAATCAGCAAAGAGCAACTCACTAGCAACAAACAGCACACACCACACAACACACTTGTTTCTTCTTGAAATGGGCTCGGAACTACCCTCCCTCCCACGAACATGGCAACAGAGAGGGGGTCCCTTCAGAATTCATCTTCCAGGTATCTCCAGGTGCCAGGTTAGTTGGAGGAAGGGTAACAACAATCAGCAAAGAGCAACTCACTAGCAACAAACAGCACACACCACACAACACGCATTTTTTTTGAAATAGGCTCGGAACTACCGTACCTCCCACGAACATGGCAACAGAGAGGGGGTCCCTTCAAAGGGAAATTCATCTTCCAAGGATCTCCAGGTGCCAGGTTAGTTGGAGGAAGGGCAACAACAATCAGCAAAGAGCAACTCACTAGCAACAAACAGCACACACCACACAACACACATTTTCTTGAAATGGGCTCGGAATACCGTACCTCCCACGAACATGGCAACAGAGAGGGGGTCCCTTCAAAGGGAAATTCATCTTCCAAGGATCTCCAGGTGCCAGGTTAGTTGGAGGAAGGGCAACAACAATCAGCAAGGAGCAACTCACTAGCAACAAACGGCACACACCACACAACACGCATTTTTCTTGAAATGGGCTCGGAACTACCGTACCTCCCACGAACATGGCAACAGAGAGGGGGTCCCTTCAAAGGGAAATTCATCTTCCAAGGATCTCCAGGTGCCAGGTTAGTTGGAGGAAGGGCAACAACAATCAGCAAGGAGCAACTCACTAGCAACAAACAGCACACACCACACAACACACATTTTTCTTGAAATGGGCTCGGAACTACCGTACCTCCCACGAACATGGCAACAGAGAGGGGGTCCCTTCAAAGGGAAATTCATCTTCCAAGGATCTCCAGGTGCCAGGTTAGTTGGAGGAAGGGCAACAACAATCAGCAAAGAGCAACTCACTAGCAACAAACAGCACACACCACACAACACACATTTTTCTTGAAATGGGCTCGGAACTACCCTCCCTCCCACGAACATGGCAACTGAGAGGGGGTCCCTTCAAAGGGAAATTCATCTTCCAAGGATCTCCAGGTGCCAGGTTAGTTGGAGGAAGGGTAACAACAATCAGCAAAGAGCAACTCACTAGCAACAAACAGCACACACCACACAACACACTTGTTTCTTCTTGAAATGGGCTCGGAACTACCCTCCCTCCCACGAACATGGCAACAGAGAGGGGGGGTCCTTCAAAGGGAAATTCATCTTCCAAGGATCTCCAGGTGCCAGGTTAGTTGGAGGAAGGGTAACAACAATCAGCAAAGAGCAACTCACTAGCAACAACAGCACACACCACACAACACACATTTTTTCTTGAAATGCGCTCGGAACTACCCTCCCTCCCACGAACATGGCAACAGAGAGGGGTCCCTTCAAAGGGAAATTCATCTTCCAAGGATCTCCAGGTGCCAGGTTAGTTGGAGGAAGGGCAACAACAATCAGCAAAGAGCAACTCACTAGCAACAAACAGCACACACACCACACAACACACATTTGTTCTTGAAATGGGCTCGGAACTACCCTCCCTCCCACGAACATGGCAACAGAGAGGGGTCCCTTCAAAGGGAAATTCATCTTCCAAGGATCTCCAGGTGCCAGGTTAGTTGGAGGAAGGGTAACAACAATCAGCAAAGAGCAACTCACTAGCAACAAACAGCACACACACCACACAACACACATTTGTTCTTGAAATGGGCTCGGAACTACCCTCCCTCCCACGAACATGGCAACAGAGAGGGGTCCCTTCAAAGGGAAATTCATCTTCCAAGGATCTCCAGGTGCCAGGTTAGTTGGAGGAAGGGTAACAACAATCAGCAAAGAGCAACTCACTAGCAACAAACAGCACACACCACGCAACACGCATTTTTCTTGAAATGGGCTCGGAACTACCGTACCTCCCACGAACATGGCAACAGAGAGGGGGTCCCTTCAAAGGGAAATTCATCTTCCAAGGATCTCCAGGTGCCAGGTTAGTTGGAGGAAGGGTAACAACAATCAGCAAAGAGCAACTCACTAGCAACAAACAGCACACACCACGCAACACACATTTGTTCTTGCAATGGGCTCGAAACTGGCTTAATTGAATGGGAAGGCACGCCCCTCTCAGCCCAAGAGAGCCAACTGAGCGAGGTCAAGACTTGGAACTGAGGTCGGGCTCACAATCAATACCGTATTGGTACTGGCGTGGTGTACCCAAACCAATGGTAAAAAGCTACAAAGCCGGATTCCTGCACCGAATTCTGGCTACAACTTTCCCATAAACCGTCACTTATCCAGGTTGAGATTGTGGCTCAACTAGTGTTTGGATTCGGGGGTGTGCCACCCGAAGTCAATGGCTGAAGGCACTCCCCTCTCCCAAGCCAGGGGAGAAATGCTGATAACAAAACCGAAAGTCTCAGCAAAGCCCTAAGCACAGGAAGCCTGGAAAACATGAATGGAGAACACTTGCAAGCGCAGGTCGGGGAAATCAACTCTGCCCACCACAAGAACATCTGAACAAAAGCCGAAAAACAACTGGGCATGGGTCAAAATTAAACCACCAGGGCATCGCAGGTTTTAGTCCCTGGTCCTATGTTTGACCCACAGCCAACTCGGGCAGCTCGCGAGTTTCGAGGCATGGGGCGGTCTCATCCGGAGCGACCAGTGCATCCACCTTGGTGGCCTCATCCAGAACCAGCGCCATAGCGGGCGGCTTTGGCGCAGTCGACCAAACCACAAGGGGGATGCAGCCGTGTGTCACTCGCGTCACTTGCAGACCAAACATGCGCAAGGTGTGAGCTGTCAGGCTGCGTCCTGCTCCCCCCAAAAAGAATCCGGCCGAGCCCTGTAGCCAAATCACAGGCGCCAACCAACGCATTGGTTTCATAGGCTAGTTAACCCCCCCTCCGTAACTGTATCCCCCCCCCAATGTGACTTTGAGTGGCATCGGGTCCAAAAATGAAGAAACATGTTCATTTTGAATCTTGGGCTTAGTAGGGCTTAGTAGGGCTTAGTGGGGCTTAGTAGGCCTTAGTAGGCCTTAGTAAGGCTTAGTAAGGCTCAATCATGTGTTTTGCTTCGAGTGCTAGCAAGGCTCAGCAGCTCTCAGTAAGACATGGCCACCACTCAAAATTGATCATGCGTGCTACTGAGTCTTGCTGAGCAGTTGGAACCGCAATGATCCCTATGTGTGCTGGCATTTTCTTAGCGGTCATTTGTGCTGCAACTGCGCCGCGCACTGAACACCTGGGAATTAAACATCAGCGGATGCAGACCTAGTAGCACTCAAAGGCACTCAATAGCAATCAGCAAGCGCTCACTAGCGTTCAGAAAGCACTCAGTAGCAGACAAAAGGCACTCAGTAACACTCAGTAACACTCAGTAGCACTCAGTAACACTCAGTAACACTCAGTAACACACAGTAGCACTCAATCACAACCTAAAACAGCACATTTTTGAAATCCCGGCTCAGTAAGCACTCAGTAGCACTCAGTAACACTCAGTAACACTCAGTAACACTCAATCACAACCTAAAACAGCACATTTTTGGAATCCCGGATCAGTATACACACTCAGTGGCACTCAGTAGCACCCAGGACCTCTCAATCACCCGCCAAGAACACAGCACATGGGCGATCCAGGCTCAGTAACTATTTAGTAGCACGCAATGATGCTTCGAGCCCCAGGCAAGCTTCAACAATCCAGCTTTGCTATGCAAAATTGAAAGCAACCCGCACATGCCAAATCCTTGCTGGGCTCAGTAGTGCTCAGCAACACTCGGTGAGTCTTGCTGAGATTTTGACATTTGGGGGGGGGATACCGGGGGGGGGGGGGTAAACTAACCTATGATGGTTGGTAACCATTCACGAGGAACTCCCATGCGATTTCCTCCCTCCCCCTCCCCCCGCCCTCCGCCCCAGTCCGTTCGGTCGCAAAGCTTGGGCCTGTAATCCTCAGCTGGAGCCGGCGCTCCAGGCGCCTCATCTCGGTGAAGACGCGGTCCGCCAGGGATGTACCTTTGGCCATGGGCTTTCCTATCGCTGGTGCGAATCGGAATCGGTTCAATCGCTGGCGACGCGAGCTTGCCATTTCACCAATGGAAGACTCCCGTGAGCCTGTGGAAAACATATGCACCTGAATGAACCAAGGTGTTGCACGTGTCCTGCCAGAGAGACTCCGGGCGTCAGGCTGAGCCCATCCATTTCAGCCTCGCAGGAACCGACGCAGGTGCCTGTACCAACTGGTTGGCTTTCGGGTCAGATCCAAGGCATTCAGAATCCTTCTGTTGCTGTGCCTGTGGCGAATGCATTGACATATATATATATATATATATGTGTGTGTGTGTGTGTGTATTATGAATTCATATATATATATATACATATATGTATTTATTTATTTATTTATTTGTTTACCTAATATGTATATACCAATGACGGCCTTTCTCTGACACCTGCAGTCCCCAAGCTCCACCTAGCAACCTCCCAGAACCGTGTGGACTGCACGGCGACCTTGCCTCTGCCCTCTCGCGGCACCAGCGCAGCTGGGCCTGCAAGAGCTGATCCACCTGAGCCATCAGCCATCGACCTCCAAAGAACTTCGGGCACCTCGGGCCCTTCGGTCGGGCGAGGCAAGTCTGAAGCAAATGCCGGGACCTGGCCAACTCGGGAAAGCGAACCCGGCAGATCGGCCAGGGGCCGAAAAGAAATAGATGGCACGCAGCCACTTCTTCATCCAAGCTGCGGAAGGCTGCCGGAAGAACATGGCTTCATCCCACAAGTCCTGACAAGCATTGTGCTTTGTCTGTCTGGCGAAAAGAGACTGTCCAAATCAATCCTCCCGCAAATATCATTGGCACAACGCGCAAAACGAAAACACAGATGCGGCACATCAATCTTGACGGAGCCACGGGCAGAAACGTCTGAAACGTGCAGGACAGCAGTCTGAAACCTTCCAAAAGCTTTTTCCGGCGCTTCCACTAAAGCCGAGGTCGTTTTGAGGTGGCCACGGTTCAACCGAACCAACTCCTGTTTCCCCTTCATGACCAGCTGGCCGCTTTGCCTACGTTGAAATCAAACATGTGTCCTTAGTACTGATGGTTGGGGGTCGTGGAAGGGCACCCGCAGTATCCAGCACCTTGTGATTCAACCACTGCACGCTGACCGACAAAGTTTCTTGGTGAGAGCAGACTTCCTTCACTTGCAAGCAGCGCTGGACAACGCTGCGAAGCTCGCAAAGTGCGAAGGTCATGAAGCCCAGAAACGCTGGGCCCCCATTTTGCCTCTTAGTTGGCCAATCCTAATCCATAATCCCTGTAGGAAAGCCACTACAAAGGGGACCCCTTGCGAAACCCCAGGTAAGGATTAAGGATTACCTTTGAACAGCCCAGATAGATCGCAAGCGTTGGTTTCTTCAAGCTATGTTACTGGGGATAGCTTCTCACAGCGCCGGGTATGTGTCATCTAGGGGAAGACGGCCTGCCAATCTTCTGAAAGGTTATTTTGGTCTTTTTTGAGTGTACCAACTTTTGGTCGGTTTTTAAATGAAACCAAAACGAAACCGAAGCCCATTTTGGTGGTGACACTCCCCCTACCAGTCCGATAACCGCCCAAGACAATTCCTCCTCTGGCAGCTCAGAAGGCTGTGTTTCCACCGGTGACCTGCGCAAGCCCGGAGAGTTCGGTCGCTTGCAAATGGGAGAAGAAAAAAAGAAGGAGAAAAAGAAGAAGAAGAAGAAAGAAAAAAAGGAAGCGCGACAGCACTCCACAGAGCCAACCTGCACGTAGGAGTTGTCGCCGACTCAGCGCCGGTGTTCGCCGGATGAGCCGGCGCGCCGGTCTCCTGCCACGGGGCGGAAGCGGCCACCCAACTCAATTGAAAAGAGATAGCAAAAAGAAAGAAAGAGGGACAAAGGGAGAAAGGGAGAAAGGGACAAAGAGAAAGGAGAGAGAGAGAGAGAGAAAGAAGAGAAAAAAAAACAGAGACAGAGCGGAGCAGTGCCCTGAGTCATCACTCTAGCCAAGCAAGAAAAACCAAATGTTTTGGCATTGCTTGCTCCAATCAATGGATACAAGCCGCCAACAGAGGCAAAGCTGCCAGGAATCTCCCCCGCACCTCTGGTGCCACAGCATCCGCCAGTCGCTTCCTCAGAAGCGATATCTTGGCTCCGGTCAAGCTGGTCGCTTCAAGGGGGGCGCCCTTGAGGTGCAGAAAACAAAGGGAGCTTCTCACGGGAGCTGTTCGCTTGCAGGACACAAGCATCATCCAGGGCGGCAGCTTTGCTGAAAGAAGGCGCCTGAGCCAAATGCCGCAAAGCCAACCGCCCCCCCAAATCCAAACACGGAAAGCTCAAGCCTCACTCCTCATATCGCTTGGGGGGCTGTGGCACACCCGTTGCCTTTCACAGATCTGGACTGGTTGGATGATGCTGCAACATTGCTTGCGGTGTGGCGGCATTGACTCCCAGCATGCATGTCGCCTGCCGCACTTCTCGTGCCGTGCCGTTTGTTGCTTCTGCATAACACCCCCTGGTGTCGGCCCTTTCCGGCACGGAAATCACTGCATGTTCCACCCACCCCACCCCCTCCCGCGAACAGCTTGCCTATAATCCTGCAGCTCACGCCACGCCCTGGAGACCACGAAGTGCCGAGGCAAAGGGCAAGCTGAGTAGGCGAGATGAACCCTTGCTTCCCTGGCGTCACCAAACCATGAAATAGTGCTGGACACCATGGTGACAAACGAACAAACTGAATATGCTCTGGCCGTCGCGCTGATCCTCTGAAAAAAGAGCTCCTAAAAAAATCACTTCACTGACACCAACCCACCAACCATACTGCGCAACTCAAGGAGTGGCTAGGTCAGACTTATGCGCACGTGTGTGTGTGTGTGTGTAATCCCGGCGCTTGTCTCCCCTCTCACCATGTCACGGCTTAACGCATTCGGCATGTGTCAAGAGCTGCCCCCCAAGCTAAACCAAACCACCAATCTACAAAAGCCACCAACCCACAAACCACCCAATCCAAACCCCAAGAACCAGGGCTTGGTTAACCCCCCAGACCCACCAATTTGGGGTCCGGGGAGACCGAGAGAATCGGGTCTCGCAGCCTGCAGCCCCCAGCCTTTGAATCCGCCGGCAGCTTTTCAGCAACGCCGCCTGGCGGCTGAGAGCGGAAAAAACTGCCGTCCCTGCACCCGAGATGTGAGTCATGACGCTTCAGGACGGAAGGAAACACACACGAGTTGCAATTCAAACAGGACGTGCAAAAACAAAAGCCAAAAAACAGGCTCCCAAAGACCGCAGGATGGCCACACATGAGGTGCAGTTCCAACAGGACGCAAAAACAAAAACAAACAAACAAACAAAAACGGGCTCCCAAAGCAAAGACAACCAGATGGCCCAGCTGACAGGTGAAAACCCCATGTGACCTTCGTAAGCCGCTGGCACTAAGCGCCGTGTTGGCCCAAGGTTGCTGCCCTCACAGCCTGACCATCCTCAATCTCCGCTCGAGCATGGATCGCAGTCCCAGCTGATCCCCAAGCCCTGTGCATAACTTGCCTCAAGTACTCCAGGACGAGTTGGCTGACGTCTTTTGAGCCTTTTTTTGCAGGCAAATTAGCTTCAACCCTCGTGTGTTTCAACCACGCCCCAAAAAATTGGCGGAGCCCGTGCCTGATCCACGCCAGGTCGTGGCAACTGGCCCCGCAGCAGCCGCTGCCTCTGGAGCTCTCATATTCGCGTCTCACCCTTCGAAGTGGGGTTTTCATGTTTTGACTACAAGGTAGATTTATCACGTTGACCCCCTATTAATCAACCAACCAGTTTGCTAGTAGGGGGCCCCAATATTTGTTGAACAGGGGTTTATCAGGGATCCTTACAATATACACCTGAACATTGCCTTGTAAATGGTTGTTTCCTTTTATTTTAGTGGAAAAAACTATGTTTCAAATGCGCAAAATGTATCGTTTAAGGAGCCCTGTTTATTAATAGGGAGTGTTCATTACCCAGGCGCAACACCAAAAAAACAACTGCTTCTTTCGATTTTTTGATGGGGACTTGTGCGCCTCGCGGCTTTTATTTTGCCGCGAGTTGTGGTTGGTTCACTTGCCAACTTTCAGGACTAAACGGCGCAGACACGCCCAGACTCTCAGACACAAGCACGGGCATACAAACAAACAAGGAAGCCCAAGGAATGAAAGAACGAACGAACGAACGAACGAATGAATGAATGAACGAACGAACGAACGAACGAACGAATGAATGAATGAATGAATGAAAGAATGAAAGAATGGAAGGAAGGAAGGAAGAAAGAAGGAAAGAAACAAACGCCAAAGCGACGCAACGCAACGCAACACACCAAAAAAAAAAAACGACCGCTGCGTGCTACTTCATACTCCCCACCCTAAACCCTAAGCCATCCCGCTCTAGTGGCCTGGGAAAGCCCGAAAGCTGGGGCACGCGCCGCGAGTGGAAAGCGCCACACCGCCAGAAATACCGGATGAAGAAACCCATGGTGTCACCCAAAAATGAAGCCCTGGGTCAGTGGCAAAAGAAGGCGCACCACGTCATTTCGGGGCATGAACTTGATTTGGCCTTTGGTCATCATTTCGGGACATTTCGGGGTGATATCTGTCCACCAAGCGTTTGAGTTCGGTGGTTCCCTGAGATTCAGAGCCACTGATTTGTTTGCCGTGGCGCTCCAGGAGCTCTTTCGGCTTTAGGACCTGGCGACTCTTCTGGCCAACTTGTACGTGGGCGTGCCCGACCGTCTTGTTTGAGGGTACCCATGTGAACCAAAACGATGCTTCTTCTTCTTCTTTCTTTTATGTTCTTTTCTTTCTTTCTTATTTTTTTTTTTTGGGGGGGGGCGCAGAAGAAGAAAAAAAAAGACACGCCCACGTCCTCGGGTCCACAGTCCTAAACTCAAGAACCTTTCATGGTTCTTTGCTTTATCCCCTCGCGCGCTGGGCGATAGCGCCTCTACTTTCAGCCGCAAGCCTGGCTTGCCTGGCCGGATCCAGGGCGGGTTCGCCTACCTGCCAAGCAACTGGACCAGCGTTGCTGAAACCCTCTTGTTGAACAACCATGCAGCTTGTGCCAGAAGCAGGCATGATGGTTTCACTCGTGCTTCAGGAAAAATGAGCAAGTGAGTCACAATCAAAACCCGGTATTAAAATGGTCGACCCAGAACCATGTAAAGAATTAAGAAGGCGGCCGCAGCTATTTATGGTTGGGATTGTCCTTTACTAACTAACCTTCATCTACCCGGGTTTTGATTGTGACTCACAAGTGAGCCTCCACCTTACAAAATGAGGTTGGACACGGAAGTAAAGTGATCATGATATCCTGCTCCTCGCAGGCATCATTGTGTTTGCCTGCGACGCAACCCGCGAGGCAGTTGAGTTGCCAACAGCCAAACAAGAACATGTATCGGGCCTGGCCAAAGCTAAGCCACAGCGACCAATGGTGATTGAACGCATTCAAGTTGCGAGCCGGGAATACCTCCCAGCCCTTTTGCACAATGCCCCTTGCCCACCTGGCCCTAAGGGAGGCAGAGTTTGAGGTCGCCGGGGCGTCAGCCTGGTGAGGGGATTGCCCTCTTCAGGTTGAAGCTTCACTTTGCACGCCGATGGCGTTTGCTTGCAACTTCCAACAGTCAGAAACAAAACCTCCACCCAGAACCATGTAAACCCATTTCTGGTTGGGACTCTCCCTTCCTAAAGTTTAATCTACCCGAATCGGTTTTGCTTGCGGCTTGCACGTGGAATCTGCTTGGGGCAACGGCACACGACTCACAAAACGGGGCACTCGAATCGGCCGTCTCACTTCGCTGAGCCGGCGCGCCGCGAAGCCCCGAAGCCGAGCGTGTGTGGCTCACCTCGAGGTCCCATTGGCAGATGTGGCCCGGTTCGGTTGGGAGGGCCGGCGCACACATCATGTGAAGGGGAAAGCGAAGCAAAGAAAGGCAACACCAAAAAGAGCAAAGGCAAGAAAACAAGGGGGCAAGCAGCCAGCAATGAAACAGGAAAGCGGCACACCATCCACGCAGGCAGGCAGGCGGGCGGGCGGGCGGGCGGGCGGGCGGGTGGGTGTCAGGCAGACGGGCACGGGTAGGCAGTGGCAGACGGGCAAATACTGACAGGAACACACACAAACGAAAACAAACAAACGGAGACTTTGGCAGCCTCAGGTACGGGTATAGACAGACACGCCAATCAGAGAGCCAAAGGGAGAGAACACAAGAGACAAAGAGACGGGCACAAACACCCCACCCACAGACTGGCATCCAAGCAAAACAAGCAAGCAGGCAGGCAGGCAGGCAGGCAGGCAGGCAGGCAGGCAGGCAGGCAGAGAGGCCGGCAGGCAGGCAAGCAAGCAAGCAAGCAGGCAATCTTGCAAACAATCAAGCAAGCAAGCAAGCAAGCAAGCAAGCAAACAAACAAACAAAGCAAAACAAAAGGACGAAACGTAGGGCGTCTGCAAAGGGGCAAAGAAAACCCCGACATGCGTCGTGGCTTCCAGTTCAGAAGGACATGTAAGCAAGCCATAGGCAGCAGTCCGATTCTAGTTGATAGCGTATTCCGGTGTGGCATAAGGTGCCATGCATCCCAGCTAGAGGATGTTTTGTCCGGCCCTATCTTTGCAAATCCCGCCAGCCATGGGGGGCATGGATCGCACTTGCCATGAGTGAATTGACCGCACCCTGCATCACTCCTCTCAGGGATTTGTTTGAGGGCATCACCTTGTACGTGCCCCATGAAGCCACAGCTGCAAAAGTTGCCCATAATCCGTGGTTCCGCTAACAGGTTCGCCAGGGACGCAATCGGCAACCATCTTGATACGAGAGGCGTGTGACCTCCCGGCCCATGGCAAATGGATCGGCCCGTTTTGGCAACCAGCGGACGTGTCAGCCCCTGGCTCATTCGAATCATTGATGCTTTCAGTTCGTTTGTGTTCAGTGACGTTTGTGCAATTGTGTGCGCGTTGCGCTGACAGCTGCCGTGACAGCTCCGCTTCAAAGTCTTTCTGCCTTTCTGCTCTGACATGGTGCGAGCTAAGCCGTAACAACAAGCATCTATTCTCCGCAGCCCCCTGTCGAAGCGCGCGGCGGCGCGGCGTGTGGTGACGGCATGTAGTGATGGCATGCGGTCCGCACTTTGCCTCTCCTTCACCATTTTCAAAGGATGTGCCCCAAAATGGGGGGGGGGTCTCCTGCCCCTTTACCAAAGCTCCAGTTTCAGGGTTTTAGGTGAAGAGTCTCCCACCAGCTCCTGAGCCCAATAGGAGTAATTTGACACGCCTCACACGGGCCTACAGACTGCGTCCCAAGACACTACCAAAAAGAATGGAGTAAGCCCAACATATGTGCACCAACTATCGTTTGCGAGTGTCAAAAATGGGAAGGTGCCTGCCTGCCGGCGTGAGAGCCTTGTTGTGAGTTGTGAGACGAGTTTCCTGCAAAAAACACCTCCCTGCTGCCAGGGATGCCTTCCTGATTCATTTGCAACCGCCCTGGCTGTCCCGCTAGCAGTTTTGCCAAAAAAAAAAAAAAAAGGTTCGCCATCCTCATCCAACTTGTTCCGATAAAGCTCCCCCTGCAATCATGACAGAGGACGGCAGCCAGCTCAGCATGTGAATACCTCGGCACTCGCAACCCCACATATTCCTCCGCACCTTTCGGCAGGAGTGCAACGTGCGAGGTCATCCGCATGCTTCGACTACGGACATGCCCACACCAAAAGACCAAAGCCGAAAGAGAAAGGGAGAAATCAGTGATAGTGCAAGTCATGCTGATGATGCTGACGGTGTTGACGGCGTCTGTGCTGTCGTGATGCTGAAGATGCTGCTGATGGCGCGTGTTCTGCTGACAAGCCCAAGGATGCTTGGGAAGCGCAGTGATTGTGATGCTGACTTTTGCTGGTACTAATGACTGGTAGTGCTGCAGCTGGTGCCTATGATGGGTGCCGATGCTGCCGGCAAGTGCGGCGCTGGTTGCGTGGTGGTGACGCTGGTGGTTGTGCTGGACAACGGCGCTGATGGTGTGGTGTGATTGATTTTCCGCCTGATGTGGCCTGGCAAGGTCTGACGCTGCATCAAGCTGCTACCCGAAGACTGCAAGCCACTCGAAAGCAGCGCAAATGACATTGCAGACCTGCTGAACTCTCAGGTGCCAGCTCGAGCGAAATCGCCTCTCGCAGGCACGAACGGTCACTCCCAAGGAAGCGCTGACAGGCCCCGTTCACAGAGCTATCCTGCCGCGTTGGGCTCCTCAGAAGCTTTGGACACCCTGCCATCCACCTCCACATGACCAATACGATACTTTACTGCTGGTCAGGAAGCTACCATGGCCCCTAGGCTGAACGCCATAATTTTAGTACGTAGCCCGGCAGCCCCTTGATCAGGGTCTTGCCTCCAACGTCAGAGGGAAACCGCAAGACGTTAACACATACACAACATACATGCGTGCATGCCTACATACATACGCCACAAGCAAAACACAAACAACAACAAAAAGCAATAACGATGCAGAGGGATTCGAACTTTCAAGGTGTGGAAGAAGGCAGCGCGGCATCCATTGGGCAACTTGGCGAGTTAGCAATTCACATGCACGTGAAATACATACAGTATGTTGCATTGCACCACAACCTGCTACGCACATTGCACACGTTGCATGAATCGCGTCTTTACGTGCACTAGACTACATTACATGCATTCCATGATTTATGCAGATTACACAAATGAAACACGTCGTAAATGCAGCATAAACAACATACAGTGCATACATGACAAACACTACATGTGTTTCATACACCAAAATATCAAAAACATACAAACATACGTACGGTGCACGCACACACAAATACATACATACATACATACATACATACATACATACATACATACATACATGCATACATACATACATACATGCATGCATGCATGCATGCATGCATACATACATACATACATGCATATATTATCTTACACTACATTACATTACATTATATTACACTACACTACACTACATTACATTAGAATACACTACATTACATTATATTACATTACATTACACTACATTACACTACATTACATTACACATACATGCGCATATATTATCTTACACTACATTACATACATACATTATATTACACTACACTACACTACATTACATTAGAATACACTACATTACATTATATTACATTACATTACACTACATTACACTACATTACATTACATTTCCTGCATACA
>CAUJNA010001220.1:0-47500 GCA_963377175.1 Effrenium voratum | reverse complement strand
ACATACATACATACATACATACATACATACATGACATACATACATACATACATACATACATTACACACATACATACATACATACATACATACATACATACATACATACATACATACATACATACATACATACATACATACATACATTACATACATACATACATACAGACACTACATACATACATGCATTACATACATACATACATACATACATACATACGTACGTACGTACATACATACATACATACATACATACATTACATACGCAAATACATACATACATATATGCACACATACATAAATTAGTTACATTACATTACATTTCATTTCATTGCATTGTATTACAATACATCACATTACATTACATTACGTTACTTACATACATACATACATACATTACATACATACATATTTTTTCACATTACATTACATTACATTGCATTACGTTCAGTTACATTACATTACATGCATATATACACTACATACATACATTACATACATACATACATACATACATACATACATACATACATACATGCATTTTATTTATTACGTACATACATACATACATACATACATACATATATATACATACATACATACATACATACATACATACATACATACATACATACATACATACATACATTACATACATACATACATACATACATACATACATACATTATATTACATTACATTGCATTGCATTACATTACATTACATTACATTACATGCATACATACATACATACATTACTTACATTACATTACATTACATTACATTACATTACATTACATTACATTGCATACATACACACATACATACGTACATTACATACATACATGCGTACATTACATTGCATTACATTACATTACATTACATTGCATTACATCACATTACATTACATTACATACATACATTACATACATACATACATACATACATACATTACATTACATTACATTACATTACATTACATTACATTACATTACATTACATTACATTACATTACATTACATTACATTACATTACATTACATTACATACATACATACATACATTACATACATACAAACATACATACATACATTCATACATACATACATACATTACATAAATGCATGCATACATACATACATACATACAAGCATACATACATTCATACATGCATACACACATGCAAGCATACCTACCTGTACATACATGAGTACATACATGCACAACATAGACAACATACAAGACATACATAACACACATAACATACATAGTATGCATAACATACAACACATACATAACATACGTAACAAAACATAACACGACATCAACAACATAACATGGCACAAAATACCACACCATAACATCACATAACATAACATACGTTAGATACATACATGCATGCATACCTTACATCATGGTACGTTACACTACATTACATTTCATTCCATACATACATACATGCATACATATACTTCAATACATTACATTGCATTACCTTACGTTACATTACACCAGTACATTACAGTGCGTTACAGTACATTACAGTACATTACATTACATACATGCATGCATGCATACATACATTACATTACGTTACGTTACATTGCATTACATTACATTACACTACATGACATTACATCACATCACATTACATTACATTCTATACCATACCTGTACTGGAATACGCTCTTAGACGCAGACATTGCATGCATTACATGCATAACAAACATAACACACACAACAGGCATACCATTCCTAACGTACATAACGCTCCTAAAGTGACGTACTATGACATGAGTTAACATAACATACCCTTACCTTACTTTACCCTTGCATTACATTACATTACGCTACATCTACATGCATGCATGCGTGCGTACACATATGCACATATGCCTCAGGCTCCAAAACGAGTGTCGCGCCTTCAGCTGCGGGCTCACACGCAGCGTGAGGGGCCCCGCCTGGACCGTGGGCATCAATGTTGGGCTGTGGGAGCAGGACGGACGACAGAAACCACGATGAATTCTCAACGTCAAGTGAGTTGAACCATGATGGTTCTTAACCACGGTGGGAACTCTGAAGCATTAAGTTTTGAATTTCCTGGGCTCAGCCCGCTCAGGCTCCCGCTGCTAGATCACCTGCATTCAAGATGACGCCCGGGTAGCGAACGGCCTCAGCGTAGGTTGACGCGTGTGGATCCCAACAAATTCCACCCTTTGGACCCAGAACGACGTGAACATGTTTCCGACAGAGCTACTCAGGCCCCGGCCACGGGGGCAAGCCCACCTCAGAAAAATCCACGACCCTAGCAAGGCAAACCGGTCAGGCCCAAGGCTCCACCTTTGGAGAAACGAGTGCTGCAGCTTCGCACACTTGATGAAAGAGCATTTTAGCTCGAACTTGGGTGCTGGCATCGAGCCCTGGCTAACGCCGGGGAAAAATAACAGTTGAGTCATAATCAAAACCCGGATCAAGATAGTCGACCCAGAACCATGTTTCAAGAATTAAGGCGGATATCCGCAGCTGTTTCTGGCTGGGATTGTCCCTTGCTAACCTTCACCAGAGATCCGTAATGTGACATTATACACCTGAACATTACCTTGTGAATGGCGGTTGCCCTTTATTTTGGTGGAAAAAGCCATTCAAATGGGCAAAATGTATCTTTTCAGGAGCCCTGTTCACTTGCCCGGGTTTTGGCTGTGACTCAGTTGCACTGTCTCGGCCGCACTTGGGAGCCCAGCTCATCACCGCCCCATGGCAGGGCGGCCGCTTGTTTGGAGCTCGGCTGCAACTTGGGCATCCGCACGTGGGTTTTAGAAACAAGGTTACAAGCTTCCAACACACAAGAAACACATGCAGGGAACTCACTGCAGGTGCTGCAAAACAACGCGTCGGTTCAGGTCGACATGGCCAATGTCCAGTGCTAAACTTGCCAACGCCTGACCCGCGCGGGTTCTGACAGGTCTCTGGCAACGCTGGCTAGCGCGGATGGCCACGCACAGCAGACGCGTTTCGCAGAACCCGGGCGAGAGGGGCTTTGGGCGTTGCCACCAGCAGCTTCTTACACCCAATAGTGAGCATTCCACGCTTGCCCTGGCCATCTGCGCTCGTCCTTCGAACGCTGCACTCGAATCGAAATTTGGAGCGCCCAGCCCCAAGCGATCGAATCCAAGCCGTGGCACCATAGCACTCGCAGCGCAGCATACGTTGGAGGCGCCAGTTGGAGCACTGCAAGCTAGCTGCTGCAGCTTCAAGAGACAGGACTTCGGCATCGCACCGCCTGCTTGTTCATTCGCGGGGGAGGCAAACCCAAACGGCGCCAAAGGGCGCTCCCGAGAATGAGCCAATGCTACGATCCGCCTGCGGGCGTTCCATACTTCAGCCCCTGATTTCTATGACTGCCGAGCTCTTCAGCCTCCCCGATGCGCCTTGCAAGGCAAATTGCTTGGCTCTTGGCGCTCCGCGCAATTTTGCTGATGGCGAGAGCAAGGTTTTTCCAATCCGCTTTGCCATCCAGGGTGCTGGCTTTCCAGCCTGCTGAGCCCGCCACCCTGTGCCGGGACATCCTTCTAGCCAACTTGCGCCGGGGAAGCCAAGGCGCCGCAGGACCCTTCGGCCCCACCGAATCAGCGCGGCTGGTGTTTGATACTGAGGTTGACTCGGTTTCCTCTTGAAAACCGGCGCCTACGAGCTAACATCCTGGAACCTTCCTCCTGGACGACGGCTTTCCTCTCGGCTTTTTTTTCCTGGTCGCTGACCGGCAAGCCCCAACGCTCAGCTCCCGTGCTGGGCCTTGGGCGGGTTGTGGCGTTGCAGAAGCCTAATGGGGGGTGTGGGGTGTGCAAGGCATCGTTGTGGGTGGCCTTGAGACAATTGGTTGCTCGCACAGTCGGCTCAGCGTTTGATGAGGCGTTTGCTCTCTCCACCCAGGCCGGCACGGAGGCGCTGGCCCATTTACTAACTTCACCATCGTTTCATGCTTTCTGCCTTGCCTGAGGTGCCCAATCATCTGACTGTTCTATGGTCGGTCTTCTCGGCATGTGTGGGTCGATGACTGCAGTTCAAGCAGCCGGCTTCGCTGCCCCCCCTTGCCACCGCCCAGGCCCAGCTCCCTTTCCGCCACGGTGCCTTGGGCTCCGCAGTGCCGAGGCCCACAGGCATGCCGCCTGCTGGCCTCGTGGGCAGGCTGTTTCCCTGCGCTAGCGGTTCGTGTGCCCGATCCTCGTTCAGCTGGCCGCGCCTTGGCCCGACCTTCTTCTTGGACTGACGCTCGGACTACCAGCCAGCAGCTTTCAGATGCCAGCTTCTTCCTAGTCCGTGTGACCCCCTGAGCAAAGGGATGCTTCCCGTGCGGTCAAGGACCATCTTGCCTTGCTTTTGGCGGACCAGCTCGACTTGGCGTCTGCAAGCCATGCTTGTTTCTCGGGCTGGCTTCGCAGCCCGTGTTTCCTTGCTGTTCCCACTCGCGGGGAGTTTCCACTCGATTCGGCCTTTTTTCGGGTGGGCACCGCTTCGATGCGTTGGGTGACCACCGTTCTGCTTGCCCGGCCCGCTGCGCGCCCGTGGTGGCCTTTGGAGCGAGCAGCTGCTTGGATCCATCGCAACGCAAAGCTGGGGCGTCACCACTCACACCTTCCTGCGAAATCTCAACATTCCGGTTGGAGGCCTCGATGACAGCATCGGCATCGTGGTGACCGCCAATGGACTTCCTTTGTGGGGCGGGGCAGCTTGCGGTCGACACCACCCTTGTGTCAGCGTTGGACTCAGCTGGCCGGGCACGGGTCTACCATGAAGGAGCAGCTCTCCGCATAGTTCGGCGCGCCAAGGAAAGAACCTATCATGAGCTCGTCTCCTCTGATTGATGCCGCTTGGTCGTGCTCTTCGTCCGTCTCCTTGCCCGTGCTCGCGCCCGCTCCGTGCCAGAGGAGCTGCACTCGTGCACAGCTGCCGTTTTTTGTGCCCGCTGGTCTGCGTTGCAGGGCCTTTGCAGCCAGCCTCCTCTTCTAACCTTGACAGAGCGACCCCACCGGTCAGCGATGTCCTCGCCGACTGCCGCTTCGTTGAGGCGCCGGCTCACAGCCGCCTGCGAGTGCCCAGACGCTGACCGGCTGAGCAACAGCGTGCTAAGTCCCAGTTTTTTGGTGACCGGGCGCAAAAACCCTGACACATTTTTCCCGAATGCGTAGCGAAGGGTTCCCGTTTATAAGTGGGGGTCTGGGGGTGGAGGCCGTGTTCGCGAGGAGTTGCTCCAGAGTTCGCAACCGTCCGCAACCGTTCGCAACCGTCCGCAACCGTCCGCAACAGTCCGCGGTGAGGCGATAAGCGTGTGCCATTGCGATTCGTGGTAGATGCGTGTTTTGGATGGATCGGCAAGTGCTGTTTTCGTTGGCCCTGTGCTCGAATCGTAGCTTCTCGAAGCTCGACATGTCGTTTCGCTGCGCAGGCGCAGTGTTTTGGAAGGCTGCGTGTTCTCGTTGCCGTGCCATTGGGATTTGCGATCCAGGGGCGGTCGCTTTGAGGTGTCCTGCTTGGCAGGCGCGTCATAGTGTTTGCGCCGGCGCCGTTTTCGTTGGCCCTGTCGTACAATCGGCTTGTTTTGGCGGGCCTGAAACATGTCAAAATTGGTTGAAATCATTCTGGCGCCACAGTCTCGTGCTAGTTTTGGATGCGTGTCGTAACAGTGTCAAAGTTGGATTTCGTGGCAGGTCCAGCACTTTGGATGACTTTGAGTTTGTGGCAAGCTTACTTTGCGTGACAGGCGCAGAACTTTCGAGCGTGTTGATTGAATTTTGTGGCAGGCGCAGCACTCTGGAGCTTTTCGTGCAAATTTCGTGGCAGGCGCAGTACTTAGGTGCCTGGGTGTAGATTTCGTGGCAGGCACGTCACTTTGACTCAGCGAGATCGCTCTCGCTGTGGCGCGGTGCACATTTTGAGAACGCGAAGCGAACCCTCTGCGCATGGGTGTGTCAAATCGCTCTCGCTGTGGCGCGGTGCGCATTTTGAGCGCGCCTGAGAAAGATTTCGTGGCAAGCACGTCACTTTGACTCAGCGAGATCGCTGTCGATGTGGCGCAGTGCACATTTTGAGCATGCGAAACGAACCCTCTGCGCACTTTGGGTGGGTCAATGGCGCGGTGCGCATTTTGAGCATGCGAAACAAACCCTCTGCGCACTTTGGGTGGGTCAAATCGCTCTCGCTGTGGCGCGGTGCTCTCGCTGTGGCGCGGTGCGCATTTTGAGCATGCAAAGTGAACCCTCTGCGCACATTGAATCGCTCTCGCTGCGGCTCGGTGCACATTTTGAGCGCGTAAACGTGAACCCTCTGCGCGCTTTGGGTGGGTCGAATCGCTCTCGCTGTGGTGCATTTGGAGACAGAAGTTTCGTTCAGAAGTGCCGATCACAAGTGTCCATTAGAAGTGTCGTTCAGATGTGTCGACTAGAAGTGTCGTCAGAAGTGTCGATCAAAAGTGTCGCTCATCGGAAGTCTCGACAGAAGTGTTGCTCGGAAGTGTCGATCAGAAGTGCTGCTCAGAAGTGTCGATCAGAAGTGTCGAACAGAAGTGTTGCTCAGAAGTGTTGCTCAGACGCGTCCCTCAGAAATGTTGTCAGAAGTGTGGATCAGAAGTGTTCCTCAGAACTAGAACTGTTGATCAGATCAGAAGTGATCAGACGTGTTGCTCAGAACTGTCGATGAGAAGTGTGGATCAGAAGTGTTGCTCATCAGTGTTGATCAGAAGTGTGGTTCAGCAGTGTTGCTCAAACTGTCGATCAGAAGTGTCAATCAGAAGTGCGGATCAAAAGTGTTGCTCAGAAGTGTTGATCAGAAGTGTTGCTCACAAAAGTCGATCAGAAAGTGTCGCTCAAAAGTGTTGCTCAGAAGTGCTGATCAGAAAAAGTGTGGTTCAGAAGTGTTGATCAAGTGTCGCTCAAGTGTCGCTCAGACGTGTCAATCAGAAGTGTGGGTCAGAAGTGTTGCTCACTCAGAAGTGTCGATCAGAAGCGTTGCTCAGAAGTGTCAAGTCAGCAGTGTTGGATCAGGCGTTGGTCAGAAGTGTTGCTGAGAACTGTCGATGGGAAGTGTGGATCAGAAGTGTTGCTCATCAGTGTTAATCAGAAGTGTGGTTCAGCAGAGTTGCTCAAACTGTCGATCAGAAGTGTCAATCAGAAGTGCGGATCAAAAGTGTTGCTCAGAAGTGTTGCTCAGAAAAATCGATCAGAAAAAGTGTCGCTCAGAAGTGTTGCCGAGAAGCGTCGATCAGAAAAAGTGTGGTTCAGAAGTGTTGATCAGGTGTCGCTCAGAAGCGCCGCTCAGAAGTGTCAATCAGAAGCGTTGTTCAGAAAAGTCGATCAGAAAAAGTGTCGCTCAGAAGTGTTGCTCAGAAGTGTCGATCAGAACAAGTGTGGTTCATCATCAGCTGTCGCTCAAAAGTGTCGCTCAGAAGTGTCAATCAGAAGTTGTGCTCAGACGTGTCGCTCAGAAGTCTAGCACGCGCTGGAAAATCGCAACTTGGTAGCGCAAGTTTACTGTGCGAAGTACAGGTTTCCAGCTCTAGCTGGAAAATCACAACTGTGTATACACAAGTGTATCGCGCGAAGCACAGGTTTCTGAAGTGCAAGTCTAGTGCATGAAGTACAGGCTTCCAGCTCCTGCTGGAAAATCGCGACTTTGTAGTACAAGTCTAATACGCGAACCACAGGTACGCGAAGTCCAGCTCTAGCTGAGAATCACAACCTTGTAGCACAAGCCTAGCGCACAAGATACAGGTTTCCAGCTCTAGCTGGAAAATCGTCACTTTGACAAGTCTAGTGCGCAAAGTACGGGTTTCCAGCTCCAGCTGGAAAATCGCGACTTTGTTGTACAAGTCTAGTTCGCGAAGTACGGGTTTCTAGCTCTAGCTGGAACATCGCGACTTTGTAGTACAGGGTTCTAGATATAGCTGGAAAATCGCGACTTTGTAGTACAAGTCTAGTACGCGAAGTACCAGCTGCAAGTCTAGTGCGCGAAATGTACAGTTATTTTTTTTGCGCGCACCTTTTTGCGTCTGCCCACGCGGTGAAACTGGGACCGGCGCCGAAGGAGGCGAGACAAAGAAGGCAGCAAAGGCGAGAAGAACGCCATACGACTACCCTCGCAGGGGCAGGCGGCTTGGAAGAGGCGCGTCCCCGAGGCCGAGGACGCCACATCCGCAGCAGGCTGCGCGGGCGAGAGCCAAGCGCCGCCCAGCAGGGTGGACACCACGGCGCGCTGGAGAGCTACGCCGAGGAGGCCCCACCACCGGCGCTGCCACGCAACGGCAGCAGAGCGGCGCAGTGCCGCAGGGGCGCGGAGCGACCGGACGCGCACCAAGCGGCGAACAAGGTCGAACGCCTCGGAACCAAAGCGCCCGCCGACTTCACAGGCGAGGACGACGAGCCGCTGTGGGCCAGGGCCAGCAAGCTCAGGGTAGCGCGTTTCCTTGCGCCGGCGCGCGCCTGCGAGCACGGCACCATCGTGCTCAGCAGCGCGTGGCTGCGGGCGGCCATTCCGGCGCAGAGGCGAAACCAGCGTGACATCGCAGCAAAGGGCTTCACCGAGGCGAGTGGCGCCATATAGGACGAAGTCCAGGCGCCGGCGATCATCCGCGGCGACCCCAGGGGCGGTCGTGTGCGCCAGCCACTGCTGCGGCACGACACGAGCCTCCGGGCCCAGGGCCTCGCGCGCGACGCGAACCCAAGCCTGCTCGATTAAGGGGGCGCGGCGAGCGAGAAGACCGCTGCGAGGACACGCTGCGGCATCGTCGCCAAGGGCGTCGAGCGCCCCCCCACAGCCCGGCATCCCGGCACCTCCGCACATCCCATGCGTGAGTGGCAACGGCAGGCGAAGGCGCCGGCGCAAGGCGACATGCATGTGGGCTGGAGGAAGGGTGGTGCCGGCGTCAGTGGGGACGGCAGTGAGCCAAGCCCCTGCTTGAGGCCCAGATTGGGAGCGAAAGCACGCCCGGTCGGACGGCGACATGACAGGCAACAACTCGCGCTCGCGATAGTAGGTGTGAAGAACACGAGACGCGCGAAGCTGCCAACCATGTGGCCAATCACCAGGGTCGCTGTCGGGGGAAGCAGGCGGCGCAGCACGCGCCAACACAACATGCCAAGACGGGCATGCATCCCAGCCGCGGAGGCGCAGCGAGTCGCCGCACGCGGCTGCCTCGCGGAGGCAAGGTGCGGCCGCCTCATCCCCCACCATCAGCTCAGCAGCCTCGGGCCGGCGTTGTGCCATGACGGGAAGGCAGTCCGCCCATGCGCCCCAGTAAGCTGATGGGGCCGTGCGCTCCGCACACAGCAAGCCAAGGCCACCCATGCGCGTAGGGAGGCAGGCGCAGGCGCGGGCGTGAGGCCAATCCGCCCCGGGCTCGCCAAGGAGGGTTTGCAGTGTGTCGCACGTGGCGTGGTCGTGGGCCGCAGCATAAGCCGCCGACTGCGGAAGCGTGCGGAGGAGGTGCTGCGCACGCGGCGCGGCGCAGAACAAGAGCAAAAGCCACGCGGACTGGAGATCAGGAAGCTGCGGGAGTTCAGCAAGCAGGCGCCGTTGGTCAGCGAGCCGCTCACCAGAGCATCTCTCGACGAACTCCGGGCTGCCGATGGGCACGCCCAAAGCGACGAAGCCACGCTCGGGCGCAGGTTTGTCGCCACGCCACACCTCTGGCCCCAGCTCGGCAATGCCGGGGGGAGGGGGGCCTCCGGCGCGGCTATACACCCGGGTTTTACCAAGGTTCGAGGAGACCCCAGCATACTCCTCAACTGCGCCTGTGACAGCATCGACGCTTCGCCAGAACGCAGGCCTTGCGAAGCAGCAGCTAGGCCGTCGTGCTGCGCCAAGGCATAGAGCGCCGGGGCCAACGGGTCCCCTTGCTCACAGCCCTCCCCCTGGAGGATTCGGTGGCAAACGCCTTGGCTGTCCCACCACAGGTAAACAGACTGCCTGGCGTAGAAGCCACGTACAAACGGCAACAGTGCCGGCGCAACCTCCTCTTGCGGAGGAAAGCGGCGCGCGACATACAGTCGTACGCGCTGCGACCGTCAAGCGAGACGACGGTCGCTTCCGGGTCAAACTCCACAGCAACCCGCAGCATGGAGGCAAGGCAGTCAATGCCAGCGCGCGCCTGCAACGCAAATTGGAAGGGGCGCGTAGCCTCATCGAAGCGGGCCGCATACCTTCGGGCCAAGGATCGAGCGACCAGGCGCCGAAACGCATCGCCAGTAGCAATGCCGCTCGTGCCCCCGCCGGGCTTCTGAAGCGCCGTGAGGCGGGCCAAGGCCAAGGCCGACAAGTCCTCCTCCGGAACATCCCCGTTGGCGAGCAACGTGGCAACCTCGGCAAACTGGGCGAGGGCCTCCTCGTCAGCGAGGAGTAGCTTGTAGTGCTCAGCGGTGGCTCCGGACAGGCCTGCCGCGGCACCCTTCTTAGCCGTCCGCAACGAATCAGCGACAGCAGCAGCGGACAAGTGGACGCGCGGGACAGAGGCCAGCGCCGCCGGTAAGGGCCGAAGTGGCTCCGGCGGTCGGCGCACGGGATCCTGCAAGGCGGCGAGGGTGGCCTCGGTTTCCAGCACTAGCTGGAAAGTCACAACTTTGTAGCGCAAGTATAATACGTGAAGTACAAGTTTCCAGCCTGGCTGGAAATCGCAACTTTGAAGTGCAAGTATAGTACGGGAAGTACAGGTTTTGAGCTCCAGCTCGAAAATCGCAACTTTGCAGTGCATCAGCTCTAGCTGGACAATCGCAGCTGTGTGGCGCAAGTCTAGTGCGCGAAGTACCAGCTCTGGCTGGAAAGTCGAAACTTTGCACTCCAGATTGAACATGGTAGCTTTGTAGCAACAAGTGGAGCCTACGCAAAGTACAGTTTTACAAGCTGAAAAACATAGTTTGCGCAGTAAGCTTGATTGCGAGCCCCATTGACTTATACCGAAAAATTGTATTTCTAATTATTTTCTTGGGCTTGCGCAAAGTGATGCGCATTCGGGTTCGTGGGCTCTGTCTTGTTTTTTTTTGGGAAGCCGCGCGAAAAGAACAGGCAATGTTCTCCGAATGCTTGTTTGCTGTCTTTGGATACCGCGATAATGTCGCGCAAGCGTGGGGCCGCAGGTCGCCGGGCTGTCACGGCCTGACGAGCAGAAGAAAGTTCGCCCATGTGAGAACTGCGACCAGGGTCGGGCGCCGTTGCCAGCCTTGATGTTTTTTATTGTTTGCGCCTTTTTTCCGCCAGAGCGTTTTGAAAAAGGCACACACCACATGCATCTAGGACCGTGCCGGGAGCCGGCTCGTGAGCAAGTCAAGAGAAGGACCACTGCGGCCCGCAAGGACTTCACTGAGATCGCACGACAAGCCGGCGGAAGGCATGGCAAACAAACTAGGGGCAAAAGCCTAGCTGCGGTCAAAAACCCGAACCACCAATCCGGACAATGGACCAGAGCAGCCTGGAATGTCCCTGGCCCCTGGCCCTAGCAAGCTGCCGCAAGAAGTCGGAGCTCCAGCGCCCGCCGGCCTCAACCCCCAGAACCCCCAGAACGACTAAGTGACAACGAGGGGACTGTAGGAGCTCGGGGTAGGTTTTTTTTTGTGTTTTTTTTTTTTATTATTTTTTTTTTTTTAAATAAACCGGCTTCAAACAACGCAACGGGCTGGGCAGGATTGCGGCGGCAGCGCGGCGCAGCATCACGCGTCAGGGGCGACACGATGGTCGTGTCGATTGCGAGCTGAGCACCGTTCCACAAGGGCAGGCCGTTAGCGATCACCTCAATTCGCCTGTCCTCAAGGCGATCAACAAGGGCGCTCAAGTCGCGCACAAAAGTGTTGGTCGTGACAGCTTTGATTAGCAGGCCTTCGCATGCCAGCGGTGCGGAAGCTGCGACACCCCGCGCAAGGTCCCAGACAAGCCCCAGGGCACCGTCACTCCAGCGCCCACCGATCTCCGAGCCAACGACCAGGAGGCGCTGGGACTTGCTGCTCCTGGGGCCGGCGCGCTGGGTCCCGCAAGGCCGCGAGCGTGTCAGCGTTGGCCGGGGCCAGCGGCGCGGCGGTGAGGGCCGCGCTGGCCGCCGACAGCTCACCAAAATGCGACAACGCAAGGGAGTGCGCGCTTGTAGGACGCAAAGCGGAAGCTCTTGGTTGCCTTCAGGGCAATGTGCCAGTGGTACGGCCGCTCGGTGTCTCCCTGCCGCAGAGCATGGCGCTCACGAAAGACAACGAAGGACTGCACAGCTACTGAACTTCCCCAAGATGCGTTGTTCAGGCTGCACCCAAGACCATTGCCTTCGGAGCCACAGAGGCCTCCGCCCGGGCCCCCGCCCAAGGCAGCCCTGAGCCCGCCTTGCGACTGGCCCCCACAGCCTTCACCCGGGTTCCATGAGCCCAGGCCTGACCTGCAGTACTTGGGCCTTGCACCGGACACGCCTCTGTGCGCGTGGGGTGGCAGCTGGTGGTTGAACTTCTATGACTTGCCTTTCAGCAGCCGTTGCTGATAACCCTTAAGGATTATTGAACAGCCCAGTTGATCTCATAGGCAGGAGCACATTTGCGTCCATTTGCTTGACCCCCTGGAAAACAAACGTCTAATAGTGATAGATGCCCTTTTTAAAGCAACAGGGGAAAAAACCAAAAACATCTTCTTCAGAAAATCGAAGCAAGTGGCAGCTCGGCGGAGAGTTTCATCATCTGTGCCAGGCCTGACCCTGGCGGCGGGCGCGGCTTGCGCTGCTGCGGCCGACTCGTCGAGGAGTTGTCGGCACCGACCCTCTGGCGTTGCCTGGAGGGTGAGTACTGGGCCGTCGAGCATTGCACGCTTGCTGACAGCCACACCCCCGGAGCAGCGCGCCAGTTCCTGGGAGCATTCACGTCAGCGAGGCCGCCCCAACCCACCCGTGGCCAAAGCAACCAAGGCGGCAAGGGAAAAACGTTCATCGGACGACGCGTTGTGTGCGAGCCGAAGATGCTTTCTGGCAGGACGCGCTAAACGCAAGGCGGCTTGGCCCTGGCCTGAAAAAATCAAGGCTGAAACAAGCGTGGTGTCACCGGCGCGATCACCTGCATCCGCCGCCATTTCCGGGCACGATGCCGATGTCACGGTCGCCGCTCGGAGGTCTGCCCTCAAGGGATCCAACCGAAGAACCGCGATGGAGTCGAACCTGGCCACGGCCTTTTTGGCTGGCGGTCGAGGTTGGGCGCACGGCCTTGTCAGTACCGTGCGTGTTGACGGCGGTGACCTTTACGTAGTTGTTGCGGGCCGGGCATTCTGAGGCCCCGCGGTCCGCCGGAGCGGGCGACTGGCCGCATGGATGGCAGTTCCACGCTGCTCGCACTTTGCATCACCACTTTCGCGAGCGCGTGCTGCTTCTTTCCCCCAGCGATGCTCCGCTCCCAGGCGGGGCCTTATGCAGGCGCATAGCTCACTGCAATTCGCCAGCCATGGTTGTGGACAACCCACAAATGCGCGTCGCTGCTTGCCCGCGCGCTGGCTGGCTGGCTGGCTGGCTGGCTGGCCCCGAGGGCCAGGTTGTGGCACACACCCGTGCCGCGGGAATTGATGCCGCCGATCGGCGGCGGGTGGACCTCCTTGAGCACGGCTTCGGGCGTTGCGTTGTGTTGCGATGCCCGCTCGTCTCGCCCTTCAGCCGCGAGGGCCGGGCGCAGGCGCGAGCCGCCGATTGCGACGGCGCAGCGTTGCGTGTGGCACAGCAACACAAGCTCGCTGCCTACCCCTACAGCGCCCGGGCAATCACCACATTTGCGATCTTACTACCAAGGTTGGCAGGTGCTGGCGCCGCGCACTCAAGCTTGTCGCGGACTTCCGGGTCCGAGCGAGACGCGCGCCGCCCTCACTCCGGCGGACAGCTGCCGTCGCTTGGGAGCGACGATGGTGGAGTCTCCTCCTTGCTGCCGTCCAGTCAGCGTTGGCGGGGTCGTTGACGGGCCCGGCCCGGCAGTCACGGAGGGGTTTGGGGCGTCCTTGCCGGCAGACGGAAAAAAGGCGTGCGAGAAGGAAAAAAAGGAAAAACACAAATGTTCACGTGTGACGTCATGACAATGTTGTGAATTATTGCAGCCACTTGCGCGTTGGGCAAGCATGGGCAGTTCTGTCGTTTTTTGTTTTGGTGTCCGCAGCTCGCTTGAGCCTTGGCGAGCGAATGTTCTAATTACGCGGCACCTGCGGGGAAAGGCGTGGTACAACGTTGACATGCAATGTTTGGCGCGCTGGGCCGGCACGGTCGGTGCGCTGCAGGAGGTGATAGATTATTGAGCCCTCCGTGGGTTTCATCGTCGCTCGCTGCGACCACGCGCCACCACCCGTCCACAGGGCTTCTCCGGAGGGGTGCATTCAGAGAGGGGTGGCGGCGGCTGCGTGGCTCGCTGGAACGTCAATGCGCTGTAGGCAACCCGAAACACGGTGCGCGAAGTCAAACGTTCTTTTGTTTACTGCTTCAACCAAACCGGAACATACCAAAAGAAGAAAACAAAACGTCAGCGCTCAGCTCTTTTCGTTTGCTGAGCGGTAACAGGCTCAGGGATACAGATGGGTCAACAGCGCGTGTCCGACCCGTAACATTTGCATTCCGTGCGAAACCTGCATGCACACCCCCTGGTTAACAATCGCTTCAACCTTCAATGATTTCTTTTCGCCCGCCGGCTGGCGCACAGCAAAACAAATCAACGTGCCCTCTCAAGCGTCACGAACCTGCAAAGCTGCCAAGCGATTGGCCCGGGAAAGGCCCTCACCTTTGCGACAGTTTGCTCAGGGGCAGCCATCAGGGCTGGCGCGGCACGCTTCGGGGCCGGGACGACAAGGCGGCGCATTTCAGCTGCGCCTGGGCCGTCCGCCCCGGACTTGGGCGAAGCAGAGTGCAAGAGGGCGTGCGAGAGATTTGCCACCCCGCGCGTCACATGTGCAACAGCAGAGAAGCCTTGCAATTCCCATAAATGTCTTGGTTTGAGTTGGCTCGCGGATGTGAGAGTAGAAGCAGGAGGGCCCGGCGCGCTCGCAGCCAGCTTGTTTTGCCTGCGCGTGCAAGCCTGCAATCTCGACAGCGCAGCCAGCTTGTTGTGCCTGCCCTCTGGCCGGCCGGGATGCCATTGTTCCAAGCAAGGCTCGATGAATGTGCCCCACCAGAGCGAAATCGTGCGCGGCCGCAAACCGGTATACAAATGTACGCGATGTGTATGTATGTATGTATGTATGTGTGTGTGTGTATGCATGTATGCATGTATGCATGTATGCATGTATGCATGTATGCATGCATGCATGTGTGCATGTACGCATGTACGCATGTACGCATGTACGCATGTATGCATGTATGCATGTATGCATGTATGCATGTATGCACGTATGCATGTATGCATGTATGCATGTATGCATGTATGCATGTATGCATGTATGCATGTATGCATGTATGTAGGTATGTATGTATGTATGTGTGTCTGTCTGTCTGTCTGTCTGTCTGTCTGTCTGTCTGTCTGTCTGTCTGTCTGTCTGTCTGTCTGTCTGTCTGTCTGTCTGTCTGTCTGTCTGTCTGTCTGTCTGTCTGTCTGTCTGTCTGTCTGTCTGTCTGTCTGTCTGTCTGTCTGTCTGTCTGTCTGTCTGTCTGTCTGTCTGTCTGTCTGTCTGTCTGTCTGTCTGTCTGTCTGTCTGTCTGTCTGTCTGTCTGTCTGTCTGTCTGTCTGTCTGTCTGTCTGTCTGTCTGTCTGTCTGTCTGTCTGTCTGTCTGTCTGTCTGTCTGTCTGTCTGTCTGTCTGTCTGTCTGTCTGTCTGTCTGTCTGTCTGTCTGTCTGTCTGTCTGTCTGTCTGTCTGTCTGTCTGTCTGTCTGTCTGTCTGTCTGTCTGTCTGTCTGTCTGTCTGTCTGTCTGTCTGTCTGTCTGTCTGTCTGTCTGTCTGTCTGTCTGTCTGTCTGTCTGTCTGTCTGTCTGTCTGTCTGTCTGTCTGTCTGTCTGTCTGTCTGTCCTGTCTGTCTGTCTGTCTGTCTGTCTGTCTGTCTGTCTGTCTGTCTGTCTGTCTGTCTGTCTGTCTGTCTGTCTGTCTGTCTGTCTGTCTGTCTGTCTGTCTGTCTGTCTGTCTGTCTGTCTGTCTCTGTCTGTCTGTCTGTCTGTCTCTGTCTGTCTGTCTGTCTGTCTGTCTGTCTGTCTGTCTGTCTGTCTGTCTGTCTGTCTGTCTGTCTGTCTGTCTGTCTGTCTGTCTGTCTGTCTGTCTGTCTGTCTGTCTGTCTGTCTGTCTGTCTGTCTGTCTGTCTGTCTGTCTGTCTGTCTGTCTGTCTGTCTGTCTGTCTGTCTGTCTGTCTGTCTGTCTGTCTGTCTGTCTGTCTGTCTGTCTGTCTGTCTGTCTGTCTGTCTGTCTGTCTGTCTGTCTGTCTGTCTGTCTGTCTGTATGTATGTATGTATGTATGTATGTATGTATGTATGTATGTATGTATGTAGGTATGTATGTATGTATGTATGTATGTATGTATGTATGTACCTACGCATGCATCCATGTCTGTATGTTTGTATGGGTGCGATGTATGCAATGCACGCGGTGCCCACGATGTATGCAATGCCAGGTTTTACGCGCCGACTCGGATGGCAAAACGCGCCGTCGCCCAAGCTGAGGGTGAGGAGCAGGTCGGGTCTATGCCAGAGCCCGTCCCGCAGATGTGCTGTCGCGCGGTGAGCCAAAGGGTCTCGTGCCTGCTGATGGGGAGCGGTGGGGCACGGGGTGTGCCAGCGACAGCGGGGACAGCTGGGAGCGCCGAGCTGCTGAGCTCGCTGAAGGGGATGGCTGGGCCATCAGCGTTGGAGACATGAGAGCACTAGGGCACGCGCGCGCGCGCGAGCGCACGCGCAATTGGCAAACAGGCCACAGCAGACGAGGTCTAGAACTGGGCAGCCATAGGGGACTCCGTCCAACATCGATGGCGAGCCAAGCGAAAAACAAATCCACATCGGGCGCTAGAATCCGCCCAACTCCTCGCGCCGAGGGGCAACGTCCACATTCACCTGCGGCCCCGTTGCCGAGCGTCGAATCCAAAAGCTGAGACTCGTTTAAGCAAGGGAGTCCAGGCATGTGACGGCGAAGCATTCAGCCGGCAGCTTGGTGGGGCCCTTTCAGTTGGCACAGGATGTTGGTGGACCGGTTGACCCGCACCTGGCCCGGTCAAAGAGAAGGGACAGGCAACAAGCCATGCACGCCATCAAAGGGACTTACAACTTGCCAGCGGGCTTGCAAAGCTCCATCTCACAGCCCCGCCATCTTTCTAGCAGTTGCCCGCTCACTGGCAGTTGCCCATACATTGTTCATCTTGCTCCAGCCCTGCCTTTTCCTGCCGCTGGGCAGGAAGCTCTTTGCCAACCTTTTCCACAGGAAGATAAAGCCTCTGATCAGAATGTCAGGGTCTTTGGTTCTTCTTGCGTTTTGCTTTCGGGATTGCACTGCCAAAAGGCCCCCGCGCCAAGCAGCTTGCTGATCTTCCTGGACGCTCTCTTTCCATCACTCGTGTGACCGCGCGTGGAAAAGCTGCGACAGATGAGGTTCGTCGCAGAACGCACAAAGCTGATCGTGCTAGTGGGCAATTGTCCAGGTGCTGCCAACTTAAAGCGCTTCGCCAAGCTGCCGCGGTCAATCAAGCGCTTAGGCGTTTTCGCTTATGCACATTGAGGGTCAAGACGCAGCAAGGGCATTCGGAGAGCAACAGCGAGGGAAACGAAAAACAAGCAAGCAAGCAAGCAAGCAAGCAAGCAAGCAAGCAAGCAAGCAAGCAAGCAAGCAAGCAAGCAAGCAAGCAAGCAAGCAAGCAAGCAAGCAAGCAAGCAAGCAAGCAAGCAAGCAAGCAAGCAAGCAAGCAAGCAAGAAAACAAACTACAAACTCCCTCCTGTCTACTTTTGACCATGGTCTGCTTCCTCGATGAAACCAGCTTGTTGTCGAAAAGATCTGTGTAACGTCGCGAGTGCCATTTGGGCAGGTCGTGCACCAAGTGACTCTGCAAAGGTCAGCGACTGGAGGGCTTCTCCCTTGCAGTCAGCTTAACCAAGCTTGGCATCCGGCTGGCCGCCCCAGCGTGAGCAGGCGGCCCGAATCGCGCAACTCAAAGCTCTCTGGGGACCCGAGCCAGGAAGCACGCATGCCAAAGAGGCGCAAGGTTTTGAGAACGCTATTGGCTGAAACTGTTTGGCCGGCCTCAACGCAAAACACCAGTGACTTTGCTACATGTTTCGCTTCGAAGCAGAACTCGCGGCATGCTCGAACATACACCTCTTGCACTCGCTCGGCTGATTCCGGCATCGCACCTTTTGCCTGCATGTGAGACAAAAGGCAGCAACGGCCATTCAGCCACCGAGTCCAAGCTGAATCCTAGGTTGGCCGCTCAAAGAAGGGACGTTCGACTTGGAGTCGGAATTCAGACCATTGGAGCCATCAAAAAGGAGCCATGAAAACAGGGCTCCTTAAAAGATACATGTTGCCCATAAAACATGGCATGTTCAACACCAAAATAAAGGGAAACCACCATTCACAAGGCAATGTTCAGGTGTTTTTCATGTAAGGATCTCTGGAAAAACAGAAGGCGTCCAGGATGGCCAATCGTGTGATCCTGGGACCCCCGAAAACCATTTCTTCTGAGCGCATTTTTCTTTGCGGCCTTTGGGGTCCCTGTGCGAGCCGCTTGGCAACTTTTGGACGGCTCGGCCCGCAACCCCCGAGCACGGAATCTGAGACGCAAAAATCGGAGCTCAGAACCAAGGATCTCACAAAGGACGCAAAACCCAGAAACCCAAAACCCTAAGGTTTCACATAGTGCCACGACTGTTACTCATGCACATAGCCTGACCATGTCCATTCAAATCAATTCAGCACTTTCAAGCTGACCACCGGAGCAGCGTTCATGCATCCGCAGCAATGGCTCTCAAATTTGCTCTTTCTTGCTTTTGCGGCAACTTGCCCCTGACTTGTATTTCATCCATGATGCCAACGGCCAAATGCTTGTGCCTGGCGAGTCGGAAGGAAAACAAACACCTCCAGTGCGTTGCCACTTTGCGATCTGCTTATTTTGCTGTTTTGCTGAGCTGCAAGCAGCAGCAAATAGCTCTGCAACGCCCATGTGCGCCGTCCGTGGCCCGAAAAGGACGTAAGTCGGCCGACTCTCAGCGGCAACCGCAGAAAGAAGAAAAAAACAAAAACGGCTGGGCTCCAGCTCCCCTTGCTGCGTTCTCCACGCACTCCGCCAGAAAAAAATCAACTGTGATAGAACCAAACGGCAAATGCTCAAACACTTTTGACCGTGGTTTGCATTCCAAGCATGAGCAGGACCTACAAACCAACAATTCACCCACCACCAACGCAGAGCGGCCCAACCACTCTTACTATGAGCGAACTGCATCACCCGAAACCCTAAGCTTTCACGTTCAAATTTCCCTACTGATGCACAAAGTCGCTGTACCCTACAGCAATAGCTCGCAACTCTGTGTTTGTTGCTTGTGCGGCAAATTGCCCCTGTGTGTCAGCTTCATCTGTGATGCGCACCACTAATTGTTCACTCGTGCCTGGCGAGTCATAAGGAAATGAAACACCTAGTCACAACCACTTTGCGAGATTTTGCTGAGTTGCCGCTTGCAAATAGCTCGAGCGCACGTGCAGACCGTCAAGGCCCAAAGTGCGACCAACACATGCCTCACTACAGCGCAACTCGGCGCACGCCTGCAGCCCTAGTCTGCGCAGCTAGTTTGCAACGTCACAAGGCTTGAGGGGTCCGCAACGCAAATAGCCGCTTGCATTCCGAGTATGGCATCCTGTGGGAGCGCAATCGCACCTCAAACCAACCAACCTGCAACACCACCGACGCACGCCGAGCCCCCTTCAGGTTTCACATAATCAGTGCCACAACTGTCTCTGCCATTTCCGTTCAGATCAATTGAGCACCACTTTCAGTAAGTTCACATCGGACTCTGAAAAGTCCAGACTTGCCATCGATGGACGAAGTCCCCTAGCGGCAAGCACCAAAGAAAGGTTGGGCTCGGCAAGCTCTCAAATTGCCTTTCCATAGTAGGACCTGAGAACCAGAGTGCAACCGTTTTCAACGCCAAAACCTCGCCACCTCGCATCACCCAAAACCCTAAGCTTTCACGTTCAAGTTTCGCAATTCCCGCTGACGCGCATAGCCGCCGCCGACGACCGCGACCCGCACGCTAAACCCTAAGGTTCGCTGAAGCACGCACACAACAGCAAATTCCCGGGCAAACTCTCATCCACTTTTCAACAATTCACGCGGAGCAACATCATCACCATTCCATTCTCAGCACTGTCATCGAAGCCCCAACAGCAATAGCTCACGCCTCCGCATGTTCTTTGTAGATTCATCCCTGTGCAACGCCTACCTGGCGAGTCATGAGAAAAAAATACGATCTGCTTGTTTTGCTTAGTTGCCGCTTGCAAATAGCTCCAGCTCACGTGCAGACCGTCAAGGCCCAAAGTGTGACCAACACATGCCTCTCGGAATACAAACCAAACTACAGCACGGCACCGGCGCACGCCTGCAGCCCTAGTCACCACTAAACTGCAGCTGCGCAGCTAGTTTGCAACGTCACAAGGCTTGAGGGTTCCTGTGGGAGCACAATCGCACCTCAAACCAACCAACGGTTCACCTGCAACATCACCGACGAACGAACAGCACCCTGAACACTAAGGCTTCACATAGTGCCACACCTGTTGCTACTGATGTTTTATAGTTTGACCATTTTCCATTCAGGCCAATTCAGCACTTTCAGTTTGTTGAGGATCTTTGCACACTCAGGGTTGCACGATTGTGGGGGGCGGGGGGGGGCGGGGGCGTGGGCGGGCGGGGGGGCGGGCGGGCGCGGGCAGGGCGGGGTCGTGGCGGGTGTTTGCTGTTCAGAATCGGCGGACTTGTCAACTTCCTATTTATTCAAGTCACGGACAGCTGACACACTCGGAATGACAGCAGCTACTCGCGCCCCTACAAATCAGCCATGAGGGAATTGAACATGTTTGGCAGCTTTGCGCCGAGTTGTGCTGTAGTTTGGTTAGTCGAATTTAGGGCTGTGAGGGTTTGCATGCGCGTTGCAGAACTACTTGCACGCAGCAACTAAGCAAAACAAGCAGATCGCAAAGTGGTTGCTACTACCAACAGTTAGCCTCAAACAGTTAGCCTAGCCGTTGGCATCAAGGATGAATCTGACACACGGGGGCAAGTTGCAACACAAACAAAAACATAACTGTAAGCTATCGCTGTAGGGACTTTGTGAGGTCTGAATGCACCTTGAGCTTGCAACAACTTTGTGCACAGCTGCAACTTGAACACGAAAACTTCGGGTTTCGGATGACGCAGTGGCTTCATACCACGGACAGCTGCCATTTTGGCTCAAAAGCCCCATGCACTTGTGAAAACCCTTGCGGCACGCTCTTCGTGAGACAATTTACAGGAGTATTTACCAGTTGTACATCAACGGGATTGTAGTAAAATAGATCTTGGGCGACAGCGCCGTCACCACAGTCGACACACCTTTCTGAGGGGGGTAGTGGAGAAAAAACCACATGGATGTCTATTGCAGTGCTGTTGCAGTTGAGTAAGAGAAGCCGAGTGAAGCTGGACTGAACAACTGACATCAGCAACTCGAGCATTTGCGCTGCCTGCGCGCTGTTGCACCCAAGGAAAACCAAGTGAAGCCGGAGATTGAACAACTCACCTGACACGCTGAGCGTTTGCGCTCCTTGCACGCTACCGGACAACAATCTCCATCATACCCTTATACATTTGCATTGACTCCTTGAGAAAGGAAGTGAAATGAAGCCGAACAACAACTACACATGGACAGCATTGCATAGGTATTGAATTTGGTAGTATCAAGTTAGCAGCACTCTTCAAATACAACACCACTGGCCTCGCGCCGACGTCAGCCAGTGACCTGCGCTGCGTACGCAACCACGCGCAAGGCAAGTGAACGCCTCGTTGTGTAAGCTGTCTGCGTGTCCAAAAGTTTCGCCCAGGTGGTGGTTTCTCCGCGGTGCCTCAGTAGTTTGCCTGCTGCGGCCTACGCCCTGTTCGCAGAATTCGCAACCTCCAGCTTCCCGCGTGTTCTTCTCAACGAACAGCTTCAGCAAGGCCACCAGAACTGCCGTCTACTGCTCGGATGATCCGAAGGTAATCTGCTCGAGCAGCAAAAAAAGTTACACGTGACAAGGGACTGTGCGAAGGGCAGACGCAGGACATGGTTTCCGGGATGGACACTGAGCGGCAGAGGCAATGAAGTCTGGCGCGATTCGTAACCGTGCGCTGCGCGGAGTTTTTCGGTTTCTTTTGTGATAGAATCCTGTTCACTGCTTGTCGAGCGAATGGCAGCTCTTTTCCTTTGGCAATTAGAGCCTCCGATTGCGGTGCATGTACATCATGCCTTGCATGCGGATATGACTGAACACAAGAACAATCCTCACATGCTGCCTTCATATCCGCTGCAGCTGAGACACTTGTGCACTTGTCTCCCACTCTTGTCTCGTGCGTGTGATACACGTTGCCGGTCGGCAACATTCGGACCGGACTGGCCCTCTTCCTAATGTCGCTACGTGCACTCACCTCCGGTTCGCTGTCGTTGGCCTCCTGAAACGTTGCCTTGCCGGAGATGATGATCCTATGCCGGCCAAAATGGCTAGCACCGGCCACATCCAGCTGTCGCTCTCCGCTCCGTTGGGTTCTATCTCCTCCACCTTGGTTCCGCTGTCACGTTGGCAAAGGCCATCACCAAAGCCATGCGATACTCATCCTTCAAGCCGCTGAAAATCTTCTTAGCGCCCTTGTCGCTCAGCATCTTGCGCTCGATGTCGCGGAACTCGTCCTTCCCGAGCACGCGGTTGTCGTCGTCAACCATGCCCGTCATGAACATCAGTCCTCTCATCCTGGCGCGTGCCAGCGCCTTGGTGCCAATGTCCGCGCTGTTGATACTCGTCGGAATGGCCGTCACCCTGATCACCTTCTCGTGGCATTTCTGCTGCAGCCACATCATGACTGGGTGTCGGGTTCTGCATTCCACTCTCTCGTAGTGCCATGGCACAGTACTCCGTAGACCACTCCTCCTGAAATCCGGAGATGACATACACAGACAGAGCCACTTGTTGCGCTCGCGGAGTCAAACCTCCGAAAGTCTTCTGCTCATATCGCATCTTCCCCTGACTGCGTGAGAGGCTGCGGATACGTCTTTCCAGCCCGGCTAACTCCTCCTGGCGGCAAAACGCTCTCAGCACCAGGCGCAACTAAGCGCAGTCCCACCAACCCCTACGTCGGCCCCTCTCGTGCCGAACCTTTCCGCTTGTATACATTACGCGGTCGGATGCTACCCGCGGGTCCTTCCGAATATAAGTGCATGTAAATCAGCGCAGCAACAGGCGCGGGCATGGGTCCGAGATATATGTCGGCAAAATTTACGGTGATGCTATGCTACAACCCGGAGCAAATAAGACATGCTATATAATAGTACTTGAAATGATACCCGTGCTATAGTCCCCCCTGGCAATACTGTGTTGGGGAGGACGGGCGCCCTTTTGGAAATGCAACGAAAAAAAAAACTCCAAGGCAGCCATTTTTTCCTGAGCTGTCTCGCGCCGGTCGGACGCTGGCCATCGCCTCGTGACGGCCAGGGTCGGCATCGACACGGGGGTCTAGATGCTCGTCTTGGACGAGCGCCACCGGGCCAGCGCGGTGCGCCTGAAATTCGATGAAACAACACGTACTGTGAAACCATTTTGTTACGCGGCAGCAGGTCCTGGATGTCCTCCAGCAAAGGCATGGATACCGGCACGGTCCGTGCCCGAGGGATCTTCAGGCATCGCAGATCAGCGGTCAACTGCTGGCGATCGGGATAGAACCCGCAGGCCTCAAAGGACGGCCGCCATAGTCTCGCCCGCCAGAAGTCGCGCACCAACAAAGATACAGCTGCGGCCCACCGCTCCGGCAGCACGCACCCGTCGGCCGCCTCGGCAGCCGCTTGAGCACGACGGACGTCCAGGGCTGCAGCATAAAGGTAAGCTTGGCCGGCACGTACACCAGGCGAATGTTCAGCAGGTCGGCAGTGGCCGCTGCGGAGTAGTGGCAGTGTGCTAGGGCACAGTCCAAGGTCACAGTTGTGCCGAGCAAGGTCTGCCTCCATGAGCCAAGAGCCACAGGAAACTGTCGAGCCAAGGGCTGCTTGGGCTAGACGGGCTGGATCGGGCGTGTCTTCCAGGCCCTCGAGGCCCTCGGGTAAGGTTGCCCTACGTACGACCGAGTCTCTCGACGAGGCGAGGTCTTCGTGCCACACGCGGCCGACGCGACGCGCGCGCTGTCGCGCGATGCGCTGTCTCTCTCGCAGCGCCATGGCGCAGTACTCCGTAGACCACTCCTCCTGAAATCCGGAGATGACATACACAGACAGAGCCACTTGTCGCGCTCGAAGTCTTCTGCTCATGTCGCATCTTGAGAGGCTGCGGATACGTCTTTCCAGCCCCGGCTAACTCCTGCTGGCGGAAAAACGCTCTCAGCACCCCAGGCGCAACTAAGCGCAGTCCCACCAGTTGGCCCCTCTCACGCCAAACCTTTCCGCTTGTATACATTATGCGGTCGGATGCTACCCGCGGGTCCTTCCAAATATACATACATGTAAATGAGCGAAGCGACAAGCGCGTGCATGGGTCCGAGATATATGTCGGCATAATTTACGGTGATGCCATGCTACAACCCGGAGCAAATAAAAAAATGCTACTTAATAGTATTTGAAACGATACCCGTGCTATCGCCCCCCGTGGCAATACTCCCAGGTCCCGTGCGAGACACCTCCCGAAAACACAGCGACGCTGATACCAGAAAGCGCTTCAATTTAATGGGAGGGACAGTGCCGCGCACGTCCTCCCAGCTCCAACCCACAGGCCTGGACTGCTTGCGCCGTGTGGAGCGCGGAGAAATGCATAGATCGCGGCGGTCTAAGAGTCCACTGCCGCCGGACACGGGTAGCTTGCATAGCGGGCTGCCTCCGCAGGCGACACTTGAGTCACACGGCCACCGAAATCGTGTGTGTTGCCGAGAGTGGCGCGCCTCCTTTTCGAGCGCTTGAGCCCAGGACGCAAGCAGTCAGGCAGCAGGCGAGAGTCTCTCGGTCGCCATCATCGATGGCGCGACTTCGCACATGTGTGCCGACTTAGGCCTATAGTCGCCACCCCTAGTCACCGTGGCTGTGGGCGCAGGCGTCGCCAGTCCGGTCGATGACATGGACTTGCTGGCGTCCTCCGCTTCGTCAGGTACCTCCTTTCCACTCTGGAAGCCTTGAAGTCGATGGAGCAGCAGCGCGTTCAACTTGTCCATGGTAGACTCGCGTGCTCGCATCTCGTCGTCCACATAGGCTCGCACGGAGTCTCGCATATCCAGCAGCACTCGCAGCTGCGACGACTGGCGATGCAGAATGAGCAACATTGCAGCTACACCGACGGCGGCGCAAAGCAGCAGCCAGGGGAGGGCATCCTGGCCAGGCCACGTTATCGAGGTCGAGAAAGCGTTTCAAAATGGTGGCACGCTTGCGAGCCGTGCTTTCCGAGGAAGTCGGGTTGCCGAGGTAGAGACTGTGCGTTGCAGTAAATCAGGCTATGCGTTTGCCTTTAAGCACTGTGGCATGCTGGGCCAGCACCCGCTGCGCGTGTGCAGCACACCCACGGAGACAGGCGGGCCGATGTAGTGTTGCTCTTTCTTGCGTTCCCCCCCCTGCACATCTGTGCAGGACTGATGCTGCGCTACACGCAGGGCTATTGGGTGGCCGCAGTGGGCAAGGTGGTTGGAAATGAATTTCAGGCCCGGCGGCATGCTTCCGGACCACAGACGACGCCACGCAGCCGGGATGGCATCAGTGGGGGATCAACTGGCACGGACGAAGAGCCCGGACGCCGATGAGCCGGAATGGCGTGACGGCCTGTGGGCCGAGACGAGACGGCAGTAGACTGCCAGTGGCGTCGCGAAGACCTGACCTTGTTCAGAGACTTCTATTTGGCGTGGCTCCCCCTTTGGCTTTGCGCCTATGCGGAATACCTTTTTTTCGGGCGCTCCATTATGCACAAGGTACAGGGGCAACTCCTGCCTCCTAGGTCATCAGGCAGGGGGTTGACATGGGTCGGGCTTTCTCTGTCTTTGTTTTCTGTGTTAGAATCTTGGTCACTGCTTCAAGCCTAAAGGGACAAGCGGGGAAAAAAGCAACCGACCGGAGCAAACTCGATACGCGCTTTTTTACTTGAGCGTTGCTTAGAAGTGCAGGCTCAGAGATGCAGGTGGAGTGACGATGCGCGTCCACTCCATGTTCCTGCATCTCATGCGGAGCCTGTCGGAATACCCCCCTGAGGTCAACATTGCGTGTTCGACCATCACACAGGGTGTTTTACCCGTGGGGTGTGAGACGAAAAAAGAGGTATGCTGCACATGTATGCAATGCGTGCATAAGTGTGCATGGGAGGATGCGTCCTCCTGCAGGGGGGCCAGTCCGGGCTGGCTGAATGCCGATGGCATTCGTCAATGTGCGCTTGCGTGCACTGCGTGGGCCTCGCTGCGTATGCTCGAAATGGTCCTGCGGGAGTATCGAGATGCAGTAAGCCGACGAAATGTTGGGAGCTGACCAGCTTCCGTTCATGCGGCTGCATGCGTCCCTCTATCAGGCCTTGTGGAGGCTGCATGCCACCTGGGCCGTGAAAGGGTGGGAGGGTGGGTTCAAAAAAAGAACGAAAGAGGGGTCAAACCCTCCAGGCATGTCCCTTACCAAAAGGCTTGAAGCAGAAATGGCACGCGGCCGAAGATTCAACCAAGATTAAAACACAGGGGAAAAGACAAACCCCTAGCGTTAGAATCTTGGTCACTGCTTCAAGCCTAAAGGGACATGCGGGGAAAAAAGCAACCGACCGGAGCAAACTCGATACGCGCTTTTTTACTTGAGCGTTGCTTAGAAGTGCAGGCTCAGAGATGCAGGTGGAGTGACGATGCGCGTCCACTCCATGTTCCTGCATCTCATGCGGAGCCTGTCGGAATACCCCCACTTTAGAGTTCTAAGCAAACGGTCAAATTACCTTACCCCCTCTTTAGTGCGTTTGCGCAGCAGCCACGTGCTCGGGTCTCCACGGTGCGTCCGCAGGGTGAAGTGTGAGAGCTGATGCGTGAGGCCAGAAATCATGCGGCCTGAAGCGCAGTCTGGCTTCTGGTCGAGCCTGGAAAGCGGAGGTATTACCTCTGCTCAGCTGGTCTGCCCAGATGTTGTGCTCCCCTGGGATGTGTGACGCGATCACAGACCATTTGTGCTTATGGGCCCAGGCAGCAACAAGTTGCACAAAGACTTGCAAGGGCCAAGAAGTGGTGAACAGCTTATTAACACCGGCTTCGGAAGCTGTGTTATCTGTTCCTGTGGGCATGCAAATGCCATGCACGCCTTGTCCCTCGCAGGACCACGCGATCCGCATGAGTGCCAGTTGGGCCAAGCTTTCGAAGCATGCGATGTAGCGCTGGGCTTCTTTGGTCAGGCATGGCCATTGTTCCTGGACTTCTTGGAATTGCCATGTCTCTGCGAACCACGCAACAGAGTTGCGGGAGATGAACCCTCTCTCTGTTATTTGTGAAATCTAAAACCGCTCACAGCGCATCTTCAGAGGTTATTATTCAGCAAATGTGGATTCTGCAAAAATTTGTTGGTTTTGCGCGGTGCGGCCACAGCCCTTCTGCTTGCACTTCTGCAAGGGTTTTCCGCCTGCTTCAATATGCAGGCAAAACGGGTCCCGGGCTTAAAGTGCTGTTTCTGGCTTGTAAGTGCGTTTCTGTTGCGGAGCTTTGTGGCTCGAAAAGCATGATAAATGCTTTCTAAGCGCAACTCAGAGCAGAAGGGTGGTTTTCTTGGCCTCATTTGCTGCATGTGAGCCTTGGGTTGCGTCTCCGTCAATCCTCCGGCAACAGGATTGCTGTGCTGGGTTAGGGCAGCCGCAGATAGGCCACGTATCCGCCTGTGTGGCTGCGATTTTCAAGCCTTTGCGCGAGATTCAGGGCCGCTCGTGGGGCGTCCGCAGCGCGAGAATGTGGAGCTGGGCCGCAGTTTGCCTGCAGTCGGGCATCGTCGCAATTCTAGTCGTTATTCTAGTCGGTATTCTAATCGTTTTGTAGTCGTTATTCTAGTCGTTATTCTAGTCGTTATTCTAGTCGTTATTCTAATCGTTTTGTAGTCGTTATTCTAGTCGTGAATTCGGAAGCCTCAAGCGTTTCCTAGTCGGTAGTCCAAAAAAATATTGAGAGATAAGAAAGGCATTTTCCTTTCAAGCCAGAGCCAGTTCATGAATAATTGTGTTTTACGTGGTTTCGTGGAATTACGACTAGAATAACGACTAGAATAATTAGAATAACGACTAGATGACGACTAGATAACGATTAAAGTCAGAACCACGCGCCGAGCACAGTTGGCGCCCGTGCGTTGGCGAGTCTTGAGGCGCTGTGGCAGGCGAGGGTGGTTGACAAGTCTAGTCTTGAGCCCCAATTTCAATGTCAGGCGAGTGTAAAAGTCTCAGGCGAGTGTAAAAGTTGCCTTGTTCCATGCAATGAAAGTCTGGAGGGGGGGGCGGTGGCGCGTGTTCCAACACGCGCGTGGCAATTTCTAGTGAAGGGAGAACGTTCAATGACAACCTCTCTTTGCCCGGGCCAAGTTTTGGGTCTAAATGCAAAAACGTCGCCGCTGCAGCAGGGGCCTCCACGGTACTTCAGCTGCCGGCTTCCGGAACTTGCGTAACGCAAAAGGACGAATGGGGAAGATCAAGCTTTTCCCCACGCCTGAGTACACCAGCAAGCAAGCCTCGGACCCCGTGGTGCCCCTGGTGCCATGCACGGGCATCTTCCTTGGGCCCAGCAAGTCGGGCAAAACTGTGGCGCTCATCAGTCTCATCCTGGAGCAGTACAAGGGCGTGTTTGAGCGGATCTACGTTTTCAGCCCAAGCGTCAACATCGATGATGGCTGGATCCCCGTCAAGAAGTACATCGAGCAGGACCTGGGGGTGAACACGGAGCGTGAGCAGGCTGTTTCTGGCCTTGTATGGGCGCAGGCGCTCCCCGAGGATCCCTCCAGTCTTCTTGAGTGGCGCAGTGGTTGACGTGTTGAGCCCCGTACCCAACTCGCCGTCCGGGCAGGAATCGAGCCGCGTGGAGTAAGAAGCGCTCAGTTCCTTGACCGACGCCTTAGCCACTGGACTAAGGCGTCGGCGAAAACATATGTAAACATGTTTGAAGGACCTGTCACCGGCAACATCCCGGAGGTCCTGGACAACGGAGAGGTAACTGACGGCACGCACGTCACCGCAGGGCAGCTGGCCCTGGCTCTGACGCCCTACGCGCAAGTAACGGACCTGGCGGTGAACACGGCAGCCTCCGGCAACAACGCAGCGGCCATCCAGTCCCTGGACGACCGGGTCACCGCAGAGCTGGCCTCAAAGCTGGACAGCAGCGCGCTGGCGCCGGCAATTGCGCCTCTTGCCACGGCGGCGGCCCTGGCCACCACGGACGGACAGGTGGCCGCGCACGGAAGCAGCATCGCAGCGCTGCAGAGCTCGCTGACCACGGGTCTCTCCAACAAGGCAGACCAGTCGGCCTTCGACGTGCTGGAGGGCGTGGTGGCCACGAAGAGCACCCCGGACGGCGTGGACCTGAAGCTGTCCAACTACAGCACCACGGCGGCCATGAACGGATCCATCGCCTCGGCCAACAACGCCACGCTGGCCACGGTGGCGGCCAACTACGGCCTCAAGACGGTGGTGGACCAGCACTCCCTAGACATAGCGGCGAGGATCACGCCGCTGGAGGTAGACACCAAGGTGGCCAACGCTCTCCTGGGGGCCGTGTCCGCCGCAGCGCTGGCCTCCGAGCTCGCAAGCAGAGACGCCTCCATCGCGGGGCTGCAGGCCTCCAAGGCGGACGCCAGCGCGCTGACAGCTTACGCCCTGCTCTCGGCCGTCGACACTTCCTCAGAGGTGGACTCTAAGATAGCAGCGGCCCTCCTAAACGCAGTCACCACGGCAGCCCTGGACGCCGCCCTCGCCGGCAAGGCGGACACCAGCGCGCTGGCCTCCCTGCTCTCCACGGTGGACGGGTTGGACACTCCGCTGGAGGTGGACACCAAGATAGCAAATGCAGCGCTGGGCCTTGCCACCGAGGCCTTCGTCGCAGCGCAGCTTGCTAGCCGGGACACCGGCATCTCGGCGCTCCAGGCCTCCAAGGCTGACGCGGCGCTGCTGGCCTCATACGCCACGAACGCCGCGCTCTCCGCCAGCGAGACCACGCTCCAGAGCGCCCTCGACGCAATCCTCGCGGAGCTCGCCGCCCTGCAGCTTCCCGGAGGCGGAGTTGTTAACGCGCCGGCCTGGGCGGGCTTCACAACTTGGGAGCTCCTTCGCGGAAGCAACGTCGTTCGCAACCTGCATCTGGAGGCTCCTCTCTCTGCTGCGCTGGCCAACGGCGACGACACGCTGAGCATCACGGCAGACTGCTACTCCGTCGCAGCGGCGGACGCGGCCCTCGCGGCTGCGCTGCTGGCCTACTACACCTCCTCACAAGTGGACACTCTGTTGGCCGACTACCGAACCGGAACGGCGCAGGACACGGAGACGACCAGCGCCATCACGGCCGCGCTGCTGGCCTACTACACCGCGGCGCAGGTAGACGCGCTGTTGGGAGACTACCGCACGGCGAGCGCGCAGGACACGCAGACGCAAGCCGCCATCGCGGGCGCGCTGCTGGCCTACCGGACGGGCCCGGACCAGGACGTGTTCACAACCAACCAAATCACCTCGGCGCTGGTGGCGTACCGCTCAGCCGCCGACCAGGACACGGCAACGGCCTCAAGCATCGCCGCCGCCCTGCTCAGCTACTACACCATCGCACAAGTGGACGGTCTCCTTGCCAACAAGCTCGGAGTCACGGAGGCGGCCTCGGCCCTGCAAATAGCCGTGCGCTTTCCGGACGACGGAGGGGCCGACGAGGTGGTGGCCGCCATAGGAGAGCAGATCCTGGCCCCCACAGACGTCTCACTGTCAAACTGGACGGTTCGCCCCAGCAGCGGCTGCAGCGTGGTCCTGGCCACGCACACCGCGGGAGTGAGCGTGGACGGCTACACTCTGACCCTGGCGGCGAACCCGTGGAACATTGTGCGCACCTACAACTTGACGCCCGGCCGAGAGCTCCTCTTCGCCTGCCGCTACCGGCTCGGCACGGCCTCTAACTTCGTGGTGTACATGTCCGAGGCCGACAACGTCTACGACCCATTGTACGGCAGCTTCGCGGGAGACGAGGGCGCCTGGAGCACGGCCAAGATGTACTTCACCGTGCCGCCAAACGGAGTGGCGAAGCTGCACTTCGGGGCGCACTTCCAGGCGCCGGGCCTGCCCAACCAGACGGCAGGAACGGTGGACGTTTACGGCCTCCAGATCCTGGACGCAACCCTGGAGACCGGCAACACGGCGGAGGAGGAGGACACGGCGGCCTCGGCCCTGCTGCTGAAGCACGAGTTCCTCGACGGAGGGGCCGACGACGTCACGCTGGCCACCCTGGGCGAGGTGCTGCTGGAGCCCACGCTCACCACATTAGGAAATTTTTTGGTGCGCTCCAACAGCCAGAGCTCCGTGGCCTCGGCCAGCTTCACGGTGGGAGGCTTCCAGCTGGAGGGCTACGCCATGACCCTGAGCGCCTTCGCCTGGAACATGTGCGCACCTACACGCTGACGCCGGGGAGACGCTACTCCTTCGGCTGCCGGTACAGGCTGGGCACGGCCTCCAACTTGGTGATGTACGTCAGCGCGGCCGACAACGACTACGTGGGCGTCACCGGCACCTTCCTCGGGACGGCCTTGCAGGGCGTCTGGAGCACGGCGCGCCTGGACTTCTCGGTGCCGCCGGGCGGAATCGCGAAGCTGCACTTCGGAGCCTTCGGCGGGTCTATCCCCGGGCTGGTGCAGCAGTCGGCGGGCACGCTGGACCTGTACAGCATGCAGATCAGGGCCAGCGCCTTCGAGGGAGAGTCTGTCTCAGTAACGGACCTGCTGGCGGACTCGCTGGCCCTCACGGGCTCGGCCACGCTGGACGGGCTCACCGCGCAGGGCAACGTGGGCTGCGACCAGCTGCTGTGCAACGACGTGAACTGCACGGACGTTTTCACGACGGGCGTGGACGCCTCGGGAGCAGTCTCCTGCGCTGCGCTCACAGCCACAGGCACCGTCGCCGGGGCCACGCTGACGTCCACAGGGGCCGTGTCAGGCAGCTCGCTGAGCATCACCGGCGCGGCCAGCGTGGGCCTGCTGAGCTCCGCCACAGGAATCACGGGCAGCACACTCACCATCAACAACACGGCCAACGCCGGGAACTTCACCACGGTGGGCGACGTGTCCACTGGCACGCTGACGGCCTCGGGCGCAGCCACCGCGGCGAGCTTCGCTGCCACCGGTGCGCTCACGGGCGCCACGCTGACAGTCAGCGGGGCGGCCTCCACGGGCCCGCTGGACTGCGAGAGCCTGGGCTGCACCTTCACGGCCACGAGCGGCGGAGTGTCGACGGGCAGCGTGGTGTGCGGCGACGTGACGAGCTCGGGCACGGTCTCCGCGCCGCAGCTCTTCGCGTCCAACACGCTCACCGTGACCAACACCTCCGACTTCTCGGACGATCTCTTCCTGACGAAGAACTGGGCGGGCTGGAGCAAGCTGCAAGTGTCCAACAACAGCGCGGCCCCCGACAGCGGCCCGGAGCTGCGGCTGCTGGGCAACCAGAGCGCGCGGGTCTTCCTGGAGCGGGACGGCGGGGCGCACCAGTGCGAGCTCATCATGATCAACGACGAGGCGCTGGTGCAGACGAAGAGCCTCTCGACGCAGCTGTCCCTGACCACGAACCAGCGGATCGCGGGCAACATCGGGCAACGTGGTCTGCAACACGAGCTTCACGGACTTGTCGGACAGCCGGGTGAAGACGGAGATTGCCGAGGCCGACGTGGCAGAGCTCAAGCAGCTCTTCGACTCCGTGGAGGCCAAGCAGTACAAACGCCCGGACATGAACGGCGACCTGAGGCTGGGCTTCGCCTCGGACGACTTCGCAGGAACAAAGTGGAAGAATTTGACGGGGACCACGCGGTGGAGCGACGGCACGGAGATGGTCACTCTCGACTACTCTCACCTCACCAGCGTGCTCTGGGGGGTGTGCAAGGGCTTCCAGGCCCGGCTGGACGCACTTGAAGCCTGGCAGGCCCAGCGGGGGCCGAAGAACAAGTAAAAAATGGAGGCGCTGAGGGACCTGGCCGACGACTTCAACGTGCGGGACCCGCGGAAGCTGTACCGACTCGCGAGGCAGCGCGACCTCGACGTGACGCAGGCCATGGCCTTCGAGGCGCTGAAGGCCGACGTGGGCCGGCAGGTGCAGGCGCCCCGGCCGCGCGCGCTGGGCAAGTCTGCTGCCGAGGGGCCGAACGACCGGCTGCAGGCCGACCTCATTGACTTCAGCCAGAACACCCGGGGGAAGACCAGGTACGGCCTGGTGGTGATGGACGTCTTCACCCGGGAGGCTGCAGTAGAACCTCTGCAGAACAAGAACGCCGAGACGGTGGGCCGGGCCACCAAGCGCGCCGCAAAGGAGCTGACGGGGGACGACAAGAACTTTGTGGTCACGACAGACCTGGGCAACGAGTTTGCCACGCTGGACCGGGAGCTGCCCGAAGCCGTGCACCGGACGAAGCGGCCCGAGGACCGCAACGCCATTGCCGTGGTGGACCGGGGCATCCAGACCCTGAAGAAGGACCTGGCCACTCGAGTCGCCAGGAAGGGCGGTGGGTGGAGCCAGCACCTCGAGCAGGTGGCGGACGCGTACAACGCTCGGCCCCACGAGACGGTGCACGCTGCGCCGGAGGACGTCGAGAAGCAGCCGGCCACGGAGTTCCGTGTGCTCCAAGACAACGCCGACCGGTTCCAGCACAACAAGGACCTCACGGAACGCCGCATCAAGGCTATAGAGGACGCGGGCGCCTTCCGAGCGCCGACAAACGCGGCGAGGAGCTTCAACCCGCAGTACGGCAACGTGCAGCAGCTCGCGGCCGTGGACTCCATGACCGTCAGGGGCACCGAGGGCCGTGAGACTCTCCTGAAGCTGGCCCTGCCGGCTCCCCAGGGCAGCGGCAACGCTGCGGGCAGGCTGACTAGGCGTGGCAGACCGGCAGCCGTGAGGCAGCTGGACGACTTCCTGGGGCCGCCCCGGCCGAGGACAACCGGCAACTTTGCAGTACCCAAGTACGGCTGATAACGCTACTGGCAACTTTGCAGTACATTTGAGCCAAAGACCGCAGCTCCAGCTGGCAACTTTGCAGTACCCAAGTACGGCTGATAACGCTACTGGCAACTTTGCAGTACATTTGAGCCAAAGACCGCAGCTCCAGCTGGCAACTTTGCAGTACATTTGAGCCAAAGACAGCAGCTCCAGCTGGCAACTTTGCAGTACATTTGAGCCAAAGACCGCAGCTCCAGCTGGCAACTTTTGCAATTTCTTACTAGGAAATTCAAGTGCTCTGTTAGGCACCATGCTGGGGCAGCATCATCAGCCCCCAAATGGAACATACCACGATTTTGGGGGCTTCGTTCTATTTGGAGAGGGAATAATTAAAGCAGGCCCTGCGTGACAATCTTTAACGGATTCACCATGCCGAAAATGGCTGGGGCGGCCGCACTAGGCAGCCCTTTATGCTGGATAGCGGATAGCCCTGAATCCACCGCCACCACACCGCCAGCTTGACTGCTGCCCGCCACAAAAATTGGGGGCTTCTGGCCCAGCTCCAGCTCTGGCAACTTTGTGTTACATCTTGAGTCACACAGAACGCGTTTAGGTGGGCACCCAAACACACAACGCGGTTGGGGAGCCACATCACCCAAAAAAACACGCCCCCCCACCCCCGGAAGGACGCTCAAGATGCTCGACACACAAAAACTGCTGTTTTCCGCCTCTAGGTCAGGGCTCCTTCTGGATCGGAATGCCTTGGATCGTCACAGGTGCCCTAGGTGCCCTGTGTGCCCTGAGAACAACCGGGAGCAGTCGAGTCTCCGACCGAAGCTTTGTGTAGACCTGGCAGCGCTCCGGGTTTTCCGAAAAAATGCACTGACTGTCCAAGGTGCTCCAAGTGCTCTTATGTTTTTTTTCACGGCGCGCACAACAGGAAATGCCTGTAGAGCGGTGGTGGTGACCCCCGCCCTGTACACTCCGCACTCTGTGACCCGTATTGAGCATGCGTGAACCCCTTGACCAACATGAAAAAGAACTTCCATCGGACCAATGACAAACTCGTGGGCTCACGTAGCTGCCTGGAGTGATTTGCACTGTCCTCTCCGGGCTACAAAATCAAAAGGCATGCAAAAATATCTACGGCTCCGACTCCACGGGGCCGACAAAGGTCCGCATTCTGTGACTTGTACTGAGCATGCGTGAACCCCTCGACCAACATGAAAAAGAACTTCCATCGGACCAAGGACAAACTCGTGGGCTCACGCAGCTGCCTGGAGTGATTGCACTGTCCTCTCCGGGCTACAAAATTAAAAGGCATGCGAAAAGGAAAAGATCTACGGCTCCGACTCCGCGGGGCCGACAAAGGAACCGCTGGGACGGAGCTTCACGATGTACCTGCCGCAGTACTTGTGGGCAACGAAGGTGTTGCGCCAGACCGTTCTGGCCTCCGTCTTGCCCAGCACGGGCTCTGTATGAGTCAATGCCCAGTTTGTCGAGCCCGTCGAAAACGGTCGGCAGGTTCGGGAACATGCCTATCCTCTTCAAAAGCTTGTCGATGGCATCGCTGTTGTCCTGGTCCTGCATCTCCAACTTCTTGAGCTCCTGCACCAAACCCTTGTACAGATTGTTGTGGTGCCCGGTATACAGCCGCCCGGGACGGTCAAACAGAGCTTGGGCAGCAGCGCTCTCCTTGTAGGTTGAAGCCACCAACCCCAGTGCGTCTTTGTCCCGGATTGCCAAGTCTGTGCGAGCCCCAGCTGGGCCGCCGCCCTGGTCTCCGCCAGCTCTTCGATGGCCTCGCGGTTGATGGGCTCGTACAGCACCTTGGAGATGCAAAGGCTCTTCTCATCCTGCACCTCGCGGACACCCACAGACGAGCCAGTGAGCGCTCGGGTTGCTTCCTCGAGATAGTTCCTCCTGGGGCGCTTGGGAGCGGGCCGGGGGGTCCTGCATGACCACATCTGCCGGCGCTTCCTCAACTGCCAATAGAAGATGAAATTCCGACGGGGTGGACAGGTCTAGAAACCGCCAGGAACCTTCTGCCGCGCCAAGCCTCCAGCACTTGAATCCGATTGAGGTCGGTGGGGGCCTGCTGCAGCAAAAACTCGCTCAGCCGGTTGGCAGCCTCGTCCCCGCCGATGGTTGCCTGTTGCAACTCCAGGGTGAAGAAAAAGGGAGGGAGACCGAAAAAGGGAACAATGACAAAAAGGGGGAGGGAGAAGGGTGTGGAACACGACGCCTGAAATTGCTCCGCCGCGGACTTCGGTCGCAGCAGATCTGGGCTATGGGCTGCATCTCCATTGTCCTCAGGGCAGGCAAGCGCAGAGGAAGTTTGGTCCGCAGGGTCCACAGGGCAAGCAAATGTCCAAAAAAAGGAAAAACTGGTAGCAACGCGGTGTCGCCGACAGCCTGCGGCCTCCTCTTCTCGCCCCACCGGCTGGTCGCCAAGGACCACGGGGATGGCCTTGTTGCCGCCTCCATTGCCAGCCTCACCAGCCTCGTTGCCGCCTCCATTGCCAGCCTCGTCACCCTCGGCCTCGTCGCCGCCTCCATTGCCAGCCTCGTCACCCTCGGCCTCGTCACCCTCGGCCTCGCCTCCATTTCGTCACCCTCGGCCTCGTCGCCGCCTCCATTGCCAGCCTCACCAGCCTCGTCGCCGCCTCCATTGCCAGCCTCACCAGCCTCGTCGCCGCCTCCATTGCCAGCCCTGCCAACCTCACCAGCATCAGTGCCGCCTCCACTGCCAGCCTCAAAGGTGAAGCTGGAGGCACCACTGTCGAGCACCTCCTCCACCGCTGCCGCAGGATGCGGAGGGTCCACCCGACCGATGATGTAGGGATGACAAGAAGCTAAAACAAAATCTTGGAAGCAAAAATGCTGCGATCCCAATCGTCAATGCACAGGCTCGTGAGGCATCATTTGGTGGTAGAAACGAAACCCAACGGGGATCATCGACCGTTTGGATTCGCATTTGGGCACGGTCATCAAATCGAAGCCCATACCGTTTTGGATGAGCTGCAACATTTGGTCGTGGCACAACGAAGGCTCACGATAACAAAGGCTCACGCTCACAGGCTCACGCAACGATCAAGTGTCACAACACGACAGACATGGGCTGGCCTGGTCCGCCAGAGCAGGATGTTGCGATGTAGCCGCCTCAGCATGCACGGCAATCCAACAAGCCGACAAGCCTCCCACCAACCCCGCGTTAGGGCCCTGCAAAAAGGCTTCTCCAGGAGCAGGATGTAGCCGCCTGAGCCAACAAAGCCGCCGATACAATGCGTCCAACAAGCCAACAATGCGTCCAACAAGCCGACAAGCCCCGCACCAATCCCACATCAGGGGCCCTGCATCTCCGAGACCAGGAGCCTGAGTCGCCCTAGGCCCTGCCGGATCCTCTCAACCAGGACCTGAATTGCCAGGCTCCTCTTGGCCGGATGTGACCGACCTGAGCCGGGGCTGGGTCCCGCCAGAAGTGCCCCCCTGGCAGGGTCCCCGGCGCCGGGCAGATCCCACCCGAAGCGCCCTAGGTGCGACCCGTTGGGCGAACCATTGAAAAACGAATCCCCCCGGGCCCGTTGGGCAGACCATTGAAAAACGAAACCCCTCCAGACCCGTTGGGCAGACCATTGAAAAAAAACCGAAACCCCTCCAGACCCGTTGGTCGAACCATTGAAAAACGAATCCTCCCGGGCCCGTTGGGCAGACCATTGCAACAAAATCCGAAACCCCCTCCAGACCCGTTGGGTCCGTTGGGCAGACCATTGAAAAAGGAGAGGGGGCAGGGCACCAGTGTAGGGCACTTGGGGGGGCCGGGGCCGGGGAGAGGGGGCAGGGCACCCAGGGCACCTAGGGCACCTTGGGCACCTAGGGCACCTAGGGCGGGACCGGGGCCGGTGAGAGGGGGTAGAGCACCCACTTGGAAGGACCGGGGCCGGGGAGAGGGGGTAGTTTTTCTTTTTTCTTTTTTTTACGGGCTCCGTTTTTTGGTGGCATCTTTGATGGGTTCCGTATTTGGTACGTTTTTTTTGCTTGTATTGTTCAGTTGATTCTTCTTCTTCAAAAACAAAAGAAAGAAGGCACCCCAACCGCACGGACAAGGACCCAAGTGCCCTAAGTGCCCTGGCTCCCCTTCAACTCTCCGAGGTTGCGGCCGGCTCAAGGTCACGGTCTCTCAAAGTCACGGGGTTCAACCTCAGACATCAAGGTCTCGATGAAAACAAGGATGAGCGGGTTAAGGGGACAAAAACGGCTTGCCATTTAGGGCGGAGGGTCACAGCGCAGCCAGGCTCCCGGCGAACAGCCACGCTGCCCCCCAGACCCCCCCCCAGAAGCGCCCTCCAAAAAAAAAGGGGCTGCAGCACGTCCCTTTCCCTCAAGTCCACAACCAACGTCACGTGCAAAAAGAGACGTGTCACGGCAAGAAAATCCATGCGTGAAAACCGTGCAAAAACGAAATTTTCAGAAAACGCAAAAACGCCATTTTTTCCGCAAGAACGCCTGTTCAGAACGGGCAGGAGCCGCCGCCCGTGCCCAGCTTCACCTGCAGGTCGCGGACGTCAAGGACCAAGCCGCACTGCTTGCCCATGATCCAGACCTGCCGGGCTTCGACGTTGGCCTTGCACTCGCAGCCGGCTAAAGTCTCCGGTCTCTGGATCTTGTTGCCGTCAGCGTCCCAAAAGCGGACGTTCCGCGAGTCCAGCTTGCACTTCAGGAACGTGGCGCCCTGTCGGGACTCTTTGAGGCAGCTCTGCCATCTGTCCTGCACGTCGGACCCCCATCGTTTCGTCAGCTCGTCAACGCCTCGCTTCTCAAAGTCCTCCCAAGCAGCCCACGCCTCTGAATCTCTTTCCGTCGCAAAGCAGACGTTCTGCCGAGGCCCTTGGTCCTTATCGAAGTTGCTGGGCTCCCAGACAAGGCTGGTCCACTGGGACTGCCAGACGATGTGCTTCCCCTCGCTCCTCAAGGGTGCCGACTTGGCTCCCTTGGGGCTGGTCTGAACCTCACCAATGGCGAATGTGGTCGCGATTGTCATGACGCCGGTCTCTTTTCCTCGAGGGATAAAAAAATATTGGTCCGATGAACGCGTTGGCCTCCGCTCACGCAGCCTGCGGCCATTTCTCGAAAGGGAACAGCCCGGAACCACAAGGGCAAGTCCGGGGGCCCAAGAAAAGCCAGCCGGGCACTTAGGGCGGCAGCCATGCGGGCCCGGGAGGTCCGCACGGCCTTTGCACCCACGCTACAACGCCACGCTCAAAAACATGCCAAGTTCAGTGCGCAAATCTTCAAAACCCAGGCCGTGTTCCTACAAGGTTTGATGTCTCTTCAAGACCCTTGCACCCGTGGAGATGCCTCAAAAAATTGTATCCCGTCAAGTTCAGTCCACACGCCTTCTAAACCAAGGCCGTATTCCTGCAAGGTTTGACGCCCCTCCAAGAATCGTCTCCCATCAAGTTCAATGCACATGCCGGCCAAAAAAAACGAGCACATCCTCTCGACGTCAGCCAACCTTCCTGCCAAGCAGCTCACCCCCCCGAGCTTGTGACAGCTCCATCCCCCCGAGCTTGTGACAGCTCCATCCCCCCCAAACTTGTCCCCCGAGCTTGTGACAGCTCCATCCCCCCCGAGCTTGTGACAGCTCCTGGTGCTCGGCATCCCCCGGCACTCCCCGGTGCCTGCTCGGCACCCTCCCGCTGCCTGTTCGGCAGCCTTGCGCTTGTTCAGCGCTTCCGCCACTTGCTCAGTGGCAATCAAACCCCCCCAACCCGGAAAACCATCAAGCCCCCCCACCCCGGAAAGCAATCATGCGTGCGTCAAGAGCTCACCCCCCCCACCCCGGAAAGCAATCATGCATGCGTCAAGACCCTGCAAGGCCCTGTTCGGTGCTCGTTCAGCATCCTGTTCGGCTTCTCTTTCCAATCGCGTTTCATGCCAAAAACGTGTGCCATGGTCAAACATGGTGACGCCGTCTTTTTTTTGCAACGCCCGAGGGGACCCCAGGGGCCCTGGGGACGGGGAGGAGCCGGGCGGTTGCCCGGACCACTTTTTTTTTTGGCGATCTACGAAAAAGCAATCGACAACAATGGCATCCTGGGCAACACAACGAGAGAACATCAGGCAGGCGGTCGAGGCCGGATCGAGGGCCCGGGGCACGTGTCTTGGGCTTGAGGCGGGGCCGAGGCGCCTACGCGTTGCTCCAGCGCGCGGACGGGAGCGTTACTAGGGCCGGGGAGGCCTACTTCGGCATGCTCGGGCGGCAGCCAGAGTCGAGGACCTTCGACCCAAGGCAGCCGCTGGTCAGGGAGGGTGCGGCCGACTACGAGCTACTGCAGAACGGGCAGCGGGGCCTAGTGCGGCGGCTGCGGGAGGACGGCACCTACCAGCTGACGAACCTAGGGAGGCGGTTCTTCAAGAACAAGTACTCGCAGCACGTAGCACACATCCCAGTGGTCATCAGGGGATGCGGCGGGCCGGCAAAAACGCGGGCCGGGCTTACAAGCGCAGGGACTGGCTCCCCGCAAATGTCCTGGGTGGGGAGGCCAGCCGGCAGCCCGACAGGCTGTCGGAGCAGCAAATACTGCAAAACGTCAAGCAGGAGACGCTGCGGCTGATAACCGCGGGGGACGCGGACCGCGCCGCCGGCAGGGCGCCCATCATGGAACTCAGCGACGAGACGTACTTCTACGACCCGGAGGGGGAGTGGGTGGTGTCCTCGGAGACGACGCAATACCAAATGTCCTGGGTGGGGAGGCCAGCCGGCAGCCCGACAGGCTGTCGGAGCAGCAAATACTGCAAAACGTCAAGCAGGAGACGCTGCGGCTGATAACCGCGGAGGACGAGGACCGCGCCGCCGGCAGGGCGCCCAGCATGGAACTCAGCGACGAGACGTACTTCTACGACCCGGAGGGGGAGTGGGTGGTGTCCTCGGAGACGACGCAATACCGGAACAGCCGCGTACACGTAGAACCCATCCTGCGGCAGAGGCTGCGAGGCCTGCGCCGCGTGTCGTACCAACTGCCGTGCTTCAACAGTATCCTGGAATGCGCATTCGAGGATTCCGGGGACAATGCCTGCGTGCCGCGGCAGCTGGCTCAACTCTTGGGCGTGCCCTTCGAGGAGGTCTGCGGAGTCTTCGACGCCCTTGCAGAGCACGACTGGCGCGCGCACGGCATCTCGCCGGTGGAGATACGAGCCTTCTGCGCGTGGCGCAACGCGCCCATGGTCCTCATCTCCATCACCGGCGAGCCCCTGGACCGCTTCGAGCCCACGCAGCGGGAGACCAAGACCGTGGTGTTCACCTACTACGACGGGCACGCCTTCTTCTACCGGAACGCCCGGCCGGTGCTGGAGCAGATGGGCTGTGCGCGGGTCATGTACCGGCGAGACCCGAAGCAGACTGTGCCGCCGCTGGAGGAGTGGAGCCCGTGGCAGGGCGAGATCAAGCCAGGCCACTTCCACACGACGGACCTACGGGAGACGAGGCGGCAGCTGCTGCTCGCGGAGCACAACCCGCAGGTCACGCTCCGCTCGCTCGCGCAGTTCTCGAGCCTGAAGCTGCGCGCCAAGGGCGGGCAGTGCGTGATCCGTGAGCTGCCCGAGGACTGGGAGCTGCTGCGGGCATGGGCCAAGGGGCTGGGGCTGCACTACCGCGGGCAGAGGCTGGCCTCGCTGAGCTTCGAGGCTTTCTCCACGCTGGTCAAGGCGCCGAGGATCACCCCGAGCCAGCGGCAGAAGAAGCTGCTGCTGGCCGAGCAGGGAGGCAAGTGCGCCGCCTGCGGGCAGCAGATCGCCGGGCGCGCGGAGTTCGACCACATCGTGCCGGTGCGGCAGGCCTTCGCCGGGCAGCAGCAGCGCTTCCAGGCGCTCTGCTTTGAGTGCCACCAGATGAAGACCCAGACCGAAAGCATGCAGCCCACGTCGCTGGAGTCGCGGTTCACGCGCTCGGTCTACGTCGCGTACGTACGCTCTCCCAAGCAGCCTCCGTTAGTGTTCCAGGCGCGGGCCCTGGGCAGCGGACCGCTCGAAGGCGTGGACGTGGTGCGCTGCCGCAGGAACGGGCTGGCCAACGCACCGTTCCCCCTGCCCATCTTCTGCCCGGCCGACAACATCGAGCCGGCGCGGCCCGGGCACCTCGCAGACCTCTCGTTTGTGGACCTGCAAAATCGGGGGCGCGATGCCCCCGTGACGCTGCTGCCCTACGTGGGGCCGGGATGGTACCCGAAGGTCTCGCTGGACTACATGCTGCGCTGCGGCGTGGCGCAGTGGTCCGACGTGCTCCACACGATGAACGCGGCCAGCCACGTCACCGCGGAGTGCCTGGCGCCGGCGCTGGACGTCATGGAGCAGGCCTGGCCCGAGGGCGAAGAACATATGGCAAAGCTTGCAGTGAACTCGATGATCGGGCTCATGGCGCACGACAGCAACAAGGCGCACACGCTGCGCAGCAGCAGCAACGAGCTGGACGCGACAGGGGCCGACACCAGGCAGGTATTCTACGTCGGCGAAGGCCGGTACGTGTGGGACTTCATCACCACCCGCTCAATCCACAACAACGGGACGCTGCGCCCCATCCACGACTGCGTGCTCGGCTTCGAGGCGACGATGGTGGCACGCATCCGACGAGAACTGGGCCTTCCGACAAAGTACATCAAGCAGGTGAAAACGGACTGCGTGGTGCTGCAGGGCATGCCGCGGAAGTTCCGAGACAACTTGGAGCGGCTCGTCCACAACACGTACCCAGACGGTAAGCCCAAATTCCGCCACGAGGAGACGACGAGGCCGCTGCGAGGCAAGCACGCGCCGCCCTGCATGCAGGCGGAGCCGCCAGCAAGGGCCGCCGGCTGGACGGACGTGGCCGACCCTGTGGCGCACTGCCTGGCCGGCCGATCGCTCCTGCTCACCGGGCTGCCCGGCACCGGCAAGACGCACCTGGCGCGGACCATCGTGACCAAGCTGCGGGAGCGCGGTGAGGTAGTGCACCTCATCAGCAAGACTCACAGCGCCGTGCAGAACCTGGGCGCCGGCGCGAAGACGGCCGACCACTGGGTGCGCAAGTATGTGCGGGGGGCCAGCGTGCAGCGCCTGGACTGGCTGCTGGTGGAAGAGGTCACGCAGTTCGACATGAGCCTGTGGGCGGACAACGCGTGCGTGTCCCTGAACCACGACGTGCGCTTCCTGCTGGTGGGCGACTTCCGGCAGCTCCCGGCCGTGCTGGACACCTGGGCCGGCACGCCCGTCAACAAGCCGCTGCGACTCAGCCAGCTGATGCTGGACCTTGCGGGCGGCTGGCGGCACGAGCTGACGGAGAACAAGCGCAGCGACGCGCGCATCTTCGACCTCGTGCGGAGCCTTCGTGTGGATGAGCCGGACGAAATGCCCCTAGAGGAAGCTTTGCAGACGGCGCGACGGCTCTTTCCGCGCAAGCCAGGCGTGCCGGACACCACACTCACGCTCAGCCACGCCCAGCGGATGGCGGTCAACGCGGACGCGAACCGTCGCCTGGCCCCGGCGAACGCGCAGCTCGTGGAGCCAGAGGAAGACCCGGACACCGCCGAACAAAACAAGTCGCAACCCATGCGCGTGTGGCCGGGCCTGAAGCTCATCGGAGCGGGCGGAAAGGCACGTTCGTGACAGTCGCGGCCTGCGGGGACAACATCGCACTGGAGAGCGGCGCCAAGCTCACGCGAGAGCTCTCAAGCCAGACGCGCCTTGCCCACGCGCTCACCTACGCGTCAAGCCAGGGCCTGACGCTCCAAGGCAGGGTACACGCGCTCTGAGCACTTCACGCTGCGCCACCTCTACATCGGCTGCAGCCGAGCCACCTCCGGCAACCTTCTAGAGGTCGTCTAAAACTGAAAAGGGGTCGCAGCAGAACAGTAGCTTGGCGGGTCCAGTCTCGTCCGACCAGACGTGCGGGCCAACCCCGTTCGGTGGCTTGCTACGGGGACGGTGGGGGCGGTCCGGCTTTAAAGAAACGGATGCCCGCGCTACTGGAGCTCTTCAAGGGCACCGGCTCAGTGGGACGAGCCTTCGAGGCGGAAGGCTGGGAAGTTGTGAGCCTTGACCTGTTGCCCAAGTTTGAGCCCTCCATCTGCTGCAACATTCTGCAATGGGATTACCGCGCAGCCTTTCCGCCCGGACACTTCCAGTTTGTCTGGGCATCGCCTGACCACCCGGCCGCGGCGGTTGCTAGAAGCTGATGCCCTGGTCCTTCGAACCATCGAAATCATCGCACACTTGGACCCTCCCATGTGGGCCATTGAGAACCCGGCCACCGGGCTGCTGAAGACCCGCCCGTTCATGGAGCGCCTGCCCTGGGTGGACGTGACCTACGGCAAGTACGGAACTCCGTACAGGAAGCAGACGCGGCTGTGGACCAACATGCGCTGGAGGCCAAGGCGAGGCCTGTGCAGGCCCGGCAGCCGCTGCGGCGCGTGGCAGGACGGCAGGCACCTCCGGGCCGCGCAGCGGGGGCCGCGGCTGATGGAGGGGCCGTACGAGAGGGTCAGCCAGTCACGCGAGCTGCTCTACAGCGTTCCTGCTGCGCTGTGCGAGGAGATTGCGTGCGCGGCCATGGAGGAGCTTGCGGAGCGGCTGAGCATTCCGGATTAGGCTGTTCTGGTCTAATCCGAGGGGCCTGGAAACAAGTCCATTTTTTCCGTGGTTTTGCTGGGCAGCGGACTTTTTTTTTAGTCCAGCACAGAGACGCCCGTGCCGGAGAGCGTCACCAGCTGGTAGGCCACCAGGTGGATGAACAGGCCCCTGAAGGTGAACCGGGCAAGGTCGCCCGAGCGGGTGCTGACACCACTCAGTGGCATCTTGGGCACGCGCTCCGTCGGAAAGCCGGCAATGAAGCTGTGGCACACGGCCAATGTCAATGTTGCGCACCGTGTCGTCGTAAGTACCCGCAAGGACCGAGAGGAAATGGAAGTGCTCCGAGGCTCCCTTCATAGGATTGTAAGGGTACTGCAGGCTGCCCAGCTGCATCTGCGATTCCACGAGGCTGTCCCCCTGCCTGGCCGCGCCGATGGGGGCCACGTCCTGACCCGGGTTGGCCAGCAAGTGGATTTTGGAGCCCGCGTCGTTGTCCCAAAAAGTCACAAACGCGCCCATGAGTTTTGTGAAGGCGCGCGCCACGGTGACGTTGTGCTCCGCGACTCCGTTCGGGACGCTGGACTGCTGCGTGTGCACTGTGGGGTAGCTGAACACGAGCGGTTGAAGGACTCAACCAGCGCAGAGTCCAGGACGACCTGGGAGGCCAGAACTCGGGCGTTCTCGGACCACAGCGCAGTCGTGGCGTCCGCGAACTCGATTTCTATCACCAGGTTCATGCGGCGGCAGCATCTTCCCGCAGCGCAGGATGCCCACCATGGTGGGGCGCAGCAGCACGTCCGCGTGTGCACCGCGCGGGCGATGCGGGGGTCGTTGACTTCGTCGAAGCCCTCCATGGCCTTGTTGCGGTTGTACTCCCGGCCCTTCAACAAGTCGTGCACGGCCACGGTGCGGCCGTAGCAGTTGATGTCGTCGCAGCGCTGGCCGTTGGCGAAGACCTGGACGCGCTGCACAAAGCAGGCGGGGTTGGGCGTGGCTGGGGCCAGCGGGTTGGTGCCGTCCGTGTTCCTGACGCGGAAGGCGATCTTGATCGACTCGGGGTCGATGAAGGACGTGCCGCTGGTCAGCGGGATGCGGCAGACCCGAGAGGTTGTGGGGGAGAACGAGCTCAGCGAGCTGGGGAAGTACTGCGCGTCATGCCGCGCCGTGACGTAGCTGGTGTTGCTTGTTTTCAGCTTGTAGTCCAGGCTCTGCATCAGCTCATCCTGGGCTCCGGCAGTGACTACCTCCATGCTTCTTTATATACACGCAATTTGAGTTGTACGGCGAAGGAAAATGCTATTCCTCCAGTGCGTACATAGATGTACGGACGAGAAGAATAGCGTTTTGTGGCGCAAAACCGTGCAAAACGAGCTATTCTTACAGCGTATATTGATATACGGCCTAGAAGAATAGCTTTTGTTCAGCGCAAACCCGTGCAAAAATAAACTCTCCCCAAGGGTTTTTAAGCAGCCTCAATGTCTCGCGCCAGCTGGTCAAAGCTGGGTGGAGGCAGGCTCCGGCGCGACTGCCCGGAACTGGAGCTCGCCCGCGAGCTCGGCTGAGACTGGGGCAGGGTTACAGGGTTCAGGCCCCAGGAGAAGGGGCGCGGCGTGTGGTTGGACTGCGCCTGGACTCGGAAGCCAGACTGGGAGGAGGCGCGGCTGCTTTCGGGGTCTGCCGGACGTGCTGCTGCCTGAGCGCAGCGTGAAGTGCTGAGGCTGAGTGGCGTCATTCATGTTGTTGGCGGACCGGACGTCCTGCACGGCCGCGTCCTCGCTGCCCTGCTGGGGCCGGAAGAGCGTGTTCTCCAGCACCCATCCCGTGCCGCGCGCGAGGCCGGAGGCTGCGCCGCCTGCGATGCCCATGGCCAGCCCCGCTGTTGCCGCCGCGCCAACTCCCGCCGCGCCAGCCAGCGTTCCAGCAACCTCGCCCGCGGCGGGCGCCAGGGCTGCTGCTCCTTCTGCCAGGCCTCCCAGGTACCCAAAGGCTCCGCCCACGCCCTCGGCGGCAACGGCAACCTCACCCTCCTCCGCAGCCACAGCCGCCGTCTCCTCAACGGCCTCTGCGCCACGCTCCACCTCCTGCGCGCGCTGCCCCGCCTCATCCAGGAGGCGCTCCACGTCACTGGGCCGGCCTATGATCTGCGGAGGCGGCTGCGCCTGGCCCGGACGGGGCAGCACGTTCAGGCGCACGTACTCAGCTGCGTCCTGGGGCAGCTGAGAGCGGAAGGCCTGCGCGGCTGCAAGCCCCGCCGCCCCTGCGCCTATGAGGTCCGCTGCCGCCTGCGCGCCGTTTGCAGTGCTGCGCAGACGGTCCGTGATGGAGGGCGGCCCCTGCCCGTTGCTGGCCAGCGCGCCGGCCTCGGGGTCTCCCGCCAGGTCATCCTCAACAAAGCGGGTTCCGCCGTACCCTTGGTACTTCCGTGCAAGGCGCACATCCTCGTCCGTGGCCTCAGTGGGAGTGCGGAAGCCGTCCTCGGGATGCAGAGGCGTGTGCTGCAGGGGCCGGGGGTTGGGGTCCTCGCTGGACTGTACAAAATCGTCCAGGTAGAAGTGGCTTGTGATGAATGAGGTGGCTTTGCGGTCCGGCTGATCCAGGGGCAGCGGTTCATTCCGCTCAAGGTAGCCCACCACCTGTTCAAAGCGCG
>CAUJNA010001219.1:62500-98939 GCA_963377175.1 Effrenium voratum | reverse complement strand
CTAGTCTAATCTAATCCTAGTCTAGTCTACTATAATCCTATAGATGAACCAACAATTCTATAGCAATGTATGTGATCTAACCGAACCTAACCTAATCTAATTTAATCGGTTTGCCGTATCTAGTCTAATCTATATCTATCTATAAATCTGTCTATGTCTATTTCTCTCCTCTCCATGGCCTCTGTCTCTCTCCCTGTCTCTCTCCCTGTCGATCTGTTTGTCTGTCTGTTTGTCTGTCTGTCTGTCTGTCTATCGATCTGTCTGTCTATTTGTCTATCGTCTATCTTTCTGCTTGTCTAATCTATTTATCTATGTATTTTGTACCCATGTGTCTATCCATTTGTCTATTTGGCTATCTACCTGTCTATCTATCTATCTATCTATCTATCTATCTACCTGTCTATCTATGTGCTGAACTGTGTGTCTGTCTGTTCGTCTCTCTGTCCGTCAATCTGCCTATTTGTCTAGCCTTTCTTTCCTGTCTCTCTGCCTGTCTATTTGTCTAGTTACCTCGAGTCGTGCTCCAAAGCGCTGCGCCTGTCACGACCCTCGATGCGCGACCCTACACAGTTCTGCTCCCAAGTGCCGCGCCTAGAAAGAGATTCAATGCGTGACCCACAAAAGGTACTGCGCCTGCCACGAATCGGCGCCCCATGCTGCAAAGCATTGCGCCGGCCAAGAGATCTGCGCCTGAACCCTCCAACGAACTGTGCCTTCCGCGGAGCGCGCCACCGCAATGCCACGAAAATTGCTCAAAGCGCTCTGCAGTGCAGCGCCCGTCGCGCAAAGTGAGCTTGCCAGGAACCCAACAAGAAACCAAAGCATCGCGAAATCCAGCGTGTGTCCGAAATTAGTACAAGACTGTAGCACCAGAATGCTTGCGACCGATTTTGACAACCTCAGCTTGCCAGAGCCAGGGCCAGCCCATGGCATGACAGGAGCACCGCCCCCGCGCAGCTAAACAACCTTCGACGTCGAACAAGCTACGATTCACGCACGTGCGCAACGAAACAACCTTTTTCAAGTCATGCTCTGAGTCTTCCTCAACAGTACGGCAGCTCTTGCATCCTACGACTTGCTCGAACACTTGCAGAGGTTTGCGAACGCTTGCGAACGCTTGCGAACGCTTGCGGACGCAGCGACGCATCTGGCGAACGCATGCTGGCCCCTAGAGTCCTTTCTATATAACGGGAGCCCTCTTGCAACGCATTCGGGGAAAAAACACTCATCATCCCCTGGTCATTAGTTGGCCTGGTGCCCATGGGGATGGGCCGAGGCCTGTCAGCGTGCCTGGTGCTGCAGCTTATCCAGGCCTGGTTGGTAAAGTAGCGTCGCACAATGCAATGTGACGTCATGTGACGTGCGTGATGTGATGGATTGTACTGTAATGCATGTATGCATGCGTTTGTGTATGCGCGCATATCTGCACGCGTGTGTGTGTATGTAGTTTGTGTGCGTATCTGTGCATATGCACGTGCATGTGCCACCCACGGCTGTACTGACACTGACTGTAGTGTTGATCATGTTTTGATTGGAGTTGACAGCCGGAAGAACAGTGCTGACGGCAAAGAGTTGCTTGCTCGCAGGTCAATTTGGCCATGAGCCTAGCTTTTGCAGCACTGCTGGCAAATCTTCTGCCTGCGTTGGAGGGCCCACCTGCCAGTCAGATGTGTTTGTTCCCCAACAGCTGAAAGCTTCGGGGTCTCAGCCCAGATAAGGTTCCGGGGTGGTCCGGGGCGGCCCTGAGGTAAGGTTCCACCAAGGTTCCACCAGGGTTCCACCAGGGTTCCACGAGGGTTCCACGAGGTTCTGCGAGGGCTGCGGGGTGGTGCAAGCACTAAAAAAGAGCACCGCATGCTGTTGGGGATATCACCTGAGCTTATTGGTGGAAGGGGGGGTGCTTATTACTCAAGTGGCGTTTGCCTCAGACATGGCCAAGCGCATTGCTGTGCTTCCAATAGGGCTATACCTTATTTCCTTGCCGAAGCTGAACTCGCTGTTCAAAATTATTTGTTTTTTTTCTCCGAGGTGACGCTTTCCACCAAGAACTCGGCTTGCCTAATTGTGGCAGCCGCGGGCTTGCACACCGCCGGGTACCTGCCGCAGGCTCAGGTGCCAGGCGCGGGGCGAGCATAGCGTGCCATAGTCACAGGCGGCCTACTTGGCGTTAGTGGGGTTGGTGGACCATTCGAGCCACAAATGCAAATGCACATGTCCGGGTCCAATTTCAATTTGAATTCACAGTTTCTTTCATAGGTCCTAATGTTTGCTACCGACAAGCTCCATAGTCGCTCGAGAAGTCGCGATGGCTGGACGCACCTTGCATGCCCTGTAACCTGTCAGCAATTTTATTGGAATCCAAGATTTGGAGCCGGGAAGCTTAAAGCTGCAGGTAATCATGTTGAGGGGGAAAAAAGGAACACGTTTTGGAGGTTCCTTCATTTTGAGACCCCCATCTGCTGAAGCTTTCACAGCGCTTGGGATGCGGGCCAGGGGGGAGCCAGCTCTAAGGCTGGTGCTTGAGTTCGTTGTGCCCTGGCTTGGCCGGGCTCATCACGAGCCTGCTGCGCAACGTTACGAACAGGCGCGCTTCACTCTTAGGCATTTTTTTAAAAATGTGTTTTGACCCCGGATTCATCCACCTGATGGATCAATATGGTGTTCCCCAAGGTGAAGGGGCCCCCCAAGCCACCAGTGGCTGAGAACTGACTCAACATGTGGACTCCTTGAATCTGATGAATGCCTTGGGCAGCTCACGCCTTCCTTGTCGCCGCGCAGGTGGCAAAGGTCTTTCCCGGAAATTGGTTCAACACGAACCCCATGCACTGCCTGCGGTCCAGGCAGGTGCTCTCACTGAGAAATGCACGAACACGCCGAATGCTAGGTACGTGCATCAGCACAAGCCCCCCTGCATCTTTTACCAGATTGGCAAGGACTCCAACTCTTTGCGAACTTGCTGCCCGCACACTTACCGTATTACCTGGGCTTGTTTGTCTCAAACGCGGCTTTGGACCTGATCGCCGTTTGGGATCCGCAAAGGCACCAGCGAGAGGAAATTGCGCTGTGCTCTCAGGAGCATCTTCTCGAGCCAAATCCCAAGCTTGGCCTCTTCTACAGTGCCCCCCAGTGGAACAACGCGCTGGCCTCAAGCTGCGCCGCAGCGTCGCATGGGAAAGAGTGGATGCGATCCTGAGATGCTTGAGTTGTGGGTGTAAGCCTTCCGGATCTTCAAATCAATCCTTGGTTGCACTCCTGGGCCGTTTGAAAAACAGGGCCTTGAAGCTGATCGCACAGGAGCAGACGTCGACCATGGTGGAGCTGTCGCGGCGAGAGCCCCAGAAACTGGCCCGCGCGATATCTCGCAGCTCATTGGGCACGGAGGCTCGCCCGGCAGTCCTTGGGCGGAGCATTGGCAGTGAACTCAGTCGGCGCCACGTGTTTCACTGGGCGTCTCATGTGCCCAAGGTATCCCAGGCTGCGATTCATTTGGTGCAGGACGTCAGCTCTTCATGAGCACAGCTGCAGCTGCCCATGAAAGATCATGTGTGGCTCACAGGGTGGACAAGAGGCGAGCACATGTAAACCTGAAAGCCGTTCTCTTCGTTCTCTTCAGGTGACAAACGAAGGTTCCCATAAGTGTACCAACGGCTTCCGCAATATTGACATAGCGGCTCGCCAGCGGATGCCGCATGCCGCCAAAGCTGGTGTTGAAACGAGACCCTGGCATTACATTAGAGACGCTTCACGAAGACGACCATGTGCTGGCCATCTCAAAGCCATTCGGTGTTCTGGCTCACCCTTCCCCAGGATTTTGGCACAAGGGCACCATGGCGCACGCGTTGGTTGAGAGAGTGCCTGAGGAGATGCTACAGGAAAGAGGAAATCACAACGAGTGGGACAGCTTCATTCCGCGTTGCATTGTGCACCGGTTGGATGCTGGAACCACAGGCGTCATGGTAATTGCCAAGAGCCCTTTGGCAGAGAAGGGGTTGACAGCCCAGCTGCGAGCCGCCGACATGCTGTGGGGCCATAGCTCCGGCAAGAAGGTGTATGTTGCAGTGCTGTTGGGGCACCCTGGAGGTTCACAGTCCTGCATCACGGCTCTCGGCAAGATTGGCCGAAACCCTCAAAATCCAAAGGTCTGGGCTGTCACAGCGGATGGCAAGCCCGCGAAGACGGTCTTTCGGGTCCATGCCTTCAGCAAGAAGCATGGGCTGTCACTGGTCACGGCAGAAATCTTTACAGGGCGCACGCATCAGATTCGGGTGCATGCTGCTCACTTGGGGTCCCCAGTTGCCAACGACCATCTCTACACCCAGAAACGATTCGAACTTCCGTCGCTTGGGCGGCTGCCGGAGCGCCGGCAGCTGCTACATGCCTGGCTGCTCGATTTGGAGCACCCGGACACTCAAAGGCGCATCCTGCTGCGGGCTGCCCTGCCACCGGACATGGCCGGTGTAGTCCAGAGAGTGTGGCCGGAGCTGTCGCTGGATCCAGCAGCGTGGCCTGGGATGCTCGCCAGGTTCCAGAGCCAGCAGAGCGTTCAGAGGCTTGGCGCTGACTGCCTTTGTCTTCGGTTGGACTTTGCCTTTGGAATTTCCAACAAATGCCTGGAAGCCATTTAGGTGTGTCTTTTTTGTGGTAACCCCCTTTCTGGTTTAGGGAAACCAAAAGGAGAACTGACGCCGTTTTGGGGGTCCAACCTGAAAAAGGACGAGCCACCAATTTGTTTGGTGTCGTTTGGTTAGGTTGACGGACGTGGAGGTGCGCTGCATGGCCTGGTGGGATGCCTCCCCAGAAGGGCGGGCTTGGCTCCGGGACCGCGATGCCTGGCTGAAGCGCAAGCGGGACGACTGCGACGGCGACCCGAAGCAACGCGGGAAAAACAAGCGGAACCACAGGTGTTTTGCCAAGGTGCCAGTTGTTGGGTGGGGGCGGGTTGGCCGTAAGACATGCAAGCGAATGAGGTGCCACTGACATCCAGCTTATCTTGTTTGGCAGGATGCATGTTCGCCCGCGTCTGGGAGCAGGATCGTGCGTCGGCAGGCTGCGCTCCGTCAGAGCATTCTGCTTGGCACGTGCCAGGAATCCGAGCCTGAGCCTTGGACACGGGAACTGCGGGAACCTTCACCTCTCCCAAAGGCGCGGACCGCCGTTGGACGCATTGGGCAGGCCCGGGCGGACGCGACCCCTCGGTCTTTCCACGGCGGCTGGCCTACAGACTTGCAAGCAGAAAGGTGGAGTTGGCATAGTGGGAAGCCATCAAATCTTTATGGCTACGAGGTGCGAGGAGGGGGAGGAGGAGGCAGATGACCTAAGCACAAAACACCATGCTAGGTCTCAAACTTGTGCTTGCACAGGTGGGCCATGGTCATCTGGTTGAAGCTGGCAGGAGCGAAGGGCCGTTTTTGGTGCCGCATCTTCCTGGAAAACCGGACGCTACTCCAGCTGTTCAAAGCCCATGGTTTTTGTGGGGTGCCCATTCTTGGTTGGTAGTTTCTTTGGTTTCTTCGCATGCACTCTCTCTCGATAATCCGTCGGCCTGGCTTGCAGGGCTTCGGAGTCCAGTGAGCGGCGTGAGGCTAGTAGAGGCCCGTGGTGGTTTTGCCGGCTTTCACAGGCCATCTCTTGGCGTAGTCCGGCAGAAGTTCAGCTTTGTCTCCCCCAAATCGGCGGTCCTTCGTGTTTCCCTTTAAACCACCCAAAGTGGCACCCTCCAAAAACACTCCATAAAAAGAACTGCCTTTTGACCAGCCCTATGCCCAATGTGTGCAGCGGCTCTCAAGGGCCGCAAGCCAAGAGAGGGAGAAGTTGATGGCCCTGTCAAAATAGGGTGAGTCAAGGTGAGGAACCCATTTGCCATTTGCTTCATGCGCCAGGTGCCGGAAAGCCTCGGAAGAGTGTGGTGACCTTTGCGCAAAGAGCTGAGGGTGCTTTCATGCTGTGACCAACCAGTCGGGGGTGGGCCAGTTTTTTTTTTTTTTTTTTTAAGCATGTTTAAGCAATTGTTGTCGAAGCGATGTCTTTTTTTTGCGGAGGGGAGGGTCTGTTGTAGCACAATGTATACCCAATCCTGGTCGGCAACCCCCTTGCAATTGCCAACAGGGCGGGGCGGTCAACTGTGGCATGGCAGGGGATGGGCCCCACATTCGCCAGACCTTGGCCTTGGGGCATGCCTGACCTGTATGTTGGTGAGTGAAAGCCGCAAGGTTCAGCGTGGATGAGGTGAGCCGGGGAGCATTGATCGAGCTTTGAACTCCCGTCGGGGCACGTGTTCGAGAACAACGCCTCTGAAGATTTCCGGAATTGTTGAAGGATCATCATGCTAGGGAACGAAGGGCAAGTTGTGGTGCTCAGCATTGCCCGGTAATGATGGCCAAGTACATGTCATGAGGATGCAGCCTGCATGCATGCAAATGCGCCTGCGCAGCTCCTGTGTTCAATGCGAAGCTCAGACTGAAGGAGCTCCACTCACCCTTAGATGGTAGCTGTTTGCATTGTACACATTCAGAAGCCGGAAGGTCACATGCTTAATGAGAAAGGGCATCACACCGACGCACCCGCGCACCCACTCACCCACAGCCACCCGTCCACACTCGCACACCTACACCCCCACCCACACATTCACACCTGCACGCAGACCCAAACCCGCAGGCACATCTTCCGTGTTCGAATTGTATTACGCCGTTCCGTCCAGAGTCGCCAAGGAAACAAACCCACGTCAGGCAACCGGGCCGACATCTGAAAACCGGCCGTGCCGTTGGGCATGATGCAGTGCGATGTTGCTCGGGCCCTTGCGCTCTTCTGGCCGGCCTGATGCCATTCAGCGGGACGGAGCAGTTCGTCGTAGATGTTGTGTTTCTGGCGGGCGGAACGATGCAGCTGACAGCCTCCGATGCGGACGAAGTGAAGGATCTCACTTCTCGCCTGGGCTTGGGCTGCTCCGCCAGACTCCTGTTTTGTGGGTCTGAGCTCCCACATGGACGGAGCCTGAAATCTCTGGGAGTTGGCCCCACTCGAGAAGGTTCTCCCTGCATCTACTGCCTTGAAGCGGATGGAAGGTCTGAGACTGGCAAGAGCCACATGCTCACAATCGTGAACCTCTCTGGTGGACATATCCACCTCCCGGCACGGGAGCGGGACACCATTTCTGGCCTGAAGCAGGCGCTTGCCGAGCATTTCTCGGGCGCGCTGCGGCTGCTCTTTCGTGGGGAAGAGCTGCAGGATGCCCTTACTCTGGGCCACTACGGGATCTCAACCGGCAAAACCATCTACCTTCTGGAAGCGACGGGCCCGGCCGTGGCCGACGAGCCCGAGGAGGAAACCCTGGGACCCCAGGTGGAGCGACGAATTGATGGCCTGTGGTATCCTGCTCAGGTGCTAAAAGCTTACAGCGCCGAGGATGGAGGCCAAATTCTGGACATCCGATATTTGGATGATGGCAACGTGGAGCGTGGAGTGGAAATGTCTGAGTGCAGGATTTCCCAGGCCAATTGACAGCGGCCAGACTCTCCAGACGAATCGCGTGAGCAAGTTGCTGCGAGCGTGAGTCAACTCCATCTGAGCTGCACATGTGCTCAGTACCCCGCCAACCATCCACACCTTGAGATGCCCACTTCCAACTTTCAACTGTCAGGTGGCTGCCAAAGTCTTAAAGCCCTTATTTCGCCTGTAGCATGGGTTGGGAAAAGAATGGAAACCGCTGCCATGCATTTGCGTTTTTATCTTGCTTTGTGCGTGAGTCACCCTATCATCATTTTATCATTATTTTATCATCATCTTCTTCTTCTTCACCATCACCATCATCATCGTTGACTGTGGCCAGCTAAGAGTTTGATTGACACCATTGTCAACCTGAATGGGCACGCAGCATGGTACATGCAACCGTTTGAGAGGCCTGAAGAAGTCTGAGTGTCCCTGGACACCCTGAGCGCAACCCAGGGGCTGAAGAGCTTTGCAGCGTTCAGTTCAGCGTGCTGGGTGTCAAGGGCCAGCCGTGCTGGAAGCAGAGGGCCTGGTTTTGCCTGGCCCGCGGTTGCAGAGGGAGGCACCAAAGAAGTGCTCCCGTCCCACCTGCTGACATGGCATTCTCAATCATTGATCGCTGGGTCCATCAGGACGCCGGGTAAAGCGCGCGTTGCAAGCCGCACATTGAAACAAAGTTCGACGCCAGGGAGTTCTGGTCCCATTGACTGACCTTGACTTTGTGACAGCAGCACTGGCTGAGTCTCAGAGCCTCGGGTGCGAGAGATGCATCCCTCGCCATGGATGACTGCCACCGCGAGTTTACCGAAAGCCAGGAATTCCACAGGCTCTATGCCTTCCTGCTGTTCACCACGGGTCTATGGATCTCAGGCAAGCTTTTTGCCCGCGCGGGCATGCCTGCTCTGATCGGAGAGATTGCAGTGGGCATCCTTGCTGGGCCCCACGTGCAAAACGTCGTCCCAGAAGCGGACGCTTTGATTTTGGAGGGCGAGCTGGCACTGGTGCCTCGGCCCGAAGCACCCGTGGCCAAACTTTACATGAGAAAGCGGGGTTAAGGTCGCAGGTCTTTCTGTGTTGGTTGGGAACCTGTTGGGAATGCCCATTGCGCACATGCTTTGCTTGGCAGCCAGGTTCTGCTGATGATAGAAGCAGGCCTCCACGTGGACATGGATGCTTGCTAGCACTGAGGGCAGGCGTGTCCGGAGTGAAGCCGTGACCTAGGAAATGATCAAGATCGTCGGCCTGCGTGCCCTGGTGGTGGGCCTGGTTGGTTCCTTCCTTCCTATGGGCCTAGGCCTTCCAAAGGCCCCTCTCGGACCCTCTAAGCGTAGCCATGCCAGGCATGCTGGTGGTGAGGGGCTCAGTGGCTGACATCGGCGCCCTTCGTGCCGGAGCGCGTAGCGTAGCGCGCCTGCAAACAAGACAGAGGCGCGCACCATCTTGAAGCTGGGGATGATGCCGGCCTTTGCCATTGGAGCCTCCTTTGCGACAATGCCGCTGGGTCAAGACTGTCAGAGGGGCAGGGGACGATGGCTAGCTGAGGTCCACGGGCATCGCGCTGAATGTGATGAAAGCTGGCGGTGTCTTGAACCAACCGACTGGCCAGCTTGTATTGGCAGCTGCCACGGTGAACGCGCCCTCGTTGGCAGTGTGCCGGGTGGACGAGGTCAAATGCTTGTGATGCACAAACTTGGGAGGGCCATTTGGTTGGGCATTCGTCTCTTGTGGCTGGAGATGAGGAATTGATCAACATTGCGTTGATCACAGAGATTGATGCTATTGTTGAGGATGGACCATGGCACACCTACGTGCCATGGCACGTCATTGAACATTGCTGCCTTGCAGTTGGCTTTTATCGTACCGCGTACTCAATGCAGGGCCACGCTTACTGAGGTTGTGCCAATAGTGATGCTCGGCAGCCTTTGCCATGCAGAGCAGGACATGCCGCATCAAAGTGCGCGTCAACCAAGTAATTCCTTCTTTGGGTCCTACATTCTTCAAACAAACGCGCAAATGTGGGATGACTATGCTGAAAAAACAATGCAGCCCCCAATCGGTTTGTCCGATTCGTTGCACTATAGCTCAGGGTGATGTTGGTGCTGGTGCTGTTCATGAGCGTGCTTGCTGTCAAAGTTGTACCTTGCATGCTGGACAAGGCTGGCCTGGGTGGGTCCTGAAGGAAGATGGCTTTTTTTAGTGTTCATTGTGGGCGCTCGGCGAAGTTCTCGCACGCAGCGCGCACGGAGTTTTCTGACCAGGTTGTGCTGCCGAGAGTACGGCCAAGCAATCGGCAGAACGTGGTTCTTGGGTTGCTTCTGGCGCTTTTCTCAGATTCAAGACTCATCGGCCTTACTGCGGAGGCCATGCCAGTAAGGTCGCCACTGTCGTGTACATGCCGGTGTCCCCTGGACAGCAATTAGGTGAATGCATGGAATCAGAGTGAGGGCAAAGACGAAGAGCCGCCCTTTGGACATATCTGAGTCATTTACCTTTGACACCCGCAAGAAATCGATTCGGAGAACTCGACAGGTGTAAGCTCACCGGTTCCTCTGCACTCCTGGGCGCGTTCCTGGCGGGCTTCTGCTTTTGCACAGCCGCACGGCCGGTTGATTTCGGCGATGGACCTGGGGTCCGTTAGGGGAGCGGGGAGCACGGGTGCCTTTGGGTCAGTTCATGCTTTCTTACAGCGCCTGAAGTGCACGACGTCTCGTGACTAAGGATGAAGCCGTCCACAACACCTGGAAGCGGCAAGTGAAGCGTGTAGCCACCTTTTTGATGCGGTACTTCTTCGCTTGCAGCATCGGCTTTACGGTGCCAGTAGAAGACTTTGGGAGCGCCCAAGTTTGGATGAAGGCCGGAGCGCTGCTTATGCGGCTTGCCTCAGTCCAGTAACATTGCGCCTTCCTGATGGCTTGGCCGGCTGGCATGTCCCTACCCATTGACCCGCTTGGGCCAAAGGCAGCACGAACACCTGGCCCCATAACGTGAGGTGCCGGTTTTCCGCATGCCTCTCTGAGCCTCTCACGCCGAGGTGCATTGTCGGAAAGCTTTGCATGGGGGTCTTTGCGATGCCCCTGACGCTGAACGAGTTTCTGACTTTGAGTTTTGCTTGGGGCAGCTGGGGCGAGTTCTCCTTCATCCTGGCCTTGCGTGCCATGCGGGGCAACCTCTTGGAAGGTGCCCTCGGCTGCACATGCGGCAGCCATCACGAGAAAATGGAATGAAGCCTTCGCAGCTAAGGACAGGACTATAGCGCTCTGGTGCTGGCAGCCACGCAGACAGCGTATTTCAGTGTTTTATTTGGGCAGCCCTGGGCAGTTCTTTCAAGCCGAGCTGTAAGAGCCGCATCCAAGGTTCTGATTTCCATTCTGGTTTGCCCCACTGCCTTGCGCTGCGTTCTCTCGCGAAGCGAGCAAGAAGCAAAGAAAAACATCGAGGAAGCAAAGCAGCTTGGCAAAGGCAGGTTGTTGATTATCGGGGGGCTTCTGGATTCTGCAGTTCAGGGCTGGGCAAGACCACATTGCCCAGCTTTAGACGCGTGCCACGCAGAACGGACTAAGGAACGACACGGCATCCTGTGAAGCAGGAATGGTTCACTCAGTTTGAGCCTCACTTTGTGCCCAAGTGCCAAGCCTCTGAGTTTGGCTGAGGTCTATTACTGTTTGCAGACGCGCTCTCATGCACAGTGGGGTCAGCAGGCCGCTCTGTTGTCAGCACTTGCAGAGGCGCGCGAGCTGGTCTTTCGCCAAAGTCGTGCGTGCAAAATCTGCAAAAACGGGCGGCGCCTTTGGCCCCAGGCTGGGTGCAAGATCGTGGACTTCCGATCCTTTCACCCCTTCAGTGATGTTGGAGCGCAGCACATCGTAAATGAGCTGTACTTGAAAGATCTGCGCTTGGAGCTGGAAGCTTGGCATGAACGGCAAGGGCTCGTGCTATGCCAAAGATTCATCCGCTTGAGAGATGGAACGCTCTCCAAGTTCGCTTCTCAAGTCCTGGGTCCCGAGTCCCGTAGGTATTGGAGGAGCAGCTGTTGCCGGAGGACCAGGAGCGGCTGAACCACCGCGGCTTGACAAGAGAGGTCCATCGGCCGATGGCCGTTTTTCCAGTGAGGGAGATAAGGTACGAAGCAAATCCTGCATTTCGTTCTTGCTGCTCTGCGTGAAGCCGAAGTCAAGATCTTGAGTGTCTCGATTGGATATGCTGGTTTGCCATGCATTTCGCTGATTTCTGGAGCCTGTCGGCCGCTGGCAAGGACGGATTTTCACAGTGCCAAGAAAGCGCTTTGCTTTCTTGGATGTGGCTCCAAGTGGCCAGCACATTTTGGCGCGAGCTAAGGATGGCAGCCTGGCGAAGGCACAACGGAACTTATAGAGGAGATGCACCACACAGGCAGGAGTCAGACAGAGGGTCTCAGAGTTGTCAAATGGACTCAAACACGTGCCGCGCGGATTTGTTTGGCTCAAGGTGCTCCGTACTCAACTGAAGTCCCGGTGCGGTCCTTGAGCTGTCTGTCAGCAATTGAGTTGACTGCATGGCGCTTTTTTCATCACTTTGCCCCTGTGGCCCTGCCCTACGGGACGTGCGGTTTGCCAATCCAAGGAAGGGGAGGAAGTCCATTGGAGCAGATAGCGGCGCAGCAAGCCCATGAAGAGATGCAGAGGAATCAGAAGATCATGATGCGCAGGAAGCGCCGTGTGCAGTGCAGCTCACATGTGCTGACATGGCTGCCAGCGCCAGCCTTGTCAGGCACAGTCAGGCCACAATGGCCACAGACCCTTTGGATGACTATTGCTTTCCAGGCGTGATGCATGCCGGCGTGGTTTGAAAGCAGAAGTTTGGCTTGAGCTCCGCAGGCACCCCGAGGGCACATCATGAACTGGATGGCTGGGTGCACACGGAGGCACACGACGCCTTTGATTTGGCACAGCGCTCCCGGCAGAAAGTGAATCCAATTGGCCTTTCCGGCCGCATATCCAAGCTGCTTAACGGTGTGCCCGCATTGCTAGTGAAAGCAACACGACGCATCTCAAACCAAAAATGCAAGTGTCGTTGCGCTGGTAAGCTGGCGAAGGGAGCTGCAACCAAGGTGCTCGAATGGACCCTGCAATTCTGATAGCTCTGATGATGCGGAGACCAAGAGCGCCTCAGTAATTGCTTGGGCACCTTTCACCCGTGATGCATTTTGCTCCTATGTTGGGGGTGGGCCTTCAATTCGTCATAGGTAGTACGGCAGAATCACTTGTTTGATGCATTTGCTTGCGTTTGTCAAGGTTCTGGTGAGAGCTCTTCAACAGGAAGCAGAAGTAGTAGATGTGCAGTCTAGGACAGAGCCTGGCAAAGTGACAGGCACACACTGCAGCGGCGCCGCTGCTAAATCCCCAGTCTTCCCATTTCAGAGCCGGTCCTCCCAGCTCTGAAAAGCCAGAGTCGGCTCTGGCAGCATGGCTTCATGCATTCGCTTGCGCTACATAAGCTGGCCAGAATAATTACCTCTGCAACCCTGGCACTTGCACAAGTTGCATAGTTTGACGAAGCAGGCTTCGCACTGCTTTTTCACCCGCGTGCAACGCTTGCAATGACTCGCCAAGTGGCCTGCGTTGGAGACGCTGCGTGACAAAGCGGAGCCTGACCCCTTCGTTTGCGACGGATGCAGATCCCGCATGGCGCACAGGACCGGAGTTGTGACCTAACAGGGGGCCTCTCGGCTCAAGGCGCTGTTTCACGATGACTCAGCGTCAGGCCCTTCCTCGGTCGCTGGCGCGCATGCGGCCATGCTCACCCTTGCTGTCAGATACAGGCTGTTTGCAGCGGGCCGCCTCACATCCCGCGCAGAGCTTTGCCCCCAAATCTGAGTCCCGGCTTCGGTCCTGGTTGAAGGGTCTTGGGGGCAGGGTCAGAGTTCTTGTCCGGATTTTCGCAAGCTTTTGGAGTTGGTGGCCTTTCTGGGTGTTTTGAAGGGACACCAAAGTGATACCATTTTGGGGGTTCCTCTATTTTGAGACAAGCCCATTTGCCATGTTCGTCTCAGGACTTCGCCAAGACTTTCCCCGAGTTCTCGCGACTGAGGGCCAGGCCCACAGCCGTCCTCCGCCAGAACTCGCGCGTGGAGAGCCGTGCCGCCGAGCTGGAGCGGGCACTGCGCCCGGAGCCGTCTCGAACGGAGCTGGCCAACGTGGACAGCTCCAACCGCGACGAGTGGTTCCAGAAGGCGCCGTCCGTTCTGTTTAACGTCTGTCCACTGTTGAGGATCAGGCTTGGCATGTGTCCTCTTTCTTGAGGATGCGGACAGCATGACTTCGAAGCTGGAATACCTCACCAAGCATGCGCGCCTGGAGCACTTGTCAGAGGAGCACCGGGGAGAGGAGGAGGCCTTAGCCAAGGAGGAGCGAAGGCGGCAAGAGGAGGAGCGAAGGCTGCGCCAGCGCGAGAGGTGGGCGCGAGATCCTCAGCGCAAGGTGCGGGGTTTGCCCCGATTGAATTCAGCACCTGGTAGGCTGGAAACGACCCATGAATCTGCGTTTGTGATCCAAAGGTCAAGATCTGGGCCGACAGATTGGCCAACGTTTGGTGGTACTGCTCGTGAAAGCCACTGGGTTTGGTTCCTTGGGCTCTTTGATTTGGCCACGGGTCTGTGCCGGCTGATCCAGAGCCAGAGTCCAGGTTGCCCAGAAGGTGGAAGACCGGCGCCGGTTTGGATGGGACGGGATCGAGCAGCACATCCCCGTGCAGGAGATTGAGGTGGGCGCATCTAGGAGGAAAGTTGGTATGGTGGACGTGGGCGGCCTGAAAGCCCGCTGCAAGCTGCTGCGGGACAATCTATCTGTTGAGGACCTCCTGCAAAAGCGTAGGCGGGAGGAGAAGGCTCGGCCAGCCAGCGCACCTTGGAAGGAATTCTTTGTGAGCTCTAGGTTGCTGTAAGCATTTGGGAGGTAGTTTGTTGTTCTTTTTTTGCTAGGTGTGTTTTTCAGTTAGGTCTGGTGGGTTGGTTGGTTGGTTGGTTGGGTGGCTGGCTGGCTGGCTGGCTGGCTGGCTCCGGTGTTTTTGTTTCGTTTTTTTTTTTTTTTACTAGGGCTGGTTGGTTGGTTGGTTGGTTGGTTGGTTGGTTGGTTGGTTGGTTGGTTGGTTGGTTGGTTGGTTGGTTGGTTGGTTGGGCTGGCCGCATCCCTGGCATCACCAGCCTCGGCCCTGGAATTGCCTGTTATTTGGCTCTGATTGGGTGGCAGTTGGGAGTTGCTGGGGGCTGGTTTAAGTTACGGGGGCTTGTGGCTGGCTTAGATCTTCAGGAGGGTGGGTCTTGGGGTGGTTTGCAGTTGATTTGGGATGACATCCAGCTGCTGTTGGGCGGTGGTTAGGCTTGACTTTGAGCTTTGAGTGGGTTTGGGTTGGCTTGGAGCTGATTTGTGTTAGGTGTGCTGCTGGTTTAGCAGCGGCTTTAGGGTTCCTTTATGGTGTGGTTAATGAGTTTTGGTCTCGTTTAGGATTGGTTTTGGAGCGCCCGACCACCAAAACTCGCCCACATCTCACTTAGCCACACTCTAAAGCAATCCCAAAGCTGCTGCTAAACCAGCAGCAAACCTAACACAAATCAGCTCCAAGAGGACACGCACACACACGCACACGCCCACTCAAAGTCAAGCCTAGACAGCGCCCAACAGCAGCCTGTATGTGAGCCCTTCGCTTGGCCAAAATCAACCCCAAACCACCCCCCCCAGCAACTCCCAACTGCCACCCAATCAGAGCCAATAATAGGCCCCCCAAGCATCACTGGTTGAGCTGGCGTTGCAAGTCGCAGCACCACCTGCGAACAGACAGCACCTTGCACCGTCAGCAACGTCGCCGAGTCCAGCAGCACCCTTTGCATTACCCGGACAATGCGCCATCCTAAATTGAAATAGATTGGCACCAAGCAATGTGCTGCCAAATGCCAGGCCAAAGGCAAAAGGCTTCGCATACAAATGATGCAGTAGAGGTGTTTGGACTAGGCTGCTCTTTTTGCTAGTCTGTTTTACGCAGGGCTGGCAACATCCCCAGCATCACCGGCATCACTTGGACCTGGGGTTGGGGTTGGGGGGGACTGATGTGCTGATGCATTGCCTGGTCTGATAGCAATCCGGTTTGGCGTGCATGACGCTCCCATCATGGTGCTGAATGTTGATCCTGATGGTGATGATGCTGATGTTGATTTTCATCATGATGGTGACCATGATGATGATTTTGATTTTGATCATGATGATGATGATGATGATGATGCTGATGTTGACGCGATGATGCTGATGATGATGCTGATGCTGATGATGCTGATGCTGACTATGATGATGATGATGCTGCTGATGATGATGATGACGATGCTGATCTTGATCATGATGATGATGATGAGGATGATGATGATGATTTTGATGATGATGGTGCTGATGATGATGATGCTGATGATGATGATGATGATGCTGATGATCATGATGATGGTAATGATGCCGATGTTGATTATTATCATGATGATGATGATGATCTTGATCATGATGATGATGCTGATGATGATGCTGATGATCATGATGATGGTGATGATGCTGATGTTCATTTTTATCATGATGGTGATCATTGATGATGCTGATTTTGATCATGATGATGATGATGACGATGCTGATGATCATGATGATGGTGATGACGATGCTGATGATCATGATGATGGTGATGATGCTGATGTGGATTTTTATCATGATAGGGATCATTGATGATGCTGATTTTGATCATGATGATGATGATGACGATGCTGATCTTGATCATGATGATGGTGATGATGCTGATGTGGATTTTTATGATGATGGTGATCATTGATGATGCTGATTTTGATCATGATGATGATGATGATGATGATGACGATGCTGATCTTGATCATGATGCTGATGATGATGGTGATGATCATGATGATGGTGATGATGCTGATGTTGATTTTATCATGATGGTGATGATTGATGATGCTGATTTTGATCATGATGATGATGATGATGAGGATGATAGTGTTGATGATGGTGATGATAGGGATGATAGTGCTGGGTGCGGCGCTGGCGGCGCGGGTGATGTTGCTGGAGGCAGTGCCAATCAGGGCTGGTGCAAGGGGGAGGCGCAATGCTAAGTGAGCGGCAGTGCAGCTGATGCTGCAGCAGGTGCCACGAGCTGCAAAGTTGGCCGGTGTAGACTGTGCAACTAACGCTGGCGCCAGTGCTGTGGGCATTGCAGCGTTTACATTTGTTGACATTGAGGCAGTTGTGGGCTGTATTAGGTTATATTTGGTCTAGCCACTTGGGACCATCTTGGACGCAATCAGCTGCTCAAGCCAACGAGCAATGGCTCGTCGCCGCAAAGGCGAAGGTCGTGGGGGGCGTGCTCGTGCTCATTTGCATCCTGAGGTGTCTGCACCAGCGGGAGCTCTTTGTTTATAAAGTCATTTTTTTGGCATTTGGGAGGTATTCTAGAGGCGAAGCACAGGATTTAGCAGTGTTGTTATGTGGCTGATTTGGTTTGTGAGTTTTGGCATGTTGAAGTTCAACAGGAACATGGAAGGGAGCGAAGGCAGTAGAAGGTGTTGGGACTGGGAAAGTCATTTATCCAGCAAAGTGCTGAGGAGTATTATGAGCAAGGCGAGGCTGAAAGATATCATCGGGTGCCCAGGGCTGCACGACTCCAGGCAGAGCTCACCCAAGCTGCGGTCTCTTTAGGCGGCCTACCCACGAAGCATGGCCTGATCCTGGACCTGGGTGCAGGCGGTGGCCTCAGTACCCTTACCTTCCAGGCCTTAGCCGGGGGCGCAGCATACGTCCTGGCATTTGACACCAGCGCCCACATGTTCACCACGGAGATTCAGGAGTCATCTCTGTCAGGGATCCGGGTCCAACCCACTGGCGGGTCCGAAGGCGACTGCGACGTGAGCGACGGCTTGGTTTGGGTTGCAAGGCGCAGTGACCGAGTGCTGGCAGACATGTCCCAGCCACTCCCGTTGCGTGCGGGGGTTGCTGATGGTGTCCTTTCTGTGAGCGCGGTGCAATGGCTCATCAACCCACGGACTGCACCTGCTTCCCCTTCAGCAACGCCAATGAAAGTTGAGCCCATTCCGACCAGCATCCCACAGGGCAAGCTCCACACATTATTTGCATCATTGCACAAGGTCACGACGGACCAAGCAAAGTTGGCGATGCAGTTCTATCCCCCCAAGGGTGACCATGATTTCGGCGCCAGGGCGCTGTGCGACGCTGCCCGGGAAGAGTCCTGGGGAGCAGACGTGGTTTTGGACTTCCCGCATCATCCGTCCTCCTTGGCCAAAAAATGGTTTCTTGTGGCAGGCCGGGGAGGCCGCGATTCCGCCAGCCCATGGTGCGCCCTTTGCTGGCCCGTGGTGGCGGCGCGTTGCGCGCTCACGCTGCCAGCAAGTTTGCCTCAGGCCTAAGGGATGGCCTTTTTTCAAGATAAAAAGCTCAGTCCCATTCCATGCCTGCTCTATGTCTTTATACCGGATTACTTGCTTTTCAGGTCTGTGTGCCATCCCCTTTTCGGGGTGGAGTTAAAAGGACAGATCACACCAAAAACTCGGGTTTCCATTCTTCCCATTCGAGACACGCCCGCAGGAGCGCGCCCGGCAACAGCACGCAGAGCTGGCGCTGCGCTTGGTGCGCTGCGGGCGCCGGCTGCGAAGCGAGGAGGAGGCCGAGGTGCAGCGCCGGTTGCTGCAGCAGCTCCACCCCCTGCAGGAGGGAACCAAGGAATCATTGCTCTTTTTGGGCTATGGTTATAACCCAGTTTCATGGTTGCAAATGTTGCAAGTCGTGTGTTTCTTGCTTTTGCAGGTCTTGCAATTCTCTTGGTGATGGGGCAATTTGGGGCACACCCACGGGCCCATAGATGGCACGGAAGCCTGGCAGCCTCTTCCAGCAATGAATGGTGGCTTGCTTGATGAAAGGGTAGCACTGGCGCTCTGTAACACCTGGATGTATTTCATGGATCCCTTTTAGCTTCTCATTTCTCAGGCTGGCTTTGCAGCTTCTTGTGTTCAGCTTGTGGGCCGGCCCAGCAGCTCCCAATGATTCAACGAGGCCCTCGTCCATTTTGCATGGGTAAAACATGTAATCAGGAGGTGTGTCGTGAAAGCCGGGCACCATGGTCATGCGATTCGCGCAGGTGCAACTTGCCAAGGCCCTGGACCGCGCGCTTGAATCCGAAAGCTGCGAAACGCCGAGTTCCAAGCGGGCGAAACGCACCCCGGAAACCAAGACCGAGCTGCGGAGCGTTGTGTCTGCTTCCTTGCCGCAGCTGGTGAGCATCCTCCATACGCCACCCAGTGAGGAATGGCTGAAGCCGCCTTTGCCTCTGGATTCGGCCGGAGTGGCCGATGGGATTTGACGACTGCGAATGCGGCATGTGTTGAAGTATGGCGACAGCTATTGCAAGATGACGATGGGTTTGCTCGCGGCTTTGCATAGCGGCGCACGTGCTTGACATTGAGCTGGTGAGAGAGGAGCTGTGCCTGGCCCTAGACATTTCTGCTGGGTCATCGCAAGCATCTGGCCAGGAGTCATATGATCATTCTCGGAAACCTGCAACAAGGTCAGCAAGTTTGGCAACCCTTCCATGGCCCGGACCACTGCCCTTCGAATCTCTGTGAGACGAGCCCGGCCAGAGAAAAAGACCGGATTCTCGAGTTTGTTTTTGGAATTTGTGGGAATCCCAAAACATATCGTGTTTTTTTTTGGGAATTTCGAGGGTGTTTGGAAGTATTGTATTTATAAACGCGCCGTGTTTATGCTTGTGGGGAAGTGATGCCGAATTTCTCTTCAAAATTGACAACACTTTGTATCGGAGTTTGCTAGCATGGTGATTTGCCTCAGGTAGCTTGGCCAGCATGATGGCCTTGGATAGCTGCAAGCCGCCGGCACAGCTTGAGCCGGCGCATCGGAATGTCTTGTAGGACGGCCAATCCAAAATGGAAAGGCTTCAGTTAGCGGCGACTGGGCGTTGTGCGCAGTTTTCCTGCGCTTGAGCAGTGGCCTCACAACTTCCGCAAAAGTGGCCGGTGGGCCACGATGACCGCTCAGTCAGATTGAGCCAGCAGCTGGCAAAGAGCGCCTGCGGCTTATGGTTTCGCAGTGCGCCAGGCACCAATGAGAGCATGCTGCACGCCTCCAAGAATGCTCATAGCCCATGGCCTTGGTCTCGGCCCGAAGCCTCCAAAGACATTTGCCACGCCATGTGGCCCCCACCTTGACCGAATGCAGCTTGGCTAGGCGCGGGGCTGTTGCCACGCTTGCAAGAAATGCCGCCTGCAGAACAGGCCCATTACATGTGAAGGCCCAAGGAGTTGGCTGCATGTGGCGCATGCATGTGCCAAGGCTCAAGGTGCAATGCGCACCTCAGGTTAACACGGAAGTTTGGCTGAGCTTGGCCAGCGATGCTTCTGAACTCAACCATCAAGTTGGGCAGTCTGGGCTACCTCGAAGGCTTTGACCAGGAGGAGGGCCGTCAATCGACACTGAAGCTGGAGCGACCTGACTCCCGCAACCAAAAGTCTCGGCCCAACCTCAGTCGAAGCCTGTCCAAAGAAAGGGCCTCTTCGCAAGGCAGAGATGGCAGAGGCAGCAGGGATTTTCAGAAGCGGGCTATGTCGAGGGACTCCGACAGAATAGACAAACGGGCTATGTCAAGGGACTCAGACAGAATGGACAAAGGTATGGGCTTACGCCCTTTAGAGTGGACTCATGCGCCACGCAAGGATGTGCGCAAAGAGGGTCCAGTTGTTTATTCTGTGAGCACCCCGGCGAAAGAGGGTCCTCGCGACCATGCATTGCATTTGGTCCGTACTACCCGCATCGAGCCGGCGACTGGATACTCCAAGCGGCCGCCGGTTCCGCCCAAGCGACCTGGAGCCGAGCAAATTGTCGTGACTGAGAAGGACTTGAAGAAGTGCGGCAGCGACCTCAAGAAGTTGCGGGAGTGCAACCTCGCCAAGGCACTGGAGGAGAAACCTGAACCCAGGCCCGAGCGGCCGCCTTCACCCTTGAGGCCCCTGGAACTGTCCTTCAAAAGCAATTTCGCGCAGATGTGCCGCGAGGGCGCGGATTTGCGGGATCCCTGGAAGGATTTGGCCCACCCGGATGAGGGACGAAATCTGACTGTGGAAGATTTGGTGCTCAACCAGGCGGGACCGTCTCTGAGACAATTTGGGCGTATGTGTTTCTTTAAGGGTACCCTTTTTGAAGGGTATTTTCGTCCCCTCCCCTCAATTTGACACGAGTCTCTTTGTTGTTTCAACTTGATTTGCTCGGCTCTCACTGTGTGAGGTGTATGTCAAGGCTTTGTCCCCGCGAAAACTCGAGTTCGACGAGACGAACTCGCCTGAACATGGCCCAAGGAAGTCCAAGATGCGAAGGAGTGCGAGCGCATCGACGAGAGCCGCTGCGCATGAAGACTCGCGTTGCCGATTTAGGTTTTCTTTTTTCTTTTTAGAAACCCCTTGTTGGGGTTGATGCAAAGGGAAGCAAAAAACCGCCAGTTGCAGGGATCCCTGTGACCTCTATTATATTTTAACCGGTTTCAAACTTGTCTGTATCTTGCTCGGATTAGATCCGCTGAGAATCTGCATTGTAGAAGTCAAACCTAGGCCAGCTCTGCTGATGTGGCCCTGCAAGAAGGTCGGGCAGAGGGGAGGGAGAAGCTTGGCTGCAGTTAAACTGGACTTTGTTTCCCTGTTCTAAATGGTGCACATAATTTTGCATCCGAACAGATTGAACGCCTGTGCCGGCAGCTAGCCTCATTGCGTTGCTTACATTCCTTTGTCAAGCTTTGTATCGTGGCATCAACATGGATGATTTGTTTCCTTATCATTCTCTCTCGCGCTTCTTTCCTCAAGTTGCTTTTACACCCTCAAAGATGGCCCGAATCCGATGCGGCTTGATGTGTCTGGGAACCAAGTCCAACAAGCGTAGCAAGCAACCAGCCCCCAGCCCCAGCCCCCAGTGACAGCTTCCTCATCGCCAGGGTGACCATGCGCCCCCGCACCGAGAGCCAGTGGTTCACCAAGCGCGCCGCCAGCCTCGGGCGCGAGCGGGACAGGCGGGGGATTTCGGGCGCGTTCGCTCGGCACGGCTACGTAGAAGCCCCCGTCAGGTTGACGGCCATTTTGTGCTGGTGGGGCTTGTTTTCAACTCCTCCCCCCCGCTCGCAACACTTCCCATGCCTTACCGAAAGATCAACACTGCGGTAAAACTGGAAGCTCCAAAAAACAACCCCCCAAAGGGGCACCCTCAAAAAATCCACCTTCTCAAGCAGTTCTGACACCGCTCGACGTTGCTCCAAGGTTTACCCAAGCGTTGTCCCAACCACAAGGCCCGTTCTATGCCACACTTGCATCGCTTTCCCTGAATGCCAATCCTTGTCCCAAATCAGCCTTCGGGCGAAGGGAAAGGAGGGCGAGATGACCGGCCCCAGGTTCTCCGCAGCAATCCAGCCGGTGGACTTGGACACGCCACGCTCCAGGAAGGAGGATGATGCCTGGCAAAGTGGCAAGGGGTAGGGGGATCTGTGGCCCGTTCCAGCAGCCACTGGCCCAATGCGCCCCAGCCAAGGAGACGCCCCAAGCAAGGCGAGAGGCGCGGACGTTCTTGAAAGGTGCCTCCAGAAGAGGAGAGACGCGAGCCGCCGGGAGATCAGTTGTTCCTGTTGATGAGCTGCATCGGGTGACCCATTGGTTTGAGTGCTGAAGCACTGAACTACCCAGGTCTGGATGACGCTGAACCAGGCAACTGGCGATGCTTGGTTGGCAATCATATTGAAAGAGGTAGGTAAGGTTCAATGGATTTTCGTGTCAGGGAGCAAGTGCAAGCCCATGCACGTCGTGAAATGCTTGCTCTGAGGAAGTGACCCCTTACCAAAAGGAGGCAGGAAACCGCTTGGAGGCTGCCTTCCTATCTGGGCGCAGCAGCGTGCCGTTGGCTGGGCTTGGACCACAGCTGGAGGGCGCCATTGTGACTCGGCTGTTCGTCACCGTCTTGTCCGCAGGAATCGGAACACTTCCCACAGACTTGTGCGAAACCATTCCCAAAAACGTGCGTTGGGGTGTTGGGGCTGTGTGAGACTGAGAGAGGGAGAGAGAGAGAGCGCGAGAGAGAGAGAGAGAGAAAGGGAAGGAGGGAGGGACAGCGCAAGCACGCGCGACTGGCCCAGGTCACTTTTGACAAGGCATCAGAGCAAGATGCCCGAGTGAGATGGGTGGATGGGACCTATTCCGAAGTGAAGCGCTTCCAGGTAACTGCATACAGCTCCTCGGCATGATGTTTTTGTTTTTGTTGGGGGGAGGGGGGGGCTGTTCTTGCACATGTCTGCCCAAATGCGAGAATGCCTTTCTTGGGGCATTTGTCATGCCCCCAAGTGATGCGTTTGTCCACCCGAGCAAAGCGAGGCTATGAGACGACAATACAGCTGGCGGGTTCCTCCGCGGAGGGCTGGCGCTTTGCCAGGAACGAAGCCAGAGTGGAAGAGAGGCCTATGACAAAGTCGGCTGTGAGACACGCAAGGGGCGCCACAAAATCGCCAGAGTTCAGGGGACATCCGCAAATCTATGAAGACAGATTGGGTTCTTGATTCTTGAGCTACAGTTGCTCTTCTTGCATGCCCCTTAAGCCGCTTGAAACTATGACTCGGCTAGAAATGGGATTTCCGCCGCACCCTGGACATGCCATACCCGAGAGGCTGGTGCCACTTTTCGGGACGGAACTTATCGCCCCACCTTCTCCAAAACTGCCACCAGTCACTCGCGACAGCGTCTTGGCTGCCTCATGTTTGAGCAAACCTTGGCCTTGGGCGTGGCGCATGGGCTATGGTAGAGCTGAGGACAGGTGTATTTCATCAACGCCGCTCGGCATCTTTTGAGTTACAAAATGTCACCCTGACCAAGGGCCGTTTGAGTTCGGGACGGGGCAACTGAAGGGTCCAGCAGCCATTGCCCACCCAAGGCAGGCGCAGACTGGGGTGGCTGGGAGTAGATGACATCATCTACCATCTGCGGTGCTGCTTATGTATCCCATCCTTTATCGCTGAGCTGAACCCAGGGCAATTTTCCTGGAGCGCATGCTAAGGTCTGCAGCTCTAGGGTGTTGGTTGCCCCGAAGCGAGCGGCTCCTTACCATGGCCTCTTTGTGTACAGTGTCCCGTGACTGCAGTACTGCAGGACATGGGTGCCATGCCAATGCTAATGCGAGGCGCTTGCCTGTAAGCTGGTTTCACCCTTTGGTCAGCTGCGCCATGACACAGCTCCAGTTGAACCCCTTAGATTTGCAGATCACAGCCCCAATCCTAGAGTCAGGGTGATTCAGCGGATCCTTCAACATTGGGAAGTTGGAAATCGGAGTTTCGAGATTCGAAATGTAAGCTGTGGCGCTATGCTGTCGGCAAAGGTTCCGCATGTGGCCGGAATGCCTTGTTGGTTTAGTCGGTTTGTTTGCATGAGCAGTTTGACCAAGCACTGCCGAGCAGGAAGGTATTGAACACATGAAACTGCCAGCACATCTTGGCAAGCTGCAATCTGTTTTTACTGGGCCTGGGGACTTTCAAGACCCAGGTCGCAGACCCAGCGTTGCGGTGCTTGAGGAAACGAACAAATCGAGCGTCTAGCGCTTTGAGTATGCAGAACCGGTTGGACTGGCCAAGAGTCTTGACGGTGACTGGCCAGGATGGGACAATGTTCTCGGCTGCAGGGAGCCATCACCCTAGAGAGCTGTTGCACTAGTCTTGCTGCCCTAGAGGGAATGTTGGGAGGGGAGGGTTGCTCCTGAGAGCTATGGAGCAACCTTTGAGAGCGCGGAGACGCTCTTGATCCGCCTTTCGCAGCCGTATTCGGCTCGGAGCAGGAGTCAACCCCTTCCTGCACGCTCTATCCATACCTTTAATACTTGAAAAGATCTTTCGCGGTTGAGCACAGATGCCAGCATTGCAGAGATGGCTAGCCGGGAGCTCAGCGTCCTGAAAAGGCATGGCAGATATGTCCTGATTCGGCGCAAGGGCTCCAGACGCACCAGTTGGCTGCTGCTCTGCCCTGCACTCTACTCAGGTTCTTGCTGGCCTAGTATTTTGGGCCAGCAGTGAACCCGTTGACTGTGAGGCTCTTTTGCATGAGCCATAGTCACAACTGTCGGTAGTCCGGCTCGGCTCACTGAGCCAAGGGGTGCACAACCGAGTTTGCTGCGTTGCACCAGCGGCACACGTCATGCTTTGACGAGTGGCAATCAGTGGCGCAGGTCGGCTCCCAGACTTGCGCCGTCCTGCGAGATGCAGGGCCGGGAGAGGCAGAGGGCTGACGCATCACTTGCAGCAGTGTTGCCGCATGCGTCGGTGGTTGCTTGCTCGCTTGCTCGCTTGCTCGCTTGCTCGCTTGCTCGCTTGCTCGCTTGCTCGATTTGTTGGTCGGTTGGTTGGCTTGCTCGCTGCTGGCTGGTTTGTTGTTTGTTTGTTGGTTTGTTTGTTTGTGTTTTTGTTGCGGGGTGGCGGGTAGTAGGTAATTCGGGTCCATCAGGTGGTGCGGCAAATGTTGCTGTGACATTTGAAGGGCTTGCAGCATACGCCAAATTTTGAGCTCACGATAATCTGGGTAGACTATGTTCGTATTCTATTTTGGGCAATACTACTTTAGAATTGGATTTGATCTCCCATGTCTCCCTTTGTCCTAGTATTGCTGAAGCTTCCTTTTGAGATGAGTTTTCATTTTGTTTGGTATTGCTGGAGCTTGGGGGCGTGCGGAGCATTTTTTGCGGGGACAATAGGATGCAGCAACATTAGCAATAAACGCAGCTGCTACCTCAGTTGTACTCCCCCAGTAGGCCACTTTTGGAGGCCTGGGAATGGCCCGGAGTAGTTCAGGGGGGCAAGTATTTTTTCTGGTGGTGGAACAAGTTAAATACAGAACCCCAAGGAAGTTGAACAAGAACTTTCATAGCACTGAAGCTAATTGAGCTAGCTCTGCTTAAGAACGCATGCACTTGCGGGTTGCTTTCAAGAATGGCACTGACGGCGGCGGGTGCGGAGCGAGCTGTCTTGCAGACGAGGCCATTGGCACGGTTGGGCGCACTGCTTCGCAGCCTCCAATGGGCGGGTCTACCGTCAAAAGCTCGTGGTTCTTAAGCCTCTCCTTCTGCTTGAGCCGCTGAGCCGCTATCAAAAGGTGAGCCTTCCGCAGACCTTCGATGGGTCGACCTGCAACAAGTTGCCTGCAGACTTTCGGGGGGCCGGTGGGCCAACATCGTGCGTCTTCTGCCTCTGTTTTTTTTTTGGTGTGCTTTTTGGCTGCGCTCACAGAACGCTCTGCGGATTTTGGAGGGGGGGGGGGTTAGCCTCGAAAGACTCAATGTAGAGACACAGACAAAGATAAAGAGACACAGGCAGAGAAAGAGAAAAGAGAAGGAGAAAGAACACACGAGAGGGAGAGAGAGGGAGCGAGAGGGAAAGAGGAAGTGGAAGAGGAAGAGAGAGAGAAAGAGAAAAAAAAAGAACGGAAAGGGAAAGAGAGGAGAGAAAGAGACAGAGAAAGATAAAGAGGCGAGGGAAGGAAGAAGATGAAGAGAAAGACGAGGAGAAAGGGACAGAACAAAGAGCAAGAGAAAGAGCAAGGGTAGAAGCAGAAAGCGAGAGAGAGAGAGACAGAGACAGAGAAAAGAATAAGAACTACGCTCCAAACTATTTGTTCTTATCTTTTGTAACTTCATTTTCCTTGTCTCTGCCGGGCTTTGCTGCCTTCAAATTGGGCACAGCGGCCCTTGCCCGGGCGGAGGCGGCGGAGCTCCTTCAGACGGAATCCCGGCGCGTTGTGCGCATCGACTCCCAGGCAGTCGGAAACGCGGGCCCAGGCTTCACTTGGGCGTTTCTCAAAGCAGTTGGTCCCGTCTGCTGATACCAACTACGGGAGTCCACCAGAGAAATTCATGAATGTAGATGGGAGCCCCACATTGGTACAGGAAGTGGAGCAGAGGGGCCTGAAACACATGGAGCCTTGTGGCCTCCGGACCCCTGCGAGCTGATGTCAAGAGGAGCGTCGCCTTGCTGGAACCTTGTTTCAGACGATCTTACGCTTGTGTGTCTGTGTGTGTGTGCTGTGTGTTTGCGCGTTTGTTCGCCAGTTCGGTTGTTTCTCTTTGCAAGTTTGTTTGTTGTTTGTCTGCTTGTTCAGTTGTCCGTCCGTCCATCCGTCTGTCCATCCGTCTTGCTTGCATGGTCCGTTGTGTACTGTTTGTCTTCTTGGTTTGGTTTGGTTTGGTTTGGCGTTTTGCTTCTTGTGCTGCATTTTGTTCCTTGTGTGTTCTTGCTTACTGGTTTGTTTTCCGTTTTGTCCTAGTGGTCTGCATTTTGTTCGTCTCGTATTGTTTGTTTGGTGTTTTGCATATGTGTTGTATTGTGTTGCACCGGGTTGTTTGCTTTGTTTATTGTTTTGTTTGAGTGTTTTTTTGTTTTTGTTTCGTGTGGTCTGTATTTTTGTTCGTCTCGTATTGTTTGTTTGGTGTTTTGCATATGTGTTGTATTGTGTTGCACCGGGTTGTTTGCTTTGCTTTGTTTCTGTTTTTGTTTTGTTTGAGTGTTTTTGTTTTTTGTTTCGTGTGGTCTGTATGCTTCTTTGTTTTGTGTTGTCTGTTCGCTTCGTATTCCCCCCCAATTGGATGGCTCCATTGCAACCAACGGCCTCGAATCAGAGACACAAAGCAACCGAGCAAGCGAGCAAACAAGGCAACACAGAAAGATGGAAACAAACAGACATAGAAACCAACAAACAAGCAAACAAGTAAGCAAACAAACAAACAAGCAAACAAACAAACAAGCAAACAAACAAGGAAACAAACAAACAAGCAAGCAATCACGCAAACAAACAAACAACCAAACAAACAAGCACAAACAACAAACACGCAAACAAACAACAAATGAATACATAAGCAAACAAGCACACACAAAAAGGACCAACATGAATAAGCATACACACGTGCAAACACGCAAGCAAAACAGACGTGAGACCATGTGACGCCCAAAATGAATATAAGCCCTAAGTCGTCAGCCTTCGTCGGCCCCGTCTTCCATTGATTCTGCACTAGCCTTGGGCTTGTCAGGGCAGCTCCCGGATGGAGGAGGAGAACCCAAAGGGCCTTGCCGTCTCTGATCCTGTGAAGGCATGGCGTCGCAGTGGGGGGAGTGCGGGAGTCCCGTTTCTCGGAGATGCCACTTTCTCTTTAGCCAGTAGTGTTGGGCACGTGCGAGCCATACGGGGTTTTGTTTTGTACCATGCCTTGATGCGCAAAGTTGTGCAGATGATCCAAGCGTTTTGTTCAATGTTGACTCCAGACAAAGGCGTGCAGATGGTTTTGGTCTTCCTTGGTTCCATATTAGCTTGCATCCTGAGCCTTGAGAGTCGCATGCTGCGTTTCTCTCCCTGCCTGGGTAGTCAGCGCAGGCGAAGCCAGCAGCCAGCAAGGCGTGACACAATGGGTCTAAACAGAGGCTGGGAGGTCGTTTGCGATGTGCAGGTGGGCATCAACCTTTCCGTGAAGTGGATGAAGAATCCGCTTCAGGTAAGTGAGGCTGGGTTCTGTTCTTGCTGATGTATATGTACGTGTATGTGAAATACAAATATTTGTATACACATATGTTACATGATGTTATATTATATCATAATGCATTATATGAAATGCAAACAAGAAGTACAATGTGAAATTCTCTCTCTTTCTCTTTCTTTCTTTCTCTCTCTCTCTCTCTCCTTTATTATTATTATTATTTCGTTCTCTCTCTCTCTCTCTCTTTCTTTCTCTCTCTCTCTCTCTCTCTTTCTCTCTCTCTCTCTCTCGCTTTCTCTCTCCCTCTCCCTCCGTAAAAACATGCACAGGTATCTAACTATCTATCATTCAATCAATCAATCAATCAATCAATCTATCTATCTATCCATCCATCTATCTATCTATTTGTCTGTCTATCTGTCTGTTTGTCTGTCTGTCTATCTATCTATCTATGTGCGGGGGCAAACTTTCTGAGAATGGGCCGGGTAGTTCTGCCCTTGCAGGCAATCGCCGCCATTCCGCGGATCCAGGCCTGCGATGCTGCTAGCTTTGCGTCGAGCTTGTCACGCCTTCGATCCTTTGCAGGAGTACCTGGGCTTGGCAAAGCCGATCGAGCGTGCCTGGCTCCCATGGGTGCCCAGCCTCGCTTGCCGACTTTCTCTTGGTGAGGTCAAGACCTACGATCTGGCCCCCTCCAATCGTGCCATTGTGGAGGAGCGCGCTGGAAGCCACAGCAATTCGAGTCGCGGTGTTCACGCGGGCAGCTTATGAATGCCCGACCAGAATTCGCGCTGGGGCTCTTACGGGAATAAGCAGGCTGTGACTGTGAGAGATGGCCTCCACTGCTTGCGGTGGGTGGGCTGTCGACTTCGAGCCAGGAGCTTGTCAGGCAGTCCAGCCGGCCAGATCAAGGCGGCTATTCTGTCAAAGAGCTGGTGGTGGGAATTGGCAACAAGGAGTCCCGGAATCGTCAACAGTTCCTTGTGAGTTTGTTCCCTGTTTTTTGGTTGGGGGGAGGAAGCTGTTTCTACCCGGGCCGGGTGCAATCACCTCCTACTTTGGATTCACCACCCCGCCCAGTCATCAGAATTGGCTATACTTTAACGGGGCATCGTATGCCTCTTGGTGATGCCTCGGGTACAGTCACGGCCAATAAAGGTTCAGTCACCGTCGCTTGTGTGTGTGTGAGCCTCCCCACATGATCACGTTTCTGGGAAAAGCAGCCTGCTCGTTCTGAGTTTTGTTTGGAGGCAACCCCCTTTTTTGTGGCTTGGGGAACCAAAAGGAACACCGTTGCGCCATTTTGGGGGGGGCAATCATGAAACAAGAAGAGCCCCTCTGAGGCAACTCTCCCGCCTAGGAGCTGGCTTTTGTTGACATGGACTGGCTCCGCGGAGTCGCAGATGACTTTAGAGGCATCGTGAGAGTTGTTAGCAGATTCCCCGGCTAAACCATGGAAGCAGGATGGTCTTTTCTTGCAGCGGTTGCCCAATCAAGCCAGAACGTGCTTGGACTCAAAAGGCATGCGCCTAGCTTTCCCCCCGCAAGTTTGGCGTTCCCTGAGCCTGTGACAGGAAGCTTGCACATTGCTGTGGGCAACGAGCCTGATCGGAGCGGTGTCTTCCAGGCCAGTTGCACATGAATGTGCCAATAGGTATCACTCTGATGGGTGGTGTCATGTTGGTGTCATTTTGAATGGGACCACAAGGTGATTCCTGGTTGTGACCGCGCCATGTCTTTCTTTTTCAAAATGAGGATCGGGTGGTGGATGTCATCAAGGCGATCAAGGCTGAGATTCCCGAGGCGCAGGCTGGATTCCAAGTGTCGCTCAAGCGAGCTCAGACCCTATGCCATGGAGCGAGTGCGTGGCTGCATGTGCGGACCGGACTCATTGCGAAGCGGAAAGCTGACCTAGGTCACTGTTCCATTTGCATACTCCATCATGCATCGCAGCCATCCAGTGGAGAAGTCCAAGCTGGAGAAAGAGTTTATTGATCGGTTCCTTGATGGCACAACCCTGCAGGAGCAAGTCGGTCAGAATATCAAGCAGTTTGTATCAGTCCATCGTCAATTTGGGGAGGGGCAGGAGGATGCTCACTAGATTTCCCGCAGCAGCAGGGAACACCAACTTTCCAGTATCCACAAAATCCACATATTTTGACCGTGGCTCAATTGGTCAGTGCCTGATCCTGCCTGGGGGCTTACGAGGCCATTCCACCAAGGTACAAAGATGTCCTTCCCCTCCTGGATTACTTCACCATCAACATCTATCCCTTCCTCAGCTCTGGCACCAGAGGTGTCGCCATGGACAACCTCACAGGCCCTGAGATGAACTTCCTCAACGACCAGATCTCTGCTTTGCGCAGTTTGGTCGAAATACTGTCCTTTTCCTTTTTGTGCCTATGATTTGTTACAAGGGTGGAGAAATGGCAGCTGGCACTGTACACGACTTGAGATGCCCCTGGTGAAAGGGAAGGGCAGCCACCATCCAAGGCATAGCATTGGACAGGGACTTCCCACACAACAACCTGCCGCTGGCTGTAGGACCCCAGACGTGTTGGTATGTGCGTGTGGTTGTTTGTTTCTGGATGTTGAGCTTTGTGGCTGTTGTTGTTTGGTTGGCTTCTTGTTTTTTCTTCTGGCCAATTTGTTTGTTTGTTTGTTTGCTTCTTTTTGTTTTGTTTGTTGCTTGTTTGTTGATTGGTTTGGTTGGTCCTGCTCTGCTGTCGGTGCAGCTGGGGCTTTTACGGATGGTTCTTCCATACGCTCGCGTTGCAGGAGAAACCGGGTGGCCAAGCTGCGGCGCCGCCAGCTCCACGCCTTATTCTTACGCGACGCTGCCCTTCTCAGAGCGGTTCGTGAAGAACGTGGCGCTGTGGAGCCTTTGCAATGGGTTCACTTGAGCCACGTGCTCAAAACAAAACCCGGGTAGATGAAGGTTAGTAAGGGGCAGTCCCAGCCAGAAATAGCTGCGGCCGCCTTCTGAATTCTTTGCATGGTTCTGGGTAGACCATTTGACTACCGGGTTTTGATTCTGACTCGCTTGGGTATAGCCCGTGGATAGTGTGAAGTCCTCACGTGCTTTTGTTGGCTCGAACACCTGCTTTGTGTTCAGGATGGAATCCAGCCTCTCAGATGGGCGCATCATTTCCGGGCAGCTATTTACTGCGTTCGACGAAGAGACGAAAGGAACAAGCGCCTCAGCCGAAGTGGGAGTACAGGATCAGGAAGTTGACTTTAATCCATCGCGCCGTTCCGGTTGAAGACAGGCACTCCGTGACAGTTGCGTTTTATTAAACCTCTTTCGCAAGAAGTACTTTTGCACGCGACACTGGCAGCAGCAAGCCGACGCGTGCGTTTCTTGCAGTGATTCTTGTATGTGGAGCTCGTGTTTTCGTGCTGTGTTGTAGAATGTTTGGCGCAGGTGTTAGCCACGCGCCAAAGACATTGTACAACTCAGCTCCAAAGCACAAACAAGACTACGTAGCTCCTCAAATCTGCATGGTGTCAGCTGGCCATGAGTGCGGGGCTCCTGGGGCATTCACAGGGAGTCCTTTTTCCACCGCCTTCGTGTCCCACTGGAACTTGCATGTTTCTCGGAATCTGAGGACCTAGCGAGCGCTACTACGGCATTCTGACGTCAAAGGGAGAGGTGAAGACTGCATACTCATGTGTCAGCAATGCCACTGAGCCTTGGCAAGTCAAGCATGCTGGCTGGAGAACTCCACAAGGGTAGGAAAAGGGGCTTTCGGTGCAGCCTTTTGGCTTGCAGCGTTGAATTTTGAACGGATCGCAGCATTTGACCTTGAATGCCAAGGAGCCATCTCAAGCTTGGCTAGAGGAGCTTTACCCTGATTGCGAGAGCTGCTTGGCTGAACTCGGAAAGTAGAAACTGCCCCCATGCAGTTCATGGGATGTGCACGGCCACAAAAGTACACAAGGTCTCCACGGGTCTCCTCACTTGAGGTGATTTGGATTGGATGGTAAAGAACTTCGACAACCCGTATCTTCAAGAAAAGTTTGCACCGTGGCAGCGCATGGCCAACCAGTTGATGAATTCATGGTGACTCCAATAGCATGTTGCGCCACTCACTAGCGAAAGCGACGGGGATTGATGCCCTCGACTGGCCTAGGTCAATAGGGCGGGGAGCTCAGTAGCCGTGCCTGAACGAGTAAGCTGATGTTTTGGGCATGGCCTGTCATGCCAGTTGCTGCAGTTCCTTTGTTAGGCCCCTCTGTCGTGTTGCGGATTGGATGCCTCGGGAGGAAATGGACGGCTCCCTGTGCTCCTTCCAGCAATATCTCTACGATCGCTGGGCATCCTGCCCGCCAACTGCGCGGATTCCTGGGGACTTTGTGCCAGTGGAATCGTGGCTCGGCTGGAAGGAACCTCAAGCTCTGGGTAACTGGGAATGACAAGAAACAGGGCCAGACGTGGGACTTTCTTTTAGGGGACCCCCCCAAAATATGCAAAATTGCGTCTCGTCCTCTTGCTTTCTCTTTCAAAACTACAAGAAGAAGCGAACCCTCAAAGAGAAGAGTCACATTGAAGCTTCTCGCGAGGCACATGGTCTATGCAAAGAAAATGGCGCAGACCAAATGCTGGAGCCAGCGCTTGGCTGACAAGCCACTGACTCAGCGAAGCCATGCGTTCGGCCAGGCGTTTGTCCATGGGTTGCCTGGTATATCTTCCCTTTCGCCATGCAAATTCGTATGGGATCTGTTCATCATTATGAACTACTTTGGACAAGATGGACAAGCACGCCGTTTGTGTGCGCATGTTTGTGGGTGAGCTGCTGGGTTTCACACACCCCAGGTATTCCGACCGCGGTGCCGTTAGCAAGCCCAACGTTTCGCACCTGACCGCGCCGCACAACAAGCAGGCAAAGGTGTCGAAAGATCCTAACAGTTCCACAAAAAGACAATAATGGGCCAATATTGGGTGAATACTTGCATGGCACTGGCATAACATAGGCTAACCCAAAACGCAACAGACCTCTACCATCAGATTGTTCTCTTTTGCTGCGTTTCTGGGTGGCTTTTGTGGCTCTGGTGGCTGTGGCTATTTGTGGCTGTGGACTTGGCTTCTGTGGCTCTCATCGTTCCACACTTCTCACCAGCAGCACCCCGGCATCAGCAAGCTGTTGGCTTGAGCTCTGTTAGGCGCGGGGTATCGAATGGTTTTGAGGTCTGTTTTGGGTTGGTCTAGGGTTGCTTTACGGTGGGTCTGAAAGTCGGTGAAGTTTCAGGCAGCTGATTGCCGTTGTGGTTGGGGGTGGTTTTACGACGAGATCAAGATGGGTTTCTGGTGGTTTTAGGGTTGGTGTAGGGCTGGTTGTAGGGTGTGCGTATATACTTGCTGACAAAGTGAGAGATGCCCGAACATACGGTAAACATCAGTATTTTTTACCCACCCCAACACACAAGGATCAACCGACACAAGGATCAACCATCCCAAATCAGTGCCGTACCCTTTCCACGTATGGGTCAAAGTCTGTCGCAATCTGTCATGTTTGCCCTTTGAAATGACGACGCCAAAAGTTGTTGCATCAAAGGGGTGCTAAGATGACACTTGCCGTCGTTGAAGAAAAGGCGAAACATGCAAACCATCAACCTGCGATCGCTTCGTGCCTTCGCGCAGGCGCCGTCGGATCGCTGGGACGCGAGCTCCTCGGAGGTGAGTCCACTACCGGACCGCTTTGTGGCTTGGCACGGGGTGAACGGGTGAGAGGCCCAGCCCGAAACGGGAGGCTTTGCCAAGGAAAACGAACCAAAAGGACCAGGGGAAAAGCCACATGCACGCCTTTGTCAAGATCTTGCACCAGCTGATTTGGAAGACACCCCATTTGTGGGTTACGTCTGAAAGAGGCCATGGCCATGCTCAGGTTGGAGAGGATCCAACGCCACCGGGTCCAAGCACACCCAGGACCTTGCAGGACCTTGGGCTCGGGATGGGGGCGACCTGGCGGTTTTCCGAGCCGTTGGACATGGCAAGATGCCAGCTGAGCTCACACAACTGGCTCGAACAACTCCCTCCAAAAAAGCTTTTGGTGGCTGTAGCTACAATCTAGATGTTCGAAGGCTTCGCCCCACACCAGCTGCACTGGCAAGACAGATGCAGATAGAGACAGACAGAGAGAAAGAAACATTGTGCAAGGGGAAGGTCCGCACCAAGTGGCCAAGAGCAAACAAGCAGAAGTACAAAAGCAAGTGCAACCGAAGTAAAACTATCGAATCCTAAATGCTAACAGATGCCACTGGTTGCTTTTGGACACGACGATCACGGGATTGCCCAGACAAAGCAAGCGACCTTGTCCACCGTACAGCCAAATGCACCCGAAGACCAATGCTTGCACTAATCAGTAGGACTTGATACTACAAATTTGCAGGAAACTGCCAACAGCAGCCTATTGCATGTTTAGAGTCACAATTGAATTCAGAGAGAAGCCAGGCACACCCGCACTCCTGTATAGCCAAGCGCTAGTGGGATTCAGTTTGAAACAGATCCCAAGCCCGCTGCAAAGCTCGAAAAGTTTGAACAGGTAGCAGCAGCCTCGAAATACAACCAATTCAGAAAACACAACTTAACTCACGTTGATTGAGCTAATGACCACCCAAAGGTGCCAGCCCTTTTTTGAAGCAGGGATCCGCGAGGTCTTCTGGATCAACCTGGAGCAGTCGAAAGACCGTCGCACGGCCATGGAGAAGATGTTTTCATCTCTTCGTCCACCGCCTGAGATCGATCGCTTGCGCACGCCAGTGTCATGTTTTTTGAAGGGGGGCGCCTTCAAGAGGGGTGGTTTGCCTTGGATCCCTCTTTGAAACAAAAAAGGGGGACCTTCAGATAAAGGCACACCCATATGCGATAACCAATGGTTTGCTTGCTGCTGATAGGCAGCCCCATTATTGTTGATGCCCTGATGCTTGTGCCTCAGGGCAGACCCTGCCGGCAAGCTTGACGCTGCAAGTCGTGCGGGTACCAGCAGTCACTGCAGAGGAGGTCAAGGCCGCCGATACGCTTGGCATCGCTATCGATGTGGGTTTGCTGCTGTTTGTTCCCGGGAAGGAGGGGGGGCATTCGTAAATGGATTCCATTGTCATTTTTTGGGATCACACCGTTCTGTGCTGCAGGCCATGCAGCAGAAGGGCGCTTTGGCGGTTGAAGCCAAACTGATTGATGCCTGTACGGATGCGTGCCCGCAGCATCATGCCAGGCAGGGCTGCGAGCTGTTGGAGTATAACGATTTGTTTGGTTTGGTTTGTTGTGTGTGCTTGCGTGCTTGCGTGCGTGCTTGCTTGCCTGCTAGCTGGCTGGCTGGATTGCTTGTTGCATTGCTTGCTTGCCATGCTGGCTTGCTGAGTAGCTGCATTGCTTGCCTGCCTGCCTGCCTGCCTGCCTGCCTGCGTGCTTGCCTGTTTGCTTGCTTGCTTGCTTGCTTGCTTGTTGCATTGCTTGCTGAGTTGCTTTGCACGCTTGCTTGCCTGCTTGCTTGCTTGCTTGCTTGCTGGATTACTTGTTGCGTTGCTTGCTTGCTTGCTTGCCTGCCTGCCTGCTTGCTTGCTTGCTTGCTTGCTTGCTTGCTTGCTTGCTTGCTTGCTTTCTGGATTGCTTGTTGCGTTGCTTGTGCTTGCTTGCTTGCTTGCTTGCTTGCTTGCTTGCTTGCTTGCTTGCTTGCTTGCTTGCTTGCTTGCTTGCTTGCTTGCTTGCTTGCTTGCCATGCTGGCTTACATGGTTGCTTGTTTGCTTGCTTGCGCTTGCTTGCCTGTTTGCTTGCGTGCGTGCGTGCTTTGCTTGTGCGTGAGTCCGTGCATGTTTGCTTCTGGTTGTCTTGCTTTCTTGATTGCTTGCTTGCTTGCTTGCTTCGGCGTGCCTGCGTGTTTGTTGCTGCTTGTTGGTTTGCGTGCGTGCTTGTTGCTTGTGTTTTTTTCTTGTTTGATTGCTCGTTTGTGTGCGTGTCTTCTTGTTTGTGCGTCTGTGTGTCTGTGTGTCTGTCTGCCGGCTGTCTGGCTGGCTGTCTGGCTGTCCGGCTGTCTGTGCCTATGTCTGTGTCTGTGTCTGTGTCTGTCTCTGTCTCTGTCTCTGTCTCTGTCTCTGTCTCTGTCTCTGTCTCTGTCTCTGTCTCTGTCTGTCTGTGTCTGTCTGTCCGTTTGTCTGGTGGTTTGTTGCGGTGGATGCTGTGCAGGGCAAGTAGGGAAGCACCGCGGTCCCACAGTGTGTCGGTTCCGCTTATTTTCCGCACTGGGAGGAGCGAGCTGCTGTACACAGAGATGGCTTGCAGCCTTTCTCACTTGCGCGCCATCGAGCAGGCTTTGGCAGGCCTTGGGTTCGTCCAGGGGTTGCAGGTTCAACCAGTGGCCTGTGTCTGCATTTCTTTGGCGGGGCCTTATAAATG
>CAUJNA010001219.1:32500-57500 GCA_963377175.1 Effrenium voratum | reverse complement strand
TGCAAACCTGTGACACATCAAGGCGATTGGCCAAAAAAGAGCTAGGGAATTTTCCGCCCCGGCTGGCATGTTCAGATCCGCAGGTGATCGTTGCAGATGCCTCTGAAGACGGAAAATGCCCTGGCCTGGAAAGCTTCCGGGAACTTCGGCAAATGAACGTCCGGATGCTCTACCGCCGCCGCCTCAGAGCTCGTGAAACACGACGCGGCAATCAGCGAGTCACCTTGGGGAATGAGAAACGGAACCCCAAAGTAAGCCATGCCTTTTGGCTTGTAAGGAAACCCCTAAGTTTCCCAAAACCCTGGGTGATTAGGAGTGTCTCGTGGGCGCTTCTCGAAGTGGGTGCTTTGGCTGCAAAAAGCGCACGGATACCACGGATACCACAGGATTTCCTGGACCCGTGAGGTGTATTATACGGAGGATGTTGAGCAATTCGCCAACTATGACTTCCTGATGGTGTTCGATGCTGCTTCTTGCTTGCATGGTTTCAGGCTCGAAGTTTCATACTGGATGGGCAGTCAACAGTTGCTTGTTTTTCTTTGTTTGCAGGTCCTACCCTCCTGAACATTTTGGGTCGAAGGCTCACTAGTCAATGCCGGATGGCAGGCAGGTTACCAACTTAGTGCATGTATCATGGGCATCACATCAGACGAATATCGAACTGGAGACTGCCAGAACTGTCAGATTGCAGTAACATTTGGCATACAGCTTCTGATGAGTGATAGCTAGCTATAGCCAGCAAAAAAAATGAGTCCCATGTCATATAGGGACTTCCAGTACCGTATACGTCCGTGATGCGGCGTACGCGGCTGAACGGCAACCTTCAAACAGTGCTGCGAGTGCACGCCTTTGAGGACATGGGTCTCTCAAGCTTCCCATGGGCTGACTACTTCCGGCGCTATGAAGACTACACCTCGAAATGGGGAATTGCCCCGGTGACTGGCTCCGCCGCGCTGCTGTAAGATTTATGTCAGACGTGCGCATGCCAAGCTGGCTCCTGCAGACAGGTGCGAAATCGATCGCCCTTCTACCCATTGAAGGCAGAATGGTGGACAAGGTGCAACCGCACCAGGACCCTGTCGGAAGTGAACGCAGCTGTACTACGCATAGATCATTGTTAATTTGCCGGAGCCGTCTCAGCCTGTTTTGCAAGGCCGTGTTGTTGTGCGTGTGGCGGGTTTGAGGATTCGCTTCGTGGAAACCGACTTGATTGAGCAGTGGCTGCTTGCTTCAATGAATGCTGAGCAAGACACGACACTTCTCGTTGCAGATTTTTGGGGCACCGCGTATCATCTTAAACGAAGCGGGGGTCTAAGGTTTGCAATGCTGACCGGATCCTTTGCCACATGGCTTCTTGGCTAAAAAACAGCTGCCCCAGTTGCTGAAAACGCGATCCGAGCGCCTGCAGGTACCTTCGAAGGGTCGCCATTGCCTCAGGGAGAAAGTCTGCCACCTTCGGATGCGAATCCGACACATGCAACAAGCTCCGAGTTCGGTCAGAGAGGGGCCAGCTGTTGAGCAGAAGAATATGTACTTGGGTTTGACTGGGGTTTTTTCTGGACCAATCTTGGCTTGGCTTCAAGGGACAGGGCGGTCTTCGAGCCTCTATGACCACTTGGAGCTAGGAGCCTTTGAGTTGCATTCCGCGCCCAGAGGTCCAGACGGGCATCATCATCGAGCAGCGAGCGCTGGGGGTTGACTGGGGCGTTGACTCCACGTGGTGCGGTGCGGCGGCAGAGTGGTCGAACCGCGAGGCCAATCTGAGCTTCGTGCTTTCCGTAATCGGCCCTTGAGCGGGAGCCATGTTGGGAGCCATGGCAGGCCTTTGTTGCAAGTGAGTTTCGCCAAGGCGTATCTCAGGATTTGCATCTTGTGTTGATAGTTTGGCTTGGCCATGCTTTCTTTTCTTGTTTCAGCCGCAGAACAGTTGCAATGGTGCCCGGAAGGCCGGCTGCCTCCTGATACCGATTGATATGTACCATGGCGATACCAAGAGCCTCACCCAGGCCGAGCAGGGGATACAGTCGCTTGCATCAGTCGGGTGGCAACGCCTTCTCCAAAGCCTGCGCGCAGGATGTGGTTTTTCATCAGAACGGCGAGCATCTCACCAACCTTTGGCCGCAATCCAAGTATGAGTGGCGAATCGCGTTGTTTTTGCGTCCTCCTTTCGTCAGCTGAGCTTTCTTTTGTCCAGGTGCAAGAGCCTGTGGGTCTGGATCGGTAGATATTTGTCTTGTGAAAGGCTTTAAAGGAAAGGGGTAGCCTTTGAAGAATCGAATCGCAGAGTGCGTGTGTGGGTTGAAACATGTGAGATGTGCGTGGTTGGTGACGCCATGTGACATTAGGGTTTGGAAATCTTCTGTGAAATGGGAATGCATTTGTGTGTCACGAGCGCGGTCAGTTTGAAAGCTGGGAGCGGTCGGTGAAGGAGAGGTTCGCGTAGCTTTCTGACCCCAAGAGCCCAAAGCAGATCGCGGAAATCCATGGATTCACGGAAGACCCACCCAGCAACCCAGCAAGGTCCAGTTTGAACAGGCGGGTCGAGTGTGACTCTTGGATTATTTTGTGCACGGTTTCGCCTCGCGAAAAACCACAAACAACCCCGAAACACTAAAACTGTGAATAGTTGTCCAATGACACGCATGTTTAAACATTGTTGCCTATGAGCCATTTTTGGCTCAGGTCTCTCTCATCATGTATATGTGCATGGTACAAAGGGTTGCTGAGCGTTGCGAGAGATCATCGAGCTGACACTTCATTACGGGGCATGTGCGCGTGTTGCAAAGGACAGTCCACTAAGGTCTGCTGGAATACATATCATCAATTTCCCACGATTCTGAGGTTATCAGTCATAGGGCATATCCCACAAGCCGTGAGACGCAAGTGAGATTGGCCATTTCTCAAGTACAGGAGATGCTACATGTCCATGCGCAGGCTATAGTAAACAAGCCTTTTGCCAACTCAAGACCACAATGTTTTTGCTCGCGCTTACTTTCCTGGGTCCAAGGTGCTTTGCGCTAATTTGTATCAATTTCAGCAGTTATGCGGGGAGGCCACTCTTTGAAAGGGAGCACTGCAGATCTTGTAGCGGTGAATGTGGCCAGCTTGATCAGCTTGGGAGTGCCAAGTTGTAGTGTGCGGCTTCCCAATGATTTGCCGCATTTCCGAAAGGAACATCTTGAACATAAAAGGGCTAAACGGGCTAAACCTACAGAATCCTGAGCCCTGACAACAAATCCAAAGCACAATTGTAGGCGATAGAGAGGGAGAGCGAGAGAGAGGAGAGAGAGAGAAATGACAAAGAGAAAGAGAAATATCTAGAGAAGGAGAAAGAGAAAGGAGACAAAGACATAGATCCTGAAAACCCTGGCCCCTGAAAGGCTAATCCTAAACCTCCCACAAAACGTTTAGCCTCAAACCTCCAAATCCTAAAAGTTCTAAAATCTCCAACCGCGAAACTGTAATACCGTCCGACCTGAACCCCCCTAACCCTCGAAACCAAAAAGAACACATCCTACAGCGCGCCTGGGCCGCACCACAAGGGAAGCTCGGCGGAAGGAAACAGACCAGAAAGCCTGCGGATGCTGGAAGCAAAGGCTGCCGCGGAAGAATTGGTGGAAGGTCCAACCAAGTCACACTTGTGAAGGAAGGATCATTCGAGCAAAACTGTTTGCTGGCTGCACAAGCGCAGACTTGGGGCTGTGCATGTCCGCTTGAGGTGGGAGAGGCTGCCTCAGTGGATGAAGGTATCACAAGTGTGGCTGGGGTCATTCTTCCAGGACGGGGGTAGACAGGAAAAGCCTTCTGCAAGAGACCAGCTGGGGGATGTTTTCAGGACCACATGCTTGGATGCTCGCCTGTGGGGCTGGAAGAACGCTACCACATGCCGGTGGATTTGCGATCCTCAGTGCCGATTGTCCCAACGGGACTTCCGGACAATAGAAGTCATCACAATGCTGCTTGATTGAAATCTAGTTCACGGAACCGGGACAATGGGCATGACTACATGCGGTGCATCATGCTGGCCGAATCGGGACAGCGCTTGACCATGAGACACTGGGCCCTTGCAAGGTGCAAGAGATGGACTCTGCATCCGGGTCTGCATATACAACGTGACTTGGCACCGGATTGCTTGCAGATGTGCTCTTCGCGGACGGGCAACTCGCACGTTGCGCAGCCCAGGAACACCAGCAATAATGCCAGCACGGGCTCCAATTCTTCAAACAAAACCACCACCACAGAGGAGCCTGAGGCCGCTCGCACTTGTCAGCGTTTGCTGGTCACGATAGAAGGGACATCTTGGTTTCTTTTTGAGTCACGTTGACAGCCCTGCGAAAGGTGCAAGGTCCATGCGATTTGGTCTAAGGACAGGTCTGCTGCCACAAAGTGGGCATGGCCTCTGGCCGCATTTGCTTTGCAGGCTGGATAGACCTGAACCCCAGGAGCAGTCAAGCGCACTGGTCCACTGTCATTTCTTACGAGCAAGGCCTCGGCCGTGCCAGGTGCTGGTGCATGCATGAGCAAATGTGAAGGCGGGAGAGAGAGAGAGGGAGAGCTGTCAGGGTGGAAGGCCCATATTATGCACAAAGATCAGTCGACTTTTAATGCCTGCTTGGTCCTGCCCGGCAGGAGACATCACAAGCCTCGAGGAAGCTTCACAATTGATGTGATTTTTAGACTAGGGCCTCAGGATTGGGAGCTGGGGGCGGGAGACTTGAGGGAATAAAACTAAGCCGCTGTCATATCCGGCACCCTGACATCTTACAAGGTCGTCCTGCCCTGACAGCCAACTTTAGGCAATTCTCGGAGTGCTCAGCTTCTCAGCGTAAAACCGCTGAGGCGATTTTGGACAAATCGTGCTCGTCTCACCATCTTTTGAAAGGCCACGGCTCAAGCCGCTCATGGCCCACGCGGCCAAATTGGTCTTTGATTCTAGGCCATGCGTGGCATCGCGCTCGTCAAACAGGAGCTGAGCTGGCGTGTTTCTATGACAGGCTGCGTATTCTTTGGTTCCGAGCTGGATTTGTGGCCCTATCAAAAACCTGTGTGGTTCAAAGTCGAATGTTTCCCGTAAATGGGCGTGTCATCCGCGGGTTGCAAGTAACTAATTTCACGGTAGCCTGAACCTCCGCACCTGATCCGTACGTGTTTTGGCGGCTTTTACGCTTTAGGGGAGGGGAGGATTGGATGCTTTGACTCTGGTCCACTAGATCACGCTGCGTAAACACGTCCAAAGAGGGGGGTGGGGAGATACGAAGTTTCGTTCCGGTCCGGGTCACATGTGACGCTGCACTGTACCAAACTTAAATGTTGGATCGCCTCGCAACAGAGTTCGAAGCCGCACTCCAGTGTGCCTAAAATACACTTGGCAGGTTCATCACGTTGGCAGGTTTGAGCAGTTTCTGTTGCTGGCCTAAGACTTCGCGAGGTTGGGCGTGAGACTTTGGCCGCAGGTCCTTGGCTTTGCCGTTTTAGATGATTCAACCATCACCTGGCCCATTGAGGCTGGGCCTATGGTTGTATGTAGGTGGGTTGAGTGATGTTATAGGGGTGGCTTGTGTCTGGCGACTGGGTTGCTCAAAAGCTTGGTGCCCAATTTCACAGATCCAGATTTTACTTGGGACCAACAGTGACATCACGGTGGTCGAGGGGATGGAGTGGGTTGCATGTCTCCGGCCATGAAGGCTGAACCTTCGCTGTTGCCCAGCGACGTTCTGGTCGATCTTCCCAATTTAGCCACTGCCAGGGCGGGGTCAAAGTGGGTAGGTCAAGATGGAGTACGCACCTTTGGGAGCAAGTCAGTTTTCCTGTCACCATTCTAAGATCGCGCCCTTGGTCGACTTGTGGTGTATGGCCCCAAAACGGGAACCTCTAGCTGTAAGCTACCTCGGAGTGGTCAACCTGCGCTTTTACCCTTGTGGGCCTCGCCTTGTGGACCAACTGTAGAGTTTCCAACCCTCAGTCCTTGGCTAGCAAAATGTAAAGGGCCTCAGGCCCCCCTTCCCACCTTGACGCACAAGGTCTTGGATTCGCCTGGAATCAATCGCCCAGATAGGAAATGGACACCCCGCACCGCTTTCGTTCGCCCAACGCCTGAAACGGTGGCTGTGTTCTCATTTTTAAGAGGTCCCCTATCTAATGCCCAGGCTATTCTTGGGCCATGGTTAGCAACCTAGGTTACGGGGTTTACAAAGGCCGGCGGTACCAGGCGACGTCTGAGGCCCTCGGGAGGGCCAGCTTCGCGCTCATGGGGCTCTGCCGGGTTCCTTCAGCGGGAAGCTGAGACACTTGAGACCGGGGGCGTGTCCGGGAGTTGGAAAGAACCGGCCTGGACCAAAGGCCAAGAAGCCAGTCTGTATTTAAGCAAAGCCAGACACAGAGAGAGAGGGAGAGAGAGCGAGAGGTCGGCCCACGGCTGTATCCGCCTGCTTTGACATTTTTTGCACTGATGCATCGCTTGTGGATGTCACTGTATGACTTTGACGCAGTGCTGTGGCTTGCGAGAAATCGTTTTGACCCATAGTGTTCATTCAGTGTAGCCTGTCGTGCCTGATGGCTGCTCATGAGCGCCGGTTTCGGGCAGCTTGCTTGAATTGTACTCTTTAACTTTCCTGTGGCCTGAGCGTTTGCACCGCCATAACGTCAGAGACAAGCACATGCCATACTGCTCCTTTAGCACACAGCTTACGGTAGGTTGGCTGATGTCCTGCAGCTGCATGTTGAGAAGCCCTTCAGGTACTCCTGGCCATCGCACTGTCGGCAGATCTTTGCCGTTTGCTAGTTGGCTCCGTCCCTTTGGAAGGACCGACAGGACCACAGACAGCTGCAAATTTCATGTCAAGGGAGCTCCTAGCCAGAAATTGAAGATACTGGCAAAGTCGACCGCCCGTTTTAGTGCAACATATGTGACATCAGTATATGGAGCTAGCGCGCAGATACGTTAAAAAGAGGCGCCGAGGCGCAGTGCTTGTGCTTGGCCACGCTTTGGCGTCTCACTCGCTTGCATTCTTTTTCAACGAGGGGGATTCGTTCCAAGTTCGGCTCTGGATCTTAAAGTGCAACTTGACTTTGATTGCCCTGAAGTTCGCTGACGCATGGTTGTTGTTGGGAAACTATTTGACATTTTGCTTATTGTGGTTTAGTGGGAAATCCCCACTTAACTGCTAAGATTTATTTTTTTGCTCCCCTTCCAACGTCAACCAAGGAAGGGGCGCCTTTTGTCAGGGGAGAACTTTGAGAGATTTGCATTGGAGCTAGGACCTGGCGTCAAGATGGGATCACTGCGCTTTGACCCTCCGCAGCTGGACTTCAAAGAAGCGCCTTGCTCTGCAACCTGTCCGCTCCGGACGGAGTCCGGGCTACATGAGCATGAAAACACGGGCATGTGGTGTCCAGTCTTTTGGATCAGGTCCCGTGGCTCCGAGTTTTCGCGATGACATGTTGCTTGCGCGAGTTGCATCCAACCTCCCGCCATCCTCTCTCTTCGTCTCCTCCACCGGGTCCTCGCATGGCAGAAAATCACGCTCTGCGAATTCCAAGCATGGCAGATAGCAAGCCACTGTTGCTCGTGCGGTAACCTGGCGGGCAGTGCTTTTTGATTATACCCTAAGGGAATAGACCATGGCAAGATCTCAGAATGCCCGCGGTGCCCTCACCATACCCAAGGCTGTTCCGAGCATTGATGCGAACTAAGGAGTTCACATGCTTTCCACACCAGGAAAAGGTCCTTGTTTACTGCGACGGCTGTCACGAACTTCTTAGCGTGGCCTCTTGGTATGGCAAGTAGTCCGGCTGCATAGGTCCAGGCGACGGAGTAATCGAGCACGGTTGGCTTTGCAAACGGCAAAGCCCATAAGGATTCCTCCCAAAGACAACTTGCGATTTTCCGGTTTTGGATAGCAGCAAAACCGTGACTCTCTCCCGAGCTCCCAAAACCTGAGGAAGCTGTCGCTTCGGACACGGAGGACATAATTCCAGGCCTGACTCCGCGGAAGAAGAAGAAGGGAAAGGCCTCAGCCATCGCCGCAGCCTTGGACGCAGCACATGGGCTTCTTGAGTTGGGCTGAGCGGAAATCCTAACACAGCTGGGGAGCGAACCGACGCAAGGCCGCATTGCACGTGTTGTTCATAGCTCATCAGCCGGGCGAAGTGCGTGGCCGCATTGCAGTATCAACCACTGCCGGAATCTGGGCTGCACACCACGCTTTGGGCGCCCTTCTCACGCATGACATGCCAGTTGTCGGACAGTTCAAGGGTTGCAGAGTCGTGCCCTTGGGGTTGCACCTCCAAATTGATGCCGCAGACACACGCCCACATATGTATGGACCCCAGCTATGTGGGGGCTACCAGTAGGGAGACCATCGAAAAAGAAGACTGTCACAACTAAATAGGAAAAGTTACCCGTTGTCATTTTGGGGCCAGGAATGTTGATCAACCCCCATGTGTATACATGTATATGTATAAATTCATGTATACAGCTTGTAATATGTATTTATATATGTATATATGCACACGCTTCTGAAGGCTAACTCCTCCAAAGACTGTGCGAGTTGAAGAGAACAACTTCCTGAGAACCTTTGAGCAATAGCACTGGCTTTCCATTGGGTTCAGACACCGCGGCCAATCTTGAGGTGTGATCAACTACGAAGTGAAGGGCAGAGCTGTGGCGAACCCTTACCGAATCGAAGCGATCCAAAATTCAAAAGCTGCTTGGATGTGCCAAAGGTTGCGACTGTTCTACATTTCTAAGACACAGGCAACCAGTTGCCAGGGGCTGGTTTGGTACAATTTTCGGAAAATTGAATTGTAATATCGGTTAGTAGGCAGCTTCAATTTTGTTGCGGTTTCTCTCGCACATGATGTGACCTGTGAGGTTAGTGGCGGAGAGGTGATGCACCACCCTCTCTCGGTTTACAACCCCTCCAGTAGCGTGATGCAGATCAGTCAGGCAAGGCGCAAAGAAAGCAGGGACTGAAAGCGGAGATCCCAGAGGTTGTTCCTCAGTCCCTCAGGTTTAACTGAAATGCTGCCAGAATCAGGGCAATGAAGGACTTTTACGTTTGCGGCAGTGGTATCCAGTTTCTGTTGCGTGTTCGGGCTCTTCGAGCGCACGGCTGTCCCAAGTGTCACGTTGTCCTTTGTCTCCAGTTTGATGCCTGGCAAAACGACTGACTAACAACCAAGACCACAGTGCAAGATGCATCCTACATACAGTCATTGACATATGTATATTGTGCATTTAGGGGCAACGTTTGCAGTTGTAACCTGCGCACTGATATCACTGCATCTTCCCAGTTGCTTGGTGTCGACATGCACAACTATTCAGCTTTGCATGCGAATGACCAGGTGTCGACAAACGATACCTTCTTTCAGCTCTTGGCACCTGGAGAATTCCGGCAGGCGCGATTCGAGGGCGATTTGTCGCTGAGTTTGGAGACAAGCGAACGCCAGGCAGGACACAAGCGAACGCCTGCCGGGTTTAGCTCCATACTGCCGGAGAGGGCAGGTGCAGCCGCTGGGAAGCACCTGAGTCTAGGACCAAATGTGATCCCTGAACATGTAATCCCGCTGGAATCAGCAGCTTCTAAGGCATAAGCTCGTGATTCAACGCATTCGCACAACGGAACCTGCGGCTTTGAGGCCTGGACGATCCAGCCCCAGGAGACGAGCATTGTGGGCTATGCCAAGATCAACTTATCTCCTGGTTCCTTGTCGCATCCTTTACAATTACGCTTCAGATACGGAGGTTCAGTTTGCAGGTGAAGCCGGGAAGGTGAAAGCTTGGATGCCGCAAAAGCGGTCCAGCCGTCGGCCAATCGCTGCGAGCCGAGGTAAATATCGGGGCACCCCGGCTGGCATTGTGTTGCTTCTTCACGTTGTGGCCAGCCATTTCATGTGCCATGCAGTGAATGTGCGTCTAAAATTCGGGGGCCCTCAAGGATAAATGACACATTCCCGGCCTGGCCATGGTCTAAAATGCCTACAAAAGAGTGAGAGGATGTCGCTGAGGATTTGTTGAGATGAAGCTTGACGATGTCACCTCTCGTATTTTGGTGCCCGTGTCCCTGGGAGTCATCAAGGTCACAGGCATTAAGACGCTTGGACCGACGGCAGACAGCCAAAACTAGTGGAAATTCCCAATGGTAGATGCACCTTTCGTTTCTCGATCCAGAAATCCAGTGTTTAAGTCCATGTTGAGACTCGTCTTTGCTTTGCTCGTGCGCCGAAGGATATCACCAGAAGTAGTCGACTTCCAGACGCTAGTGTCTGCGATTCAAGCCAGCAGCTTGTCTAAAGATTCGCCATCTCGTTCCCTTGAATTTGCTTGCGGCTGGATACAAGGACGTATTTTGTTTGCGGCTGGAAGCGGCACATCCAAGGATCGATCTGGCTATCAGTGACGAATTTGAATCCACAGCCGATTCAACTTTTGTCCTTGTTTGATCCGACACAGACGCTTGGCAGTTGCTCACTTGGCCCCGGCTTTCCGGAGCAATCCCTGCAGAGACCAATTCAGAGTTTCAGCTCTTTGATGTTTTTGTTGAGACTGGGGAAGCTTGTGATCCAGCTGAGGAATCCAAATCTGCAAATCTCTGGCTTTGACCACAAGAAAGGCAGATTGAGTTGCTCAAACGGCATCCGCAGATTTCTCCTTGGCCCAAGAATCACATGTTCATTGGCTGCTCGTGTTTGATCGCAGTGGCAGTTGTGGTCAAGAACTTGGTAGTCCGGAGGCATCAGCGTGGCATCTGGCGCGGTGGTGCGATTCGCGAAAGTGACCTACCATGGCTCCAGAGAGGGTGCAGTAAATGGCAGCTGGAATTGTTTCGGTGAGAATTTGCAGTTTTGGGGAAGCGACTAAGGAGGCCTGTTAATCAAAGCTTGTCAAATCCGGGCAGGTCTTTTTTTGGCGGGTGTGAGACATTTGTGCGGAGTCGTTTGAAAGGCAGAGTCATCGGACACGCAAAGCCGCACTCGCCATTTATCCATCCGGTGCCGCCTGAGTTTGTTGTGCCAAGGTAAACTGCAGCTGATTGTGAATGACACAGATGCTGTTTCTGCTACCCTAGATGTGCCATACAAGGCGAATGCGCCTTGGAGGCACGGATGTGATGACCGTAAAGCTTTGCGGTGCTCGGAAGGCTGATGACAGAAAGCGACTTTGTCGCTGGAGTTGTGTTTGAAATTCAAGGGGGGGGAGCTCGAGCCGGACTGATTTGCAGCATTGTTGCGCAAAAAGCATATTTTTGTTTCTTGCGGTTTCCTAGCAGTCTTGGGGCCGCGAGCGCCTGTTGCAGATGATGCCGGTGATGCTGGGTATGCTGGTGATGCTGTGTTGTGTTGTTTGCTGGTGATGCTGTGTTGTGTTGTTTGCTGGGGATACTGGCTGGGGCTGAAGATGTTGGGTGTTTGCTTGCATTTTGCATGCACATTGACTGATTTTTGCATTGTGATGCATTTTGGGCATACACGCATGCACAAGGCATGCAGCACCTTTTGGTTCTTTTGCATGCATTGGTTAGCGGTATGCATTTTCTTGTGTTTGCTTGCATTTTCAATGTACATCGCATAATGTTTGCCGCATTTTTGGCAAACACTACGCACGCAAAATGGGCCGTATTGTTCTGTGCCTTTTGTGTGCATTTTGGCATGCAGTTCTGTTTCGATTTTTGTGCAGAAGGATTGCAAAATGCGTTCTTATGTTTGCTGCGCATGCATATTGTTTTGCATGCATTACCATTCTTGGCATACTTCACGCACACAAGGCATGCACAGTGCGCTATTGTGCTTGCTTGCATTTTGCCTGTTTATCGCATGACTTTTGATCATTTTGGGCAACCACTACGCATGCAAAAGGCATGCACAATGCATGCTGTATGCTGTGCCTGTTGTGTGCATTTTGGCATGCAGTTCTGTTTCGATTTTATGGCATGCATGTTAGAACATGTTGCCTATCTTTTTGGGATATTGTATGCATGTGTATTTTGCATGCATTGGTGGCTGCAGTTCTGGGCAAACTTCATGCATGCACAAGGCATGCAAAATGCGATCTTGTGTTTGTTTTGCTTGCATGTTGCATGTATATTTGCATGATTCTTGCCACATTTTTGGCGAACACTCCGCATGCAAAAGACGTGCAAACTGCGTGCTGTACTGTTCTGTGCCTTTTGTGTGCATTTTGGCATGCAGTTCTGTTTGCATTGTTTGGCATGCATTGGTTAGGACATGTTTCTTGGTTTTGTCTGGATGTAGGCAGATGTATTTTGCCAGCATTGGTCATGCTTTTTTGGGCACACTTCATGCATGCACAAGGCATGCAAAATGTGTTCTTACGTTTGCTTGCGTTGTGCATGTATGTCATTGGTTCTGTAGTTTTCAATGCATGCACAAGACATGCAAAATGCGTTCTTGTGTTTGCTTGCATGTTGCATGTATATTGCGTGATTCTTGTCGCATTTGTGGCGAACACCACCCCATGCAAAAGGCATGCAAACTGCGTGCTGTATGGTTCCGTGCCTTTTGTGCGCATTTTGGCATGCAGTTCTGTTTGGATGTTTTTGCATGCATTGGTTAGCGTGGGCATTTTCTTGTGTTTGCTTGCATTTTGCATGTACGTCGCATGATGTTTACCGCATTTTGGCAAACACTACGCATGCAAAAGGCATGCAAACTGCGTGCTGTATTGTTCTGTGCCTTTTGTATGCGTGTTGTTAGGGCAGGTTGCCCTTCTTTTTGGGATATTGTATGCATGTGTATTTTGTATGCAATGGTGGCTGCATTTCTGGGCATACTTCATGCATGCACAAGGCATGCAAAAATGCGTTCTTGTGTTTGCTTGCATGTTGCATGTATACTGCATGATTCTTGCCACATTTTTGGCCTGCGTGCTGTACTGTTCTGTGCCTTTTGTGGGCATTTTGGCATGCAGTTCTGTTTGGATTGTTTGGCATGCATTGGTTAGGACATGTTTCTTGGTTTTGCACACTTCATGCATGCACAAGGCATGCAAAAAGTGTTCTTACGTTTGCTTGCGTTTTGCATGTATGTTGCTTTGCATGCGTTGGCTATGCCTTTTTGAGCATACTTTGTGCGGGCACAAAGCATGCAAAATGCATGCAAATTGCTTGCTGTATTGTTCTGCGCCTTTTGTGTGCATCTTTGCATGCAGTTCTGTTTGGATTTTGTTGCATGCGTTGGTTAGGACATGTTGCCTTTCTTTAGATATTGTATGCATGGGTATCTTGCATGCGTTTGTTCCGCATATTTGCTCATACTTCAGGCATGCACAAGGCATGCAAAATGTGTTCTTGTTGTTGCTTGCATTTTGCCTGCATGTTGTTTGGCACTCATTGGCATGAACAAGTCGTTTTTGAGTTTGCTTGCATTTGTGCATGCGTATTGCATGAGTTTTGCCGCATCTTGCAAACACTACGCATGCAAAGCCATGCAACATGCGTGCTGTATTGTTCTGCGCCATTTGTGTGCGTGTTGGCATGCATTTTTCTTTGGATTCTTTTGGCATGCATTGGTTAGGACACGTTGCCCTTCTTTTTGGGGATGTTGTTGAATGTGTATGTTGCATGCATTGGTTCTGCATTTTTGGGCATACTTCATGCATGCACAAGGCATGCAAAATGCGTTCTTGTTTTTGCTTGCATGTTGCATGTATATTGCGTGATTCTTGTCGTATTTGTGGCGAACACCATCCCATGCAAAAGGCATGCAAACTGCGTGCTGTATGGTTCCGTGCCTTTTGTGCGCATTTTGGCATGCAGTTCTATTTGGATGTTTTTGCATGCATTGGTTAGCGTGGGCATTTTCTTGTGTTTGCTTGCATTTTGCATGTACGTCGCATGATGGTTGCCGCATTTTTGGCAAACACTACGCATGCAAAAGGCATGCAAACTGCGTGCTGTATTGTTCTGTGCCTTTTGTATGCGTGTTGGCATGCACTTTTCTTTGGATTCTTTTGGCATGCATTGGTTAGGACAGGTTGCCCTCCTTTTTGGGATATTGTATGCATCTGTATTTTGTATGCATTGGTTCTGCATTTGTGGGCATACGTCATGCAGGCACAAGGCATGCAAAAATGCGTTCTTGTGTTTGCTTGCATGTTGCATGTGTATTGCATGATGTTTGCGTTCTAGTGTCTACTTGCATTTCGATGTAGTATGTTGCATGAATTTTGATCATTTTGGGCAAACACTACGCATGCAAAAGGCATGCACAATGCGCGCTGTATTGTTCTGTGCCTTTGGTGTGAATTTTGGTATGCAGTTCTGTTTCGATTTTTGTGCAAGAAGCATGCAACATGTGTGCTGTTTGTTCTGTGCCCTTTGTGTTTGTTTGGATTTCTTTGCATGCATTGGTTGTGGGTCTGTTGCTGTGTTTTTGGATGTTGTATGCATGTGTATTTTGCATGCACGATTGCTGACAATCCCATAAAATACTGTATGCTAGCGCTTTCCGTTGTTGCCCTGCTGGTTTGCAGCTCCGTCACTGAAGGGTGGCCGGTGCAACGCACAATGTAACCAGGTCTTGCACGGTCAGAGTTGCCTTTGTTCCATTCCCTGCCTCAGCGCCATTTGAGGTGCTGTACGGCTCGCTCGGCTGCTCCGCACAAAGAGGGGTGGCTATCGATTTGCGCGCCCTTCAATTTTGGTTCACAGCAGGGGGATGCGTAAGGACTCTCTTTGGGGTACCCCAGTCAAAAAAGTGGGAATCGCCGCTGACCGGGTCCTTGCAATCTGCCACGGTGCCATGGGATGCATGACTGTAAAATCACAGCTTCAGGCTCTTGGGTTAACGATCAGACACAAAACGGCCTCCTTGACCGGCATTGAAAGCAAGCTGACCCAAATTTGGAGGAACCCTGTGACACATGTCTCGCGAGGTTTCATGAACGACAAAACCAAGTTCCTGTCCACGCCGGGCCGGGTCACCTCGACGATGCGCGCCATCATGGTCTCCAACAATTTTTCGGCCGCTCCTTTGCAATCACCGCCAAAGAGTGGAGCCCCATTGCCAAAGAGACCCGTCCCAAGTTGCTCGCGAGGTGCCAATCATTATCAAATCCGCGAAGATAGAGGAACCCTGTGCAGCACGCACGCATGGTGCGTGCACAGCATGACTGCTCATGCAGGATCCAAGCTTCAAGATTTCGCACTTCAAGCCGGACACAATCCTGCAGCCAGGGGAAGCAACTTACCCGCAGTCCAAGTGGCTGGGAGCTGCGGCACTGGCAAGTCTCTGCCGCTGCTGCCCTAAGGCAGCATCCTTGATGCACCTGGAGTACACCTCAAACGGAAGTAGTGCCAGGGCCCAAGAATCTCCGGCACACTCCATTTCTTCCGTGGGTGAAAGGAGTGGCCTGAGCCCCAAAAGGACACAGCTCGGGGTAACAAAGTGCTGTTTCTTTGCGTCAGAAGTTCGCTTAGCGGAGGGCTCAATTGATGTGTCAGGCCTTGTGTACGAGGGACTTGGAGCTTGCCACGAACGTGACGGCACGCTCCCCAGACTCGCGGCCAGTGGGGTGACGGGGGTTCTTGGTATTGCTTGCGTGCGGAGCCTAGAAGCCACGGCAGGCTATGAAGATCCCGCTGCAAGTGTACCATGGCAACTTGCACTGCCAGGCACCGCAAACCTTTGGATCCCTCACAAGGGCTGGAAGCTGCAAGCAACAAGCCATCTCAAATCTGCTTGAGAGGTCTGATCTGACACACTTGAGCTCGTCCGGTGCACTCGCTTGCCAGGTTGAGCATGGTGAGCTACAAGAGTGCGGGGAAGCGGCTAGCAGTCTCGACATTTGGCAGCAAATGAATCCAGTATGGGGCCAAGTTGTCGCAGGGGCGCATGAATATGAGACGTGATGTGCTAGCAAACATCTCGAAGGATTTGAACATGGGCATCCTTAGCGTCTCAGAAGCGCGACGTTCTCGCACCTTGGGTCATCAAAGTGACGCCAGTTGCTGCACAGACGAGTCGAAGTCAAGATATTTGCTCACAGCTGCCACAGCTGGCTGCGTGACTAAGGCTTGAACATCACGAGCGCTGGCTGCATTTCATTTGATTTGGCTTGCATTTGCTGAGTCCAACTCTCCAAACACAAGGTTGAGGTTTCTTTCCCACTTTCGGGACAGGTGGCTTAGTTCGACCAAATTTTGGCGAGCGCCTGCCCTCGTGTTGCGCGAGGAATCTCAATCCGGTGAACGTGACCATTGAGAGCTTCAGCTTCAGCCACCCCAGTGTGAGCCTGCACATGGACGGGATATACAACCCTCAGGCCACAACATCCTGCGTCTTTTTTGAGGGTACCCTATTTTAAAGTTGGATTGAAGGGAAGCCAGGAGGAACCCATTCATTCTAGGGCTTCCTCTGTTTAGAGACAAACCCAAAAAGCAGTTGCGAGTTCTCAGTACTCAAGCTGACATCAAGATCATGGTTTTATGGGAATACGCCCCTTTTCGTGGGCCGCCTGGGCTTTGGAACAAAGTTGCAAGCTCAGAAGGTTATAGATCGTTTTTACAGGCAGCCAACACGGAAGCCAATCACGCCTGGTTGCCCCCATTTAGGGCATGCTTTCTCCCCCCAGGCTGCCAGGGTTGTGTGCAATGTCATGTGGCACGCACGAGGTTTGAACACGAAGTTCGGCCCACGAATGTCTCGCTCGGCCTCCGGCTGCCAGGGCGTGCAGATTCGAGGGTCCAGGCCCATCCCCAAGCAGGCGCACATGAAAAAGGCGCCCTGGATGGGCTCTCGCGGGACTGTAGGGGCCAAAGGCTCCATTCATGGCAAAACGTCCCACTGTTTGGCCATAGGCATCAGTGTTGCTTGCGATGTTGCACTGAGTCTGTTTGGCCTTCCATTGCTCAGGTGCTGACGCTTCAAGCTGGTCATAGATTGGCTTTGACTTTGGAGGTCCTTGCTCAGGCCGCCTTCTGCTGGCTGCGACTGAGTGACTGGTCAGCTGCCAGGAGCCAACTGCAGGTGGGCCGCCTGTGACGCGCCCTTAGACTTGCGGCAGCTGCGGCAGCCCAGCCACAAGCCTCATACCCACTAGTTGGTTCGCTTCTGATGTCGCTTTCAATTCATCCAATGTTTGCACGTCCGCAATTCTATCATGCCCCACGGTCAGCGATGCGGGTGGATAAAGTAACCTGGCTGGGCCTGCCATCCCCCTCGCGCAAATGAAGTCGTCGCGCACGGCGCAGCCTCAGGAATGCCAGCGTCCAGCTGGTCACAAAGCGAGGTGAGAAGATAACAATCAGAACCAGGCTGGGCACTTGGCGAGTCGGCGTCCTTTGAACCTTGCGGGTGACTTGGTAGAAACATGGATGCCCTATTGTCTCTTGGACAGCTGCAACTCGTTGCGCCTTGAAGGTATGAGAGCGTCCTGGGTGGTCTGAGTTTTTCTCCGGCGAGCCTGAGATTTGAAGCATCCTTTCCGGGACAGGCAGGCAGCGCACTGGATGTGCACTTGCAAATTTGCAGGCTCAATCCTTCAGTTCTTCAATTTGTGCGCGGCCAGATTCAGAGTCGAGTAGTAGCGGCTCGCTCCACCTTCGAGCAGCCCTTGCAGCTCGATGCAGGCCATGCACGTGTGCTTAGAATGAGCAACCCTTCTGATGGACGTACGGGGCATTGTGCTAAGCATGCTTGATTTGCTCAAAATCCATTTAGAGGACAGGTGACCTTTCACGGATGAGGGGAAATGATTCATGGCTTGGCAGAGTGACACTTTGGCAATGGCTTGCCTGAGCTTGCTTTGCACGGACTCGGCGACCCCTGTTGCAGTCCGCTCAACGGATAGCCGCATTATTCCGGAACTTCTGACGAAGACGCTAAAGCCGTTGGCGCGAACTGAAGTAGCCCCTTGGCTTCCAGCTGAGTCATGAATCAGCGCGGAAACACGCCGCGCACGTCTCAATTCAAGGGTCGCGGATTGCATGCACTTGCTTGCCAAGGTGCGGGTCTACTATGACCCCGCAAAGGCGTGGCAAATGGTTTATACTATGCCTGCGGGGCTGGTTGCTTGAGTTGCCCGGGTGCAAGCAAAGCTTTGCTTGCGCAGGCGACCGCCTCGCCTGCCCCTGGTGCCTTTCCAGAAATTTGTCGAGCATTTGCCCTGACACCTAAGTTAGTTAGAGCTGGTGGGGTGCAAGCTCAAGCGAAATATATTCCTGGGTTTGTGTATGAATTGTGGTGACGGGCTGGCTGGGAATCTGGAATCTAGTGGACCAATGTGGTCACCAAACTGCGGGCGGTCGAGGGGCTTCAGATTGCCCTTCCTTTTTATGCGGATGCGGGGTCCCTGTACCAACCAGGATGGTGGATGAGACTTTTTATGGTATGTTCCCACCGTTACAGATGTGGCCATGGGTCAAAAGCCCGTACCCCCAGTGAACATCCCAATCCCCACTAAAATAGGTTCTAAAATGGGCGCTGCACCTAGCCCAAAATGGGATCCCAACACGGTTTTGACACGGCCATGTGATTGTAATTCTTGAGCTGCCCGAAGGTCCTGGTGCTTTCGGTGAGGACCGGAGAATCCACACGTGCACTGCTTTCAGCTGATCCGAGCTTTACCCTGGGAGGACTCGAGAGAGCCCTTCACTGCTTCGGAGTCAGGTGAAGTCGTTCATTGGAATTCTCCTTTGACGTCACTTGGGCTGCATAGCCTGGCGAATTGCTATTAACCCAGAGGTGCCTTAGGCACTTTCTTGAGTCTCACACCCCCAAGCATTTGATATTTCCCATACTCCAGCTCTTCCTGAAACACGTTTAGGGAAATGAGTAGGGAACTCAGCGATCGAGTTGATCACGCAACTCCACTCCTATTCCCTTCGCACACGACTCAAAGGCGAATTGTGTGGTCTTTCCCAGGTGCTTGGTGCAAAAGCCAAGGCTTGACTTCTTGGAGCGGTGGATGGCTCGCCAGAAGTCCGTCACCTCCAACGGCCGGGGAATCCCAGGCCTTACTTGGTGTCTGTAAGGTGGTTTTCCAAACTGGCGCAAGAGGGTTTTCTATTTGGGTTTCCTGTCAAAACCTACCAAAAGGGGGTTCCTCAAAGAGAGGCACACCCACTTGAGACCTGAGACGGCTTTGCTTATCTCACGCGTTATCCGAGGTCGGGGGACGTCAGACATCGAAGCCACACTGATGTTTGACACCAACATTGTGTGGGGCGCCACCTTGCAGGTGCTGCGGCAGAACAAAACGGCATGCTACCCATGCTACCCCTGCAATGCTCACACGGCGTCGTTTTTCAAACGGGCACAAGAGGCAAGACCCTTTGCTTGCAGGCAGGTGCTTGAGTGTAGGACGGCGGTAGGATGTATAGGGTAGGCACGGAAAGAAGTGAACTCTTTCAATTTCAATTGTGAGCAGCATGTTGCATTCATTTGACCCCGTGTTGTGCTGGCCTGCAGGTACAGGCATCGCTGATGCACCCTCACGCTTTGTTTGAGCCATCGCTGGTCTTCGATCTCACCCAAGTAGGAGCTTCCAAGGCTCGCCACTTGGCAGGAGAATCTTGAGTGTGCCCAATTTTCCGTTCTTACCGTTCTTACCGCACTCTCTCCAGAAGAGCATCGGCCGTGGATTGCTACATTAGAGCGCCGGGATTTGCGACTTCCGTGCCTCAAGGTTGGCTGCTTGCACAGAACCCATCAGAGTCGCCGCTGGTGCCTGGGCTGCGCAGGTCCTTGATGGCTCTCTAATGTTTCCCTGTGTTTGTAGAGGGTATAGCAAGTTCTGACCTGTAGCTCCATGGCCCAGGCGCTACAGCTGGTTTTCCCGGTCTGCACTGCCGAAGCCCCAGGGGTCGTCGCTCTCGTCGCTCTCGTCGCTCGACGCCAAGCTCCAGAGAGGCGCACCTCAGTTTCGCCGAGGCCGCGAAATCTCGTGGCCGTATGCCAGAGAACCAGACGCCGTCCCTGCAGGCCCTGGGCGAATGGCAGGGGAGCTGCTTTTCTGGGCTGAGTGGGTTGTGGCTTGAGGGCTGGTCATGGTGTGACTGCAGGACGGCACAATGAATCTGGCCGCAGACTGTGAAGGTGGACGAGCTTTCCGCCTGGGGGCAGAAGCAGAAGGGAAGGCCTGTTAAGACACGCTGAGTTGCAGAAGCGAGGGCTCACTCGCAACCAGTCGCCAGTCCGCTAAGCAATGTTCGACTAATGGAGCGAGGCACCAGCTGTTGTAAGGACAAGTAGATAGATTCTGCACTCTTGAGAACAAGCTACTGCCAAAGGCAAAAACAAAGCTACCCTCCCTCCCACTAGCACGCCACCTGTGGGAAGGTACCTGGAAGGTCAAATTTCTCTTGGGACCCCCTGTCAGATTCCATGTGCGAGAGGGGGTAGTTGCATGTGAGACGTGTGAATCGGAGCCCCGGCCAGATTTGGCACGTGGAGCCTTATGGCGAGGCGTCCATTGGGCCCATCCTTTTTGAGCCTTTCCAACATGCACAGCTTCCCGGCTGCATTTTGCTCCGGCTTGCCACGCACTTTTGATTTCGCGTATGGTGAGATACCAAAAAAAGCTAGGGGCTTGATGATGAGGAGGGCGGGCAATTGCTATTCGTCTCTGCGTTTTGAACCATGTCAGACATGTGCTTTGTGATAAAGCAATTTTCTCCCAATCCACCATCAAGAGACTTCCCAAAGTGAATTGAAGTGTCCTTTCCGAGTCAGCAACTGTGGCAATGCTCCGAAAGGGTGCTATTGGGATAACACCCGGGCGTATTTGTGAGAAGGGTTGGCGTCTAGGACGAAGACACGGCTGAGGACCAGTACCGCAAACAGGCGTTTGCTCGAACAGCATTGCTTGCGTCACTGTTGAGGCATGAGGCAGCGCCCACAAACAGTCTCTGTGTGTGTTTGATGTCCGTGCTTCTATGTTTTCTGTTTAAGTGTTTGTCACTTTTGTCGTGTGTGTACGTGGGTGGCTGCCTGTGTGTGTGTATATATGTGTGTGTGTGTGTGTGTGTGTGTGTGTGTGTGTGTGTGTGTGTGTGTGTGTGTGTGTGTGTGTGTGTGTGTGTGTGTGTGTGTGTGTGTGTGTGTGTGTGTGTGTGTGTGTGTGTGTGTGTGTGTCTGTGTGTCTGTGTGTCTGTGTGTGTGTCTGTGTGTCTGTGTGTCTGTGTGTCTGTGTGTCTGTGTGTCTGTGTGTCTGTGTGTCTGTGTGTCTGTGTGTCTGTGTGTGTGTCTGTGTGTCTGTGTGTCTGTGTGTCTGTGTGTCTGTGTGTCTGTGTGTCTGTGTGTCTGTGTGTCTGTGTGTCTGTGTGTCTGTGTGTCTGTGTGTCTGTGTGTCTGTGTGTCTGTGTGTCTGTGTGTCTGTGTGTCTGTGTGTCTGTGTGTCTGTGTGTCTGTGTGTCTGTGTGTCTGTGTGTCTGTGTGTCTGTGTGTCTGTGTGTCTGTGTGTCTGTGTGTCTGTGTGTCTGTGTGTCTGTGTGTCTGTGTGTGTGTCTGTGTGTCTGTGTGTCTGTGTGTCTGTGTGTCTGTGTGTCTGTGTGTCTGTGTGTCTGTGTGTCTGTGTGTCTGTGTGTCTGTGTGTCTGTGTGTCTGTGTGTCTGTGTGTCTGTGTGTCTGTGTGTCTGTGTGTCTGTGTGTCTGTGTGTCTGTGTGTCTGTGTGTCTGTGTGTCTGTGTGTCTGTGTGTCTGTGTGTCTGTGTGTCTGTGTGTCTGTGTGTCTGTGTGTCTGTGTGTCTGTGTGTCTGTGTGTCTGTGTGTCTGTGTGTCTGTGTGTCTGTGTGTCTGTGTGTCTGTGTGTCTGTGTGTCTGTGTGTCTGTGTGTCTGTGTGTCTGTGTGTCTGTGTGTCTGTGTGTCTGTGTGTCTGTGTGTCTGTGTGTCTGTGTGTCTGTGTGTCTGTGTGTCTGTGTGTCTGTGTGTCTGTGTGTCTGTGTGTCTGTGTGTCTGTGTGTCTGTGTGTCTGTGTGTCTGTGTGTCTGTGTGTCTGTGTGTCTGTGTGTCTGTGTGTCTGTGTGTCTGTGTGTCTGTGTGTCTGTGTGTCTGTGTGTCTGTGTGTCTGTGTGTCTGTGTGTCTGTGTGTCTGTGTGTCTGTGTGTCTGTGTGTCTGTGTGTCTGTGTGTCTGTGTGTCTGTGTGTCTGTGTGTCTGTGTGTCTGTGTGTCTGTGTGTCTGTGTGTCTGTGTGTCTGTGTGTCTGTGTGTCTGTGTGTCTGTGTGTCTGTGTGTCTGTGTGTCTGTGTGTCTGTGTGTCTGTGTGTCTGTGTGTCTGTGTGTCTGTGTGTCTGTGTGTCTGTGTGTCTGTGTGTCTGTGTGTCTGTGTGTCTGTGTGTGTCTGTGTGTGTCTGTGTGTGTCTGTGTGTGTCTGTGTGTGTCTGTGTGTGTCTGTGTGTGTCTGTGTGTCTGTGTGTCTGTGTGTCTGTGTGTCTGTGTGTCTGTGTGTCTGTGTGTCTGTGTGTCTGTGTGTCTGTGTGTCTGTGTGTCTGTGTGTCTGTGTGTCTGTGTGTCTGTGTGTGTCTGTGTGTGTCTGTGTGTGTCTGTGTGTGTCTGTGTGTGTCTGTGTGTGTCTGTGTGTGTCTGTGTGTGTCTGTGTGTGTCTGTGTGTGTCTGTGTGTGTCTGTGTGTGTCTGTGTGTGTCTGTGTGTGTCTGTGTGTGTCTGTGTGTGTCTGTGTGTGTCTGTCTGTGTCTGTCTGTGTCTGTCTGTGTCTGTCTGTGTCTGTCTGTGTCTGTCTGTGTCTGTCTGTGTCTGTCTGTGTCTGTCTGTGTCTGTCTGTGTCTGTCTGTGTCTGTCTGTGTCTGTCTGTGTCTGTCTGTGTCTGTCTGTGTCTGTCTGTGTCTGTCTGTGTCTGTCTGTGTCTGTCTGTGTCTGTCTGTGTCTGTCTGTGTCTGTCTGTGTCTGTCTGTGTCTGTCTGTGTCTGTCTGTGTCTGTCTGTGTCTGTCTGTGTCTGTCTGTGTCTGTCTGTGTCTGTCTGTGTCTGTCTGTGTCTGTCTGTGTCTGTCTGTGTCTGTCTGTGTCTGTCTGTGTCTGTCTGTGTCTGTCTGTGTCTGTCTGTGTCTGTCTGTGTCTGTCTGTGTCTGTCTGTGTCTGTCTGTGTCTGTCTGTGTCTGTCTGTGTCTGTCTGTGTCTGTCTGTGTCTGTCTGTGTCTGTCTGTGTCTGTCTGTGTCTGTCTGTGTCTGTCTGTGTGTCTGTCTGTGTCTGTCTGTGTCTGTCTGTGTCTGTGTGTGTGTGTCTGTGTGTGTGTGTCTGTGTGTGTGTGTCTGTGTGTGTGTGTCTGTGTGTGTGTGTGTGTGTCTGTGTGTGTGTGTGTCTGTGTGTGTGTGTGTCTGTGTGTGTGTGTCTGTGTGTGTGTGTCTGTGTGTGTGTGTCTGTGTGTGTGTCTGTGTGTGTGTGTCTCTGTGTGTGTCTCTGTGTGTGTGTCTGTGTGTGTCTGTGTGTGTCTGTGTGTCTGTGTGTGTCTGTCTCTGTGTGTCTCTGTGTGTCTCTGTGTGTCTCTGTGTGTCTGTGTGTGTGTGTGTCTCTGTGTGTCTCTGTGTGTCTCTGTGTGTCTCTGTGTGTCTCTGTGTGTCTCTGTGTGTCTCTGTGTGTCTCTGTGTGTCTCTGTGTGTCTCTGTGTGTCTCTGTGTGTCTCTGTGTGTCTCTGTGTGTCTCTGTGTGTCTCTGTGTGTCTCTGTGTGTCTCTGTGTGTGTCTGTGTGTGTCTGTGTGTGTCTGTGTGTGTCTGTGTGTGTCTGTGTGTGTCTGTGTGTGTGTGTCTGTGTGTGTGTGTCTGTGTGTGTGTCTGTGTGTGTGTGTCTGTGTGTGTGTCTGTGTGTGTGTCTGTGTGTGTCTGTGTGTGTCTGTGTGTGTGTCTGTGTGTGTGTCTGTGTGTGTGTCTGTGTGTGTGTCTGTGTGTGTGTGTGTCTGTGTGTGTGTCTGTGTGTGTGTCTGTGTGTGTGTGTGTGTCTGTGTGTGTGTGTCTGTGTGTGTGTGTCTGTGTGTGTGTGTGTCTCTGTGTGTGTCTCTGTGTGTGTCTCTGTGTGTGTCTCTGTGTGTGTCTCTGTGTGTGTCTCTGTGTGTGTCTCTGTGTGTGTCTCTGTGTGTGTCTCTGTGTGTGTCTCTGTGTGTGTCTCTGTGTGTCTCTGTGTGTGTCTCTGTGTGTGTCTCTGTGTGTGTCTCTGTGTGTGTGTCTCTGTGTGTGTGTCTCTGTGTGTGTCTCTGTGTGTCTGTCTCTGTGGTGTGTCTCTGTGTGTCTGTCTCTGTGGTGTGTCTCTGTGGTGTGTCTCTGTGGTGTGTCTCTGTGGTGTGTCTCTGTGGTGTGTCTCTGTGGTGTGTCTCTGTGGTGTGTCTCTGTGGTGTGTCTCTGTGGTGTGTCTCTGTGGTGTGTCTCTGTGGTGTGTCTCTGCGGTGTGTCTCTGCGGTGTGTCTCTGCGGTGTGTCTCTGTGGTGTGTCTCTGTGGTGTGTCTCTGTGGTGTGTCTCTGTGGTGTGTCTCTGTGGTGTGTCTCTGTGGTGTGTCTCTGTGGTGTGTCTCTGTGGTGTGTCTCCGTGTGTCTCCGTGTGTCTCCGTGTGTCTCCGTGTGTCTGCGTGTGTCTGCGTGTGTCTCTGTGTGTCTGTGTGTGTCTGTGTGTGTCTCTGTGTGTCTCTGTGTGTCTCTGTGTGTCTCTGTGTGTGTCTGTGTGTGTGTCTGTGTGTGTGTCTGTGTGTGTGTCTGTGTGTGTGTGTGTCTGTGTGTGTGTGTGTCTGTGTGTGTGTGTCTGTGTGTGTGTGTCTGTGTGTGTGTGTCTGTGTGTGTGTGTCTGTGTGTGTGTGTCTGTGTGTGTGTGTCTGTGTGTGTGTGTGTCTGTGTGTGTGTGTGTGTCTGTGTGTGTGTGTGTCTGTGTGTGTGTGTCTGTGTGTGTGTGTCTGTGTGTGTGTGTGTCTGTGTGTGTGTGTGTCTGTGTGTGTGTGTCTGTGTGTGTGTGTCTGTGTGTGTGTGTGTCTGTGTGTGTGTCTGTGTGTGTGTCTGTGTGTGTGTGTGTGTGTGTGTGTGTGTCTGTGTCTGTGTGTGTGTCTGT
>CAUJNA010001219.1:20000-30000 GCA_963377175.1 Effrenium voratum | reverse complement strand
GTCTGCTGAAGTCAGTAGATGTTCGCTTCCTCAAAAGAAGCCCAGGACTTGAGCGGTGAAAGCTCCGATTGGCTTCTGTCCAAGACGTCCAATGAGAGGCATGATGGTCCCTTGGCTTTGTCCAGGCGTACTGCGAAATAGGCTGAGCGTTGGCAGCATGTTCTTCCTGAGGCAGTGGTGAAGATTACAAGCTGTGACTCGGCGTTGAGCACTGGAGGTCCTTCAAATATATATATATATATATATTGCTTTGGGCTTTTCAGTTGGCAATCCCTCATGCTCCCTTGCGCCATGGGCATGGTATCCTGGAAGTCCGGTCGGAAGGTCTTGACGCAAGCACTCAGGTCACGGCCCTACTGGCGCCAGCAGCGGGTAGCGGTGAAGCGCAGCATCGTGGCCACAAACGACTGCGAGCTGCCAGTGGAGGCCACCCGCAGAGATCAGATTCAAATGCAGTATGCGGCTCTACGATTTTACCTTGGGCTCACCGAATTTCCCACAGCCAACAAATTCAAGGGCCGCGCCCGGCACCTGCGCTGGCAAGGGAAAGCTTCGACCACATGGGGCTCAAGCGGTAAAGGGTAAAATCAAGGAATCCAGCCCCCGAATGCTGGGACATAACCCTGCGACCAAGGGTGCAAAGTAGTTAGATACGCGCAAGGGCAGTGCGCATCAAGGCCTGGGCATCTTAGCTTGTGGATTCTGGAGTTTAAGGCAGTTTGGCGCGCTGATTGCCTAGCACGGGTGAGTTGCAAGGGATCACAGAGAGACACGTGGCGTTGTCTCTTGAACTTTTTTACACGGTGATCATGAGAATGGACTGCTTGAGAGTTGGGCGGCCAAGTTCATAGCAGTGCCCCCGCACCGCAGATGCGGCGTGTACCAGCCTACTGGAATTCCCTCGGTTCGCGTGTGCAGTAAGCCCTGCTCTCGATCCACTACTCAGGTGACGCAGATCAACATTGGCGGCATTCCCGGCTGCAGTGCGTTTGGTTTTGAGGCGCACTTGCCACCATGAAATTGCGCATTTGCAGACGGGGTGCCCTGCAAAAGCTGTGCTGCGCGGAGCAGGTGGTTGATTGCCAACTGCCATTGACTGTTGCGCCCCACGAGAGCGTGGTCTTCCTAGTGTCCTTCACTCCGGAGGTTGTCGCTTCCAGATGGGCTCCTTGGTAGAGGCAGGCAACATTGACCCTGGCAAGGCAAGAGTGTAGCCAAACCTGCTGAATCCCTGCTAAGAAGAAAGCAGCAATACAGTTGCCTCTTTAAGAGCTCACTCCGTTTCCGTCCGGGAGTGTGTTTGTGTGTCTGTTTTTTGAGGGTACCCTTTTTAGCCAAAGGGAAAAAATCATCTTGCGAGTCCAAGTCCCTATTTTGACAAGCCGTGCGGGCCATCAGTTTCCTTTGCCAGTGACCTGGTGGACCCAAGGCTCAGAACCTGCGCTTTCTGAGCTCGTCTGGGCGAACCATCCTGCAGGCAAGCTGAGGGCGACAGGTGTGCGTGCGGTTTGGCTCTGGTCGAATTTTGCCCCAAGTCAGTGCCTAGGGCCTGGACGTTGCCAGGTTCCATTGCGGGTAAACCTGCAGCCTGAGCTTCTGCCCATGTTAAGCGACCTGCCCACGTGCCTGGCTTACATTTGGCAGACCCAGGCATGAGAGCACGTGCTGCTGATTGACAGGTGTTTACTCTGAGAGACTCCCGAGGTCGCTTCAGATACTAGGTGATCAGACGGAGGCGTCTCTGCGAAAAGCCGTGGTTGGCACGGCATTCACCGTGCTGCTAATGATGCTGGAAGCTCCGCCTGCATTTAACACACAGCAGAAGATTGGAATCCGGCCGGTGATGGCATTAGAAAACGTGCAACTGGGATGGCGTGTAAGGCGGTGGTTGCGGTTGACAGCTTCCGCGCTTGGAAGAAGCCTGTGTCAGGACTGAACCCGTCAGTTGGGCTGATGATGGTTGATTAATTTCACATGGAGTAGGGCTGGCGAAGCCGGTGGGCGGCAGTTGTTTTTCTTTTTTCTTCTTTTTGTTTCTCCCGGAAACATGTTCCTTCTCTCTCTCTCTCTCTATTTCTCTTTTGCAGCACCAGGTCGCCGGGCAATTATACTTGTAATTGGCTACGAAAGTAGATTGTGGAGATGTGAAGATATAGTTCCTGCAGTCAGACAAGTAGACAGTCAGCTAGACAGACAGATATCAGATAAGACAGGACGAAATAAGAGAAGGGCTGGAAATGCTGCGTTTGCCGCAAACTCTGCACCTGGCCTTCTGAAAGTAATGGCGCCTGTCACGAAATCCGGGCATGACCTTTTGAAAGCGCTGCGCCTGCCATGAGAGTACCTGACCCTGCGAAAGTACAGCGCCTGCCATGGAATCTGCACCTCACCTTGCGAAAGTGCTGCGCCCCTTGCGACAGTGCCGCGCCTGCCTCGCAAAACAATGTTGCGAAACACACGCGCTTTGTGGGCAAATTCTATTCCCCCGCAGTTTTTCTGGTTCCTGTTTATTCTTCTCTTGGCTTTTCGTCAGGGAGCCAGTTCTCAATTAGTGTCCGTGCCATGCAAAGTTCCTTCTAAACTTTAGACCTTTCTTTGATACTGGCTCCTGAAGAAACATCGGCATGCACAACTTCAAAAAGGGGAGCCAGCAAAAGCAGACGGGATGGGATAGTTTGTGCCATGTGGTTTGCAGAAGCTCTCGGTTGTTGAGCTTGTACTTGGGGTCAGGACAGCTTACGGGCAAACTGCTCCTTGGCAGACCTGGCGGCGCAGGAAAGAACACCCTATTGCCTTGTCTTGAGAATCAACACAAAAGCAATTTGAAGAGGCAGACTTTGTTTCGATCAAGGTTCAGCAATGGTTCAGCACCAGATGCTTATGGAGCTACTGCCGCAAGAATCGGCGCGGTAGTTTCCATGCAACTCGGCAACGGGAGCAACTGGCTGCGCGGGCTCTTTTTTTCGCTAGTCGACGCATCGCAACATTGCATCAGATGATGCTGAATGGCGTCAAGCGCGGCGATAGTCTCCATGAGTGATCCCGGCTGTCAGGCTCTCTTGGACCAGCATAGACACCCTGGCCGGGGTGCAGGCCTGAATGTTGGACGCGAGAATAGTGGCTGCCAAAGCTGCTGCCTTCAGGAAAAGGAGGTGGTACAGCGCCAAAGCACACACGCGCAAGAGGAGCCTGCTCAGTTGCTGTCTTAGCTGCCGAGTGGGAGTTGGGCAAAGGAAAAGCAGCAGAATGCCAGCCATTCTCAGGGTCCTCAATTTTGAGTCACACCCAGGTTTTGCGTTGGCAATATAAGCTGAATATATTCGTGGGATATGCGTCGCTGAGGCCGTCACAGCCGACTGCATCCGCGCCACCTGCGCAACCTGCACCTGCACAGGTGCAACAGGCACAGGCGCAGAGCCAACCAAGTGGTGGTGCGCGGGAAGCCTCACAGCAAGATCAGCTGAAGGAGCAGCAGCAACAGCTGCAGCAGCAGCTGCAGCAGCTGCAACATTTGCAGCAACTGCAGCAGCAACATCTGCAGCAGCACTTGCAGCAGACAAAAGTTCCAGAGGCAGCTCCCAAAGCAACGGCCACCGCCAAAGCGCAGCCCAAGACCCAGCCTCAGCCGCAGCTTCCGAAAGGTCAGCCGGCTGCCAAGCAGCCTGCGAAGCCGCCAAGAGATGTTAAAGCCCAAAAAGAGCAAGAGGCCAAGGCACCTCCTAGCGCACCCAAAGGAGCAGCTCCTGCCAAGGCGCCGTCCCCGACTCAGGCCGCAGAGAGGCGCCCATCTCAGTCAACCCCCAAGGAAGATAAGAAAAAGAAGGAGCGCGAGATGGAATCGCCCCACGCCAAAGGGCAAGCCAGCCAATCTGGCCAAGGCCAAGCCAGTCGGCATGAGGAGAGAAAGCAGGAAGAGCCCAAAGAGCGGAAGCAAGAGGAGGCCAAGAAAGAGAAGCGCCCTGAGGATGGCCCCAAGAAGAAGGAGCAACCAAAAGCCAAGCGACCGGAGCCTGAGAAAAGCCCAGCTGTTGCCAAGATTCCCCCATCCCATCCACCTTCCGCACCAGCACCACCACCAGAGAAGAAGGTCCCCGCACAGACTCCAGCACAACCCCCTTTGCAGCCACCAACCCTTCCGCCTGCGCAGCCACCTACGCAGTTGCAATCTCAGCCTGCTGTCCCATTGAACTCCGTTTGGGTGGACAAGAGTCCACGCACCGAGTTCATGGGGCAACCTGTGCAACCCGGGCAAGCCGTGCCGGCCGAAGAGATAGCAATGGCCCTCCCACCTCCGCCGTCCATCCCACCACCGCCAGCACCCGGCAAGGCAAGCAAGCCAAAGGCAATTAGTCCATCCATGCCGGGGATGCTAGGGCTTCCAGACATGCGGGGCCCTCCTGGCATTGACCTGGGCTTGCTGCTGACAGGGCCAGCCCCTGGCCTGTCACCACAGCCTGGGCCCGGGCCGGTGCTGCCACCCCCGGGCATTGCCAAGCCCTACCCGGATCCCAGCCTGGCTCCTGCAGAGGCAGCCGCCGTGTCAGCTGTCCAAGGCTTGACCGACAGCTTCTTCGCCACGGGGCTTGACTTCGGGGGCTTGGGCGCCATCGGCCTTCCTCCCGGCATCGCCTCACAGCCCATGCTTCCACAGCGCCCTACCTCCAGCGTTCCCATGGACCAGGAGTACTACCCCAGCCTGGAGCCTTTGGATCGCATGGGCATGTTCAGCGAGCCTCCAGCGACCTCGTCCCTCTTTTCATCACCTTTCGGCATGTTTGGCCCCATTGGCTCGCACAGTTCCGACCTTAGTGGCCCATGGCTTGCATTCCACAAAGTGTCGCTGGCCGACTTAGTCCGACTTATGCAAAAAAGAAAGGAAACAGCGCCATGTTTTGTGTTTGGTGTTGGTAAGACAGGAGGGAGGCAAAGGCAACGCCCTCCCTTTCAAGCCATGCCGGGAGACATGGGAGGCAGCACGCAGTCCTCAGGCTATGGTGACGGAAATCCAGAGGGGAACGACTTCCTTTCAGACTTGCGGTCAGACTCACGGCGGAATGGCTAGAGGTTGGGCGAGCCTTGTCTTAATTTTGAATCGGTGTGAATGGCGCGCGTGGCAGGATGGCAAGATCGCTTGCAAGACTTTCGTCTTCAGGTATTTGGGGCCCTCGCAGGACAAGCCACATGCCTCGTTCAGGAGTGACTGCGTAACGTATGTTTCCTGTGTGCCACTAAGCGTCTGAGCTGCACAGTGACGGCATAGGCGAAACATGCGAATTGAATCACAGAGAAAAAGAAAGCAGCAAGCTTTGCAACTTGCGCAGCTTCTGCACCTGCTGGATTGGTAAGTTTACATGCTTTTGCATCTTAGGCCATTGTTGCACCCGGGAAGTTGCCACACCGAGGGGGTGTCAAACGTCACAAGCCGAATGCCAACTGCCTCAGGTTGCAATTGTTGTGAGGGGTTGCACGCCGGGCAGTGTGCTGAAAGAGACAGCGCGTGTTGGGTGCATGTGATGCGCAGCAGGTGTCAAAAATTCGGGGGACCCCCAAATGGTGGATGTCCAGTCCTTTTTCACACCAACCTGAATAAGACACCCATATGGGCAATAGCTGGCGCAGTCACGGCCCGATCATGTTCCAGACCGAGTGTTCCCCCGTGCATTTGGCTCAAGAAATCGTGGAGTAGGCTGATTGGATTGGCGCACGGCATATCAAGGAGCTGGCAAGGCCGGCTGAAGATTTGCAGAATGCTGCGAAGAATCCCTGCTGCCTGCGTCAGTTTGAACTATTCGGAACCTTTGTTCCTCAGATTATTCAAGCGGAATAGGCTCAGTATAGCAGATAGCCATCCTACCATCGACCAGCACCTCCAGGTATTGAAGGATGGAACGAGGCTGACTCATTCAGCCAAGTAACAGGATGTAGAGAGGGCTCGGAGATGCATCATGCTATCATGTTGGAGAACGGAGGGGTCCCTAAGCAAAATATTCCTTCGAATTCAGCCATGGCAAAGCCAAGGGTCTCGTTCGAAGCACAGGTGCCTGCCTATCGGATGGCGGCGAACGGGAATGGTGCCAGCAAGCGCCTTGCTCAGCGAGGGCGTGTCTCGCGCTTGCCTGCCTTTGGTTGCTCAAAGGTTTCAAGAAGTGACAAGGGCGCTGCACAGTAAGCCTCAAGAACGACATTCCATCCGGTTTTGGGTTTGCCATGCCCTGAGCGGCGGATTGCTCGCATCTCTTTGAGGATTGGCGACATGTCCGAGCTGCTTGGGCTGACCAAGCTGCAGGCAGAAAGGTTGCTTGAGCCAGATGAGGTTCTGATGTTGATTCGTGCGCCGCTTTAACAGCTGGTGCGCCATTTGCCAAGAGTTGCTAGCCTCCCAAGCCCGAAACGCCAGGAAGTCCTTCAGAACTTGGCAGAGGAGCAGGCAGTTCCCATGTACGAGTGTTGCGTGTGCACGAATGCTGCGATTCAGCTGGGGGTAGGGTGCAAGTGGCCGCGGTTCCATTGGCCAGGCCAAAGTCGATGTGTCCCAGGGCGAGCAGGCCAAGCTTTCTTTCGACCGTGCCACAACCCAGAGCAAGTTCAGAACCCTTTGGGAAAAAGATAAGAAAAAAAGATCTGTTGTACAGCGCCCGCTGTTTGCACCTGCAAGGGTCTAATTCGTTTTGCATCCCGTCGCATGCTGCGCTCGGGCAGTGAGCCACGCAAGCAGGATGAGCAGATCGCTGTGGCCTTGCAGCGCTTGAGCTTGTTGGAGCAAGGCTTCCAAGAGGCGTGGGGAACCAGACTCTCCTTGAGGCCACCACCCCCCATTGGGTTCCCCCCTGGGCGGGAGTATTTGGTTTGATTTGGGCATTGTCACTGGGCCTCTGGCGATGCCCATAGGCAAAAACAAATCTGACAGCCATGTTATGCCGCCGTTGCAAGCCTAGAACAGCCTGCTGCGTTTAACTGCTGTCCTGCGGCGTTGTCAAAACCTTGAGCTGTTGCCTTCCTGTGGGTTTCCTCTGAGTTTTCTTTGGGGTTCCTTTCGGTTTCCTTTCCAATCCATCCCCGGGGTCCCCACTTTTCCCACAGACCTGCAATCCACCGGTGGCTTGGGTGGCCGAATGGCTATGCAGATGCTATCCATCGCCAGGTGAAGACGTTGGTCCCAGATCTTCAGTCACAGCTGGAGGCAGTTCGGGAGCAGACAAAGGCCTGGTGATGAGTGAGAAAACCTTCCAAGCACAACTGGTTTGCTTCCAGCCCCTTGTGAATCATCCCGTAGCTTCTCCAAGTCAGCACCCACAGTTTTGGTCATTTGACCGCAGTCAGCTCCAAGTCGGCATAGTTTTCCTCTCGAAAGATCAAGCCCTGTGAGGCCTTGGAGGAGGCCACACGACAGCTGAGGGAGCAAGAGGCGAGCTGGGAGCTGTGAGTCGACCTGGGGTCTGGGGACCTGAACCCGAAAGCAAAAAGATCCAACTCAAATGTTGAATGCATCCAATTGCGAGATCCCCCTTTGGTTTGCAACTTTTTGAGCTTTCAAGACAACCCCTAAAAGCGAGGATGGCCGATTTCGGAGTCCTGGCAGCTCAGGCTCAGCTCTCCAGCCAGGCTGCGCGTCTCACTTTGCTGGAGAAACAGGCAAGGACATGCCCGGTCCAAGATTTGTTCAAGGGCAGGAGTTTGCTAAGTGTCTTATCTTTCCGGACATTTGCTAGATTCCAACGAGTTTGCCCAAACAAAATTCTTTCAATACACCCACCCCAGGTTTTGACTCACGGCCAGGTCCACGAGCGCTTGGAATCCTTGGAGGGCAAGGCTTGGGACGCGAGAGCAACCCCTTGAACATCCCCGGCCTCGCTGAATCCCAGCTCGTGTTCGGAGCGGACGGATGTCGGCCATCGAGGTCGCACGAGTTGAGACCACAGAAGCGGATCACTACGCAGAGGCGCTTGGAGCCTTCCGGGGCATTCCGAATTCCGCTGTCTCATTCTCCTTGTGACTCCTGAGCCATGCCTTAGGTGAAGAATGACTTGGTCACTTTCCGCGAAGGCGCGCCTCTCACTGTCTCGGGGAGTGCATGGGCCATGCTTTGTTGCAGCCGCTAGCACGTGTGCGCCTGTGGTTCTCTGGTGTCATCATGCTCGCCCACAAGGGCAAGAGCGCGCAGCGCAAGTTCAAGCTGAAGAGGACGGCCTGCATTAATATCTATCGTCGTTTGCTCTTCGCGGGTTCGAGCAGTTCCCTTGCACGGGAGCTACGTCAATGTGTTCTGTTCCACTGCAACCAATCACAAAACAAAGGAGCTCACGTTGAGGCAGAATCATTTGTCCCCTGAATCTTTGCCACCGGGAGGAGGCAAGGCGGCGAGCAAGGGAACAGGAGGAGCGTCGACAAGCGGAGGACAGCGGAAATGGTCACCCACCCATCTGGTTGTTGTTCCTCCATTCTTCAGAGAGAGCAATTGAAATGGAGGCTGCTGAGCAGCGTTGAGCTTGGAAAGCCTTTCAAACAAATCCTCAAATGAATTACCCAGACTATCCCAAACTCTTTTGAGGGCAGGTCCTAAACAGTGCAGAACCAACAACACCGGTTGGTGCGTGGATGGATGGATGTATGGATGGCTATGATTAATGAATGGCTGGTGATCTAGCTGGCCTGCTGGATAGGATCGGAAGGTGTTGGAAGACGATTTCATTCTTGGGGAAGCCGGACGCCCCCCGAACCCAGTTCCATGAATGTTGGAAGGGTAGAGTTCACCAAAAGACACTGGTGCAGAAGTTCTTGAATAGGTGAACAAAGAAGTGACTAGAAATCTCTCCTCAACTTTAGGCGAGCTTTCTGCACCTGCGCCTCCTCCCAGTAGCATCCCCCGCAGCACCCTGGTGCTCAAATTAGGAATCACTTCCCCTTTGGAAGCGTGGGGATCACCAGTATGTGGTGTGGCTATGTTTCCTAGCAGCCCTTCCAGATCGCGGGTGCGTGCCTTTGTAAAAAAAATGCCATGATTGACCCATGATATCATTTTTATGCTTTTCTCCTTTTCTGTGGCCCCCCGCTGTTTTGTTCTCTTTTGCCTTTGTTTGCCTAAAAAACTGTGTTTCTCCCCCCCCATGTGTAACCACCAGGAGTCGGACCACAGGTTCTAGTCCTTTCCATTTTCCAGGGCAAGCCATTTTGCTTATCACTTACCAGGCCAAGCCATTTTGCTTATCATTTAGGTCAAGCCATTTTACCTATCAAAATGACCACCTATGGGTTTTACCTGTGTCATGGCACCATTTTACCTGGGTCATTTCATTTCGGATACCTATCGGCCTATCTTCACCACCCACGCGTTTCACCTCCCCCACCAGGCGGCGGAGGCCCAGCGCCGCGCGGAGCGCGAGGCGCTGGAAGTGCAGCTGGCGCAGCAGGAGCCACGGAGCCATGGGGCGCCAGGCATAGCCTACGGCGATCCCATTTTGGGGTGGATGAACATCCCCGTTTGCCAGCTATTTTGATGTTTATTAGGGGTGCAAGGTTTTGACCCACAGCCATAGATGGAGCGAGCCATAGTTCGATGGATTAGCCATAGATGGAAGGTAACTTGGCTTCTTTTTCTTATGGAGCTGTTGCTTTTTTGAGCCATACTGTGGATGGACAGATCCATTTCGCACCACGCTGAAACTTTACAGGGTAATCATCATTCATGGGTTTCGTAGGTGTTGCAGGAATTCGTCCATCCACAGTATTTCGATGGATTAGCCATGGGATGGAAGGTAACCTGGCTTGTCTTTTTCTTTTTGAGCTGTTGCTTTTTTTGGCTTTGATGGTTGGAGGTATCCATTCGATGTGCATTTTGCTAGAATGGACTCGTCCGTGCTTGGTAAGAATCGACAACTGCGAAATGGGCATTGCCTTCGATCTTCAAATATATTTGGGCGCAACCACGGGTGCAAGGAAGTATTGCATGCAACTTACTCGCCATCCATGATTAGTAACGTATGCATGAGCAGCAGGGGTTGGT
>CAUJNA010001219.1:0-15000 GCA_963377175.1 Effrenium voratum | reverse complement strand
TTTTTCGTGAAGCATGAGCGCTTGCAGGAGTCTCAGAAGAAAGAGTTGAGGCTCAGAGACAAGATGGTGCAGGCGCATGGCCTCTGTTCATTCGTGCGCTGCAAAGGGACACAGGTGTTGGCTCCAGCTTTGCGAAAAGCTAGAGAAAACAACAAGGAAAAGAGGAAAAGTGAGGGGCGCGCCAGGCGACTGCAATGGCAAAGAAGAAAAGTGACGAGATCGCCTCCCTGGAAAGTCAGCTTGTTTGGCAGGAGGAGTCCATTCAATGGGTCAAGGACTGGTAACTGATATGGTGACAAAGCCAGCAGAGGTCCCATTCAGGTATGCCACAATCTTGCCTGGAACATGCTAGGACAATCCTTCACGTTTGCCTCGTCGCATCAATGCTCGATCGCAAGTTTGTGACGGAATGGGTCCAGCATGGTCTATGCAGGAAGACATCAAGTATGGTGAAAGCCAGGTGAAGAAGTACAAGAAGGAGAGCCACAACGCCTGCATGTGGCAAGAGACTGCTGAAGCGCAGGCAATAAAGGAGCTGGAGGCCGAGATCAAGTCGAAGCAAGCCAGGACTGGCCCGTTTCGTTGTTCTTCTCTTGCGCGGAATCGTGGGGAGCCGCAGGATCCGCGCCATCTCGGGTACCAACTCGACGAACATGGCCAGCCCCCAAGCTCACCATGTGAGAATGGAGGCCAAAGAGACTGTCAAAGCGGCCTCTTCTTTTGGTTTTGGGTTCCCGGTCTGAAGACTCTCCCAGCTAGACACATGGCATGCGAGCCATGCCACGCTGAGGCCAAAGAAGGCCAGGCCGAGATGGAGGCGAGATGCGACGGCAGAGACTGGCAACCGGTGTCGCTTGTATCTGGTGGATGGACGAAACCCTGCAGTCGACAGGTGGTTTCTCCAGTATTCGTAAGGTTTCATCCATCCCAACCGGTGCGAAGTGAGTTTTGTTCATCCGCAGCGCTGAATCCAGGAGATGGTGAGCCGCTCCAAGAAGCTTCGAGCCGTCCTGGCCAAGAGGCAAGCCGCCCTGAAGGCTGGTGGAAGGCCTGGCAAGCGAGCCAGATGACAGTCACAGGCCACACAGCGCCGCGAAGAAGAGCTTCAAGCAGAGGCCCTGCTCACATGCGTTGGGGCAGCTCAGATGAGATTTGTTTCAGGAGAAGTCAGCAAGAAGCGGGCTAACAGCCGAAGCGAGGCTCAAATCACGCGATTTTGTTATGTGCTTTTCGGCGCGGCCGGACATCAGGCTGGTGGAGGGTGAGAGCCCGACACAGGCGCTGGTGTGCAACTGTATCCATGGATGCCGTGAAATGTTGGTCTCTAGCATGAGGCCACGTGTCTACAGCTTGTTCATGCTCCATAGCCTCAGTGCGCGTGCACTTGACCATGGCAGTTGCCCCTGGAGGCATCTGTTTGGAGCAGGTTGCGGCACTTCGCTTGGTACTGAGCGCCGGCACAAATCCCGTGTGCCTTTGTTGCAGGGCCTCGATGGCCCTGCACTTGCCGCAAAATGGCCCGCTCCCGTGAGAAAGCGTCAGCAAGCAGCCGCTCGCACTCGTGGAAACAAAAAAGAAGCCCCGGCGCCCTCGGGCCACGGGCTAAGGAGTGCGCCACTTTGCACGAAGCGCCACCTTGGAAGTCTGAATGCTAAACCTAGTGGCATGAGCTTGTGCGAAACGCTGTTTCTTTGGATTGGTGTAAGAAGGCATGATCTCAAGAGTGCTTAGGATGGTTGGAGCCATTCTCTCGTTCCAAGCTAGTCAGAACCTTCCCATCTCCCGTGCCTGCGGGTGGCACTCAGTCCAGTAGCCCCTTGCAGGAAGAGCAGCGCCACAAGAAAGAACAACTGGATGAGCAGGCACGTCAGGAGCTCGAGGAACGCCGCAAGAAGCAAATGGAGGCCGTGGGACGGAGGGAAAACACAAGACAAATTTGTGTTTGTGTGGGGTGGGGTGGGGGGGAGTTGGAGCCAACTGGTCCACGAGATAGATGTTTCCTTTGGGTTGATGGTAGTCATAGGCCCAAGAGTATGGCCTTCGGTTGGGTGAGCGATCGAACGGGGCTCGTGGCACGGAAGCCTGGGCTTTTGCGACGAGAGGGGGCTCTTTGAATTGCATGTACCCTCCCAACGTGGAAGTGCCTGCAAGATCATTCTTGGAAAGTGAGCCAAAGGGCTGCACGTCCATTTTGGGGAGGGTAGCTGGGCCCGGCGATTCCAGGACCGTGCTGCAGAAGAAGCCGCTGCGGCGGCGGCGGCAGCTGAGGCTGAGGTTGCGGCTGCGGCTGCGGCTGCTGCGGCTGTGGCTGCTGCCAAGGAAGTTGCAGAGGCGGGTGCAGCTTGCGCGTGAGGTTCGGCCAAAATTTAATCGGCCATTGTGGCTAGTTCACAGGGTGGGGCGGTGCTTTGCGACCCTTCGGACTACTGCATGAGCCACCTTGATATACCTGAATCATCCGTTGAGCGTTATGTTCCGCGAGCGGTTCAAGAAAGATGCGATGCAGATATCGAAAAAGAAAGCACTGTCCATCGTGTGGGCTCAGTCTTTCCGCTACTCATGTGCACGATTTGCAGCAGGTGCCGCGCATCAAAACTAGCACTTTTTGATGTGCGCTCGTGTTGCGGGAACTTCCAGTTGGCTGATTTATCACTCAACAACTAGTAGCGCTCGTTTGTCAAAAAAAACACGCTCGCAAGCACAAAAAATGTATCAAACAGCCGATTGAGCAGAAGAAAAAAGAACTATCATAGGTATGATTCTTTTGGCGAGGCCTACAGGGACTGTCACTGCCCCACAAAAGCCTAGGAGAGACAACTGAGGTGTGTTTGTCTCTTTTGATTCTGTCTGCTGGCGCCTGTTCTTGGGAAGCACCAATTCGAAGGGTGCCACCATTTTGTTTGGCACCTGTCTTTTCTCGTTTTGGGTACCTTCTTAAAGGGAGACACCAATCTGGGATCCCCCCCATTTCGAGCTGGACACCTGCAGAATTCGCAAGGCTGTGCCCGAGCCAGAAGTTCCCCAGCCTGCGCCCAGCGCGCCCAGTGTGAAGCTCAGCGAGCGATCCCTCCGGTTGCACCCTATCTGATTCACTTCGAAAAACCAGCTGGATAGATGGAGAGAAGGGAGTGGACTGAGTGGTTTTAGATCCTTGTCTAAGATGATGTTTCAAAGCTCTCCCATCCTTCATTGGAAAGAACCTGCCACCAGCACTCACGGGCGGCAGAATTCGCCAGGCAACCCCTTGAAGAGGCTCAGCACTGCTTTGCGCTCAGCACTGCTTTGAGAGTGTCGGCCCTTCGGCAAAATGGGCAGCTGAGGCGCAGCGAAACCAGCACAAGCTTTGCAAGAAGAAGCTGAAGGACATCGACGCGCTGCAGGTGAGCACCCAAAGTGCGTGGCCATTTTCGGGGGTTCTACAGCAAGGCCTTGTTTTTGTTTGACACACAGGTAGAACCACGGGTTTTGGGTGTTGCTCGACTGGCCGTTCGTGATCGATTAAGATGGTGAGACCTAAGGTCAGCGCATGACACCCTTGTAAACAGGTGTTGAAGGAGTGATGTTAAAGCTGGGCAATATTCTGGCTCAAGAATCCCTATGAAGCAAGGATAGCCCATCAGATAAGGCCTCCTAGGCCTCAGGCCAGCGGCATTGCATCAAGCCGGCTGAACGCACACTCGTTCTTCCCATGGCCGATGAGCCGTACCGCCGCTTTGCCAGCCTCGCCGCATCTGCGGCCTTTGTGACGCTGGCGGTCATACTGATGCTCCTGACATGAAAGGAAGTTGAAGTCCTGCTTGTTGCATCTCAACTTCTTGGGCCCCTTTCGGATGGTAAAACAGGGAACCTGCATAATAAGATGGGCCCCATGGAAGACCCTTGGATTCTGAGGTGGCTGTCAGCAGGTGGCTGGGACCTCAGCGGCAGCAAAGGCACGGCGATGAAGTCCGAGCTGTGCAATCACACTCGCCACCTTCCAGATGGCAGGGACCTGTTCCAGATGGCGCCTTGGAGTGGGATTGGGAATGTTGCAGGAGCTCCGTTGTTGTTGTTGTTGATTTTTTCCGAGGCCAAAACGGATTCACTCGAACGTGTCTTTGCAACCCGAATAGTTTTTGCAAGGTATGTGCATTCGGTGGTACGGAGAGAGCATTCAGCGGAATACACGACCACAAGGAGTTCAACGGCAGTGGAGTTTACCGATGTGCGTGTTGCGGCGCCCCATTGTTTCCATTGGATGCGAAGTTCAACTCCGGAACAGGCTGGCCAAGTTTTACAGCTCCTGTCACGGATGCCATGGGATATCGAAAGGATATTCTGCAGTATGGCAGCACGGAAGTTCACTGCAGCACATGCGGCGCTCATTTAGGCCACGTATTCGACGACGGACCACCACCTACAGGACTTCGCTATTGCATAAACAGTGCATGCCTGTGGTATGACGAGTTCGCTTCAGCTATTGTGGCCGCGAGTTCTCCGTGGATTCTAAACGCATATTTGGTTCTGCTCCTGCTCACTGGGTGCTGCGCAAGCTGCTGCGTGTTCAGCAAGCATGCAGTGGTCGTGGCGCAGCCATACCTGCAAAAGCCAAAGGCAGATCGTGTTGATGTTGAGGCGACGCCTGTGCCGAGGGCCAACGCTTTTGCAGACGCCTGAGTCCATTACATTTTTTCATGTAAACCGCAAGCACAGCGCTGGCTTTGCTATTGTAGGCAAAGCCGCGGGATATTTTCGTGCTGCACATGTTATTCTGTGGCATCGCGGCGCGTTTTTTTTGTTCGTTCCCTCAATGCACAGACGGCCAGAAGGCACATCATTATGCTCTTCTGCGCCTCTCCCTTCTTTTGCAGCATGGTGATGAGCTCACTTTTTTCGTTGAGGCTGCCAAGTCCTCACCTGTCAGGACCCGCGGCATGTAGGGGCACCAGGAACTCATAATGTAAGGCCTTCTGGCCTTCTGGTAGCGCTCACCATCTCGGCAGAAAGCAGACGCGGCTGTGATGTGCTCTCGCCAGCCTGACTGCGACTCGCTCGCCAAAACGGTCAGGCACAGCTCACCGCCAAGCAGGCAAGGTCACCTCACGTCGCAAGTCGAACGGTGCTTTTCCGAAACCGAAATGGGCGCCCGTTGCTTAGGTCAGGTACTCGCACTTGTCGGATGACCAGAAAGACAAGCACGTGCCTCATTGCTTCACAGAGAGTGACACGAGGTGGCCACAAGCACTGATTTACTCTGGGCTTGAATGGGTCGGGAGTTATTAGTATGACTCCACTTGCAACTTTTTTTTTGTGTCTCTGATCAGGGCATATTCCCAGGATTTGTTTTGCTTTGGAGGCACCGTTTGTCCACCACCTTGGACTAGCCAATGCGAGGATCAAGCGCAAGGCCGAATTGGAGCAGACAGCAGGGAGCCCGGTTTGTGCCTGGTTGGGTCAGGTGCTTGGTCAGCACGTCCTCAGAGATTGTTTTGTTTGGCCTGGATGCGGTTGTGGACGTCTTTGCAGTTGGAAAGCATCAGAGTCTTTCTTCCCGTCAACACACCTAGTCGCAATACAGGGTCCCAAAACTAAGCGCCAGGCATCAGGCGACAGTGACTTGGGCCTGTACGGTGTAGCCCGGCGCATCGTAGGTTGCTGAGCTCGAGCGGCTGGCTGAGGCGCGGTCAGGGCAAAACAAAAGTAGCCCAAAATACACTGCCACGTGGGGCAGGGGCCTTCAAGGCTGAAGGGCTCCGGGCCAGTGGAAGTGGGTCACAAGTGGAAGAAACCCCTAGGATCGACAAAGCTGGAAGCATGTGGATGCTATTTTGATTACCAGTAGTTGCAAGAGGTGGCATGAGTTGCAGAAGAGGGCATCATTAAGTGTGACAGCTTGCGAACTCTAGGGTCAGTGGAGTACAAAATATTTTGGGCCGGGTCATGTCCTCATTGGGCTAGGATGGAGACCAGCCATGACCAGCCACATGAACAGAGCCAACACTTATGAAGTAATGATGCAGTTGGCCGTGAATAGGCTCAAGCGTCGCAAAGGCAGAGGTGGAGGTAGGACGTGCCAATAGTATGCTTGAAAGAAAGAACGTGCGTCACGTTTTGGGCTGGGCATGTTGAAGCATCCCGTTGGCATGCATGGTGAGCAGCCTGTCGCGAAGCCTAGGAGCTGGAGGCGCAGGGAGACCAGGAGGAGGTGGTGGAGGAGGCGCCTGCCGCACAGGCGGGAGCGTCGCGACTTCTTCAGTCACAAGCCATGCCAGTCACAAGCAGGGCTTGAAGCCAGACCCGATCTGTTTGCAAACCTAGGCCGAGGAGCTGGCTGAGGCGGGCGAGTAAGGATATTGTTCTTTTTGCCGTGGCTGCCCTGTTTTGCCAGGAGGAGAAGGTTGAAGAAGAAGCTGGCCTAGATCTTACCAGGGTCAGAGTCAAGTTGTGGTTGGCGCATCCTTCGACCAGCAGCTCTTCTTCTTTTTTTTCTGAGTTTTTGTTCTCTATCTCTCTCTCTCTCTCGCCCTCTCTTGGAGAGAGTCAAGGTGCGGATGTCGAAGAGCCTGAAGAGCCAGAAGAGGAGGAAGAGGACGGGGCTTGGCACAGGGGAGAGAGCTGCTAAGCCCGGGCACGAGGATCCCGAGGTGCTGGCAGCACGTCGCGACCCCAGTGCCATCGCCTTCAGTATCGTGGCCATCCAGAATCCCAAGCTTGAGTTTGGGTTGTCGCATGGGAAACCCCGAACAATGAACCAACCAGGGTGTCTCTGAGAAAGGGCATACCCATTTGTCCGCTGGCTTGCGCGCGTGCATGCGCGGAAAAGCCGTGCCAGGTGCTGCTGAGGAGGCCGCCGCCGCAGCTGCTGCGGCCGCTGAAGCATTGGAGCGAGAGAAGCAGGCGGCATGTTCCCGAGGCTTCAAGCAAACCCCAAAGTGGACGGTTGTTGTAATCGTTGCTGTATGTTTTCGGTAACCGCACGGCCAGACGTGTGCACGGCCAGACGTGTGCACGTTTGCAACATAAAAGTGATTCCAGGGATGTCTTGTGAATGTAGCTTTGCCTTTGGCGCAGGAGCTTGAGGACAAGAAGCAGGACGGTGGTTCGCAGCCATTCCTTTCATCATCAGTTGAAGTCATGTCACACTTGCCAGCATTGCCTTGCCGTAAGTCAGGCTAGCCTGAAGCAGAAAAAGAACACCTTAAAGAAGATCAAGGAGATTGATGCCATCGAGGCGGATACATAGCTCAACAAACAGAGCGGAACCATAGTGACCACTGCAGAAATACCAATTCAATGCGGGTGCGTGCACAAGTACAGCTTTCCAACCATCAAAACGGGCATGTCAAATGGGTGCTTCCCAGTGCCGTTGCTTGTCCTACGCCACGAGCATCGATAGCATCCTGGCGCCTTTGACCAGGCAAAGATGCAGGAGAAGGGGCAGACATTCGACGAACTTTTGCCTGAGGTGAAGGGAAAGGCCTGCCAACGGTGAGTGAGCCTGCACAAACTTGGTTAAGAATGGTTAAAATCCGAAGCCATCAAAGCCAATGTCCAGGCATCTGCGAGGATTCTCATTAACGGATTTATGACTTGTGAATGGGGCCTCGACAAGTTCCGTCCCGGCCTCTCCCAATCACAGAAAAGACTGCCACAAGCCCAAAGGAAGCCATCTTTGGTTTGTATTGCCGCTGCCTTTGGGCCGAAGGTGGGCAGGAGAGCAGAGCTGCTTGCGAGTGTGGCAGCCTAAGAGTGGCTCGAGCGCTTGGCGAAAGTGCAGAGGTACAAAAGGCTCACACGGCCTCCATTCTTCTGATAGACAAAACCAAGGGGAGCAGCTCTCAAAAACCCCCGCGGCCAAGCAAGAATTGTGTGGGAATGCGTGCCCAAGCAAAACTCTGCACGGCAGGAGCCGGCATAAGCACCTTTTGGTTGGAAACATGCTGCGTAAGCGCCCGCGGAAGCTCTGCTTCACTGCTTGCAAAAAAACAGTTGAATGACGGGGCTTAGCTGCTGGATTGCCAAACCACAGGGGTTACCGCGCAGATTCAGCAAAACTAAGGAGCCCAGGCGCGTAAGCAGACGCAAGCAGGCGCGTAAGGTTTCCGCAAGCTGCCGGCTCGCCCACGCCATGATGCCGCAAATCATTCCCTGATCTGCAGTGGAGGCAACGCGAACTCTGGAAGCAAAGTTGTCGGCCTAATCCAAAGTGCTGAGCAAGAGCGCCAATTAGATACTAGAGCAATTCTTCATCTCAACTTCCTCCTTAGAGTCATCGACGTTATCTTGAACAGTGGCGGCTGCATAGAAAAGTGAACCGCTAAACTTGCGAATAAAATTCAAAACGCCGACGCATGAGCAGCGCGTAAGCTTGACATGCTCGATGCCCGTCGCGTACGCTAAAACATGGGTCGCATAAGCGAAGCGCTAGCTCGCGCGTAAGCGAGTTGCTCAGTGGGCTTGTTTCCTTAAGAGGAGAACCCCTTGGCTGAGTCTCAAGAGGCCCCTGCCGACCCTGCGTGACAGGTTGCAGAAGCGGACCGTGTGGTCGCAGAGGCCATCAGAACCCGCCCAATTTTTGGTTCTCACGCTGTGTGCAGAGGTGGAGGCAAAGCTTAGCAGCTTGGAAGCTCCCGAGGAGGAGCACCGCGAAAGTGTGTTCCCCACCCATGTGTCTAGGTTGGGTCAAGCTCGTCCAGCGTCTCCTTTCCTTCAGATTCCTGAGGAGCCAGCTGAGACCACAGCGGAGGCCTGCAGCCAGTCCCACATTGCCCTCCAATCGACTTGCACCGCTTCTTGTAGAGAACCCTGTGTAGAGGGCACCGGTGTAAACACCAGTGTTGCTTTGGCTAGCGCCTACTTGGGCCAATAGTACCAGCCCGCTTGCTTGCGTGTGTGCTTGCTTGCTTGCGTGCGTGCGTGCGTGCGTGCGTGCGATCATGGTTGGTTGGTTGATTGGTTGGTTGGTTGGTTGGTTGGTTGGTTGGTTGGTTGGTTGGTTGGTTGGTTGGTTGGTTGGTTGGTTGGTTGGTTGGTTGGTTGGTTGGTGTTTGAAGCTCTTGCGCGAAAGGTTTTTGGCTGTCTTAGGGCCTGGTGAAAGTGCATACTTGGTTGGCTGGTTTTGGGTTTGAGCCCCAAACCAAAGCCCCAGCCAACCCTCAAACAAAGCCTCAAACCCAGCAGTGCCCAACCCCGGACAAACCCACCTCAAGGTTTGAGGCACCTTTTGGACACCGCCCCCGAAAATATGCTTTTCAAGCGAGAGTTGCTTCTCAGGAAGCGACCTTAGCGTGTGAGCCAGTGCTAATGACTATGCTGGTGCTAGGCAACATAAATCCCCCCTCTTCCCCTTTGCATGGGGAGAGGCTCACTCAATGGCAGCTGTAGCGAGTTTAAAACAAACAAACAAACAAACAAGCAAAAAGGCGGCCACTGCTGCTGAACCAGAAGCGCCGATCAGCGAGCCCGAGCCCAAAGAAGAGGCACGGGCGAAGAGTGTGTGCTGGCCGTAGAGAGATCCAACAACCGTTCCAAGCATCTGAGAGCAAAGCATGTGGAGACCCTTGTTTCCAAGTGTTTTGCTTCATCGGCCTTGCTCAGCTGCAATTGTCAATATCGATGCATGCGCGTCTCTCTGTGTCTCTCTCTCTGTTTCTCTCTCACTCGCACGCTTGCACATACGCAGGCACCCATCCACTGCACAGGCACGTGCACGTGCACACAAACACACACACACACACACACACACACACACACACACACACACACACACACACACACACACACACACACACACACACACACACACACACACACACACACACACACACACACACACACACACACACACACACACACACACACACACACACACACACACACACACACACACACACACACACACACACACACACAGAGGCACACAGTTTTGGAAAGAGCCCGGGCATTTCAATGGCCAGGTAGCAGAGGAGGCAGAGGCAGTGGAAGCCACAGCTGAAGAAGTGGTTGAAGCCGAAGCTTCACAGGGATCCGCTGCTGCCTGGCAGCACTAGCAGGTGTGCAAAAAAAAACAAGCATCCCTGCCCCCTTAAAATGGAATTGGGGGAGGGGGGTGACCCCTGAAATTCCATTTATAGTTCCATTTGCCCCTTTCAAGGGGAAGACTAGATAAATGGAACCGAGGGACCCCCTACCCCCCCCCCCTAAGGTAGGGGGGATAGACCAGCAATTCTCAACACGGATCTTGGAATCCACGGGTCACAAGTTGGACTCTCTCAGGCCATGGAACTGTCGCCAGAAGATGAGGAGGAGGACCAAGCTGCCCTGTGGCCATAGGCAGCGTCTCCTGCTGCAAGGAGACGCTGGCCAAGAAGCCCCGAGCCAAGGGCAAGGCGGCCCCAAAGGCAGCGCCGCGCCTACCGGATCACTCCGGTGCCAGAAGAGACTCAGAATTGTCCAGGCCAAGAAGAAGACCAAGAAGGCGGCCGGAGACAAGAAGAGGGATGATTCTGCGAGGGCCCAAGAGGAGTTGGCGTGAGTTTGAGCTCGCCCCCGCCCAACCATCATGGCTGGATGGGCAAGCCTTAAGGCCGAGATTGACGCACTTGCTGCTCGAATTGCAGATGATGCAAAGGCACTCAAGTTGCCAGCAATCAGTTCCCGATGTGGGACGACATGACTCCTGTGACAGCTGGAACAGTTGCGGCTCTCACATTGCCATAGTCGGTTAGGGAAGAAGTGATTCTCCAGTTGCTTCTGTGAATTCACCGGGCCAGGCCGAGAAGAAAACAGGGCTTTTATCGCGGCAGCCTCAAAAGATGAAGCGCCATGCTTGTTAAGCTCTCCCCTGGCCCGAGGTTTTTGGGGCTTTGATCCCAAGGACTGAATGTTGCGCTGGCAAACTCACGCATGTTGCCACTTTCGAAAGCTTCGGCGCAAGACTCATAGGGGTATGGGTCAAATTACACCAGCAATTGACCGGTGTTAGTCCATGTGTCCATTTGCCCGGCACCAAGCCTCGCAGGATGCTGAGACCTGCAGGCGCCTGGTGGGTTGAAGCCATCAGCGCGGCTTCCTCAGCTTGCGCGCACGAGAGATTGCTGGCTGTGGATTTACTGCAGGGGTTTGTATAGTTGGAATGGGTATGGCAACAGCAGGGTGTAACAAGGCATTGATAGGGTGTATGCATTGCAGTCTGCAGCAAGGTAGATTTTGAGGTTGACCATTTCTGACGAGATGCCCAGCCAAAAGGCAGAATGAAGGTCAAAGAACGTGTTCGGGGTTCGAAAAAACAGCCCCCTTTCCAACCATGTAATAACATTGTAACATGCAAATTTGAAGCTCTGCAACAGTATGCAGGTGGACAGCCACGCCTTTGCAACACGTGGCCCAAGAATGCAATACGCTGCCCTCAACTCGCTGAGGTTTTGCACCTGTTGCGTCCAGCAGTTCGGTTGATAGGGTGAGGAATTCGTCGGTTTTGACAAAGAGCATATAGAGTCACAACTTGTCTCGCACTCTCCTTCTACATTGGAGAGTTGCAAAAGTCTTTTAGGCCCACTTTTCGCCAAGTGATGGACGGCTGCAATCAGCTTGCACCAGAGTATATCAAATGCAGAATCATTGGGTTTTATCAAGCAAGCTGGGCGCCCATCTTAGCAGACCTGTGCAATTGGGCAACGCCAGTGCCCCAGTACCGAGAAGGTGCTGCAAAGAACAGCAAAGATCTACTTCTGCTCTTGGAATTGCCGCCGTGGCAGGGAACATGATGCAACCCGCACACAGATCACAAAGGACGCTCTTTGTTCCTTTTTGTTTGAAATTGGCATGTGGTTTTAAGATGGCATGGCGCAGAATGGGCAAGAAGCCAAAGGCGTGCTTGGAGAACAAATTTGGTCCAACCTTTGGGTTGACAACTTCAAAGAAAGCGGGCGTCTCGTCTCACTGGCTTGCCACTTGCCGGAGAAAACAAAGGTCTGATTGTAAAAGAATGATAACGGCTGTTCATGGTCTTCAAAATATGTGAAATCAGCTTGAAAATCACAGATAATGGTAAGAGGGGGGAGGGGCAGCGAGATTCTTATCTTTGTCCAACGCTCGACCCGGAGCCGATCATTGTTCAAACGCGCTGCAAAACTTTGGAGGGCACACTATTTAAAAATTATAAGTTTTGATTAGGTTTATATTATATTCATAATATATTTTTAAATTTATATTAATTATATATATATATATTATGTTATTTAATTGGTTTATATTTTATAATATTTATTTATATAAACAATAATCTATTTGTTATATCATTTTTATTAAAATATTGTGTATGTGGTATTTATTTAATTTATATATATATATATATTATATTTGGTTTATATAATTTGAAATATTTATTTATTATATAAAAATAATAATATAAAATTTGAAAATATAAATAATATTAGATATTGATATATCTATTTAAGATATATATTGAAATTGATTTGATTATTGATATATTTAAATAGTTTTAGGAATAGTAATAAATTCTAATGTTATTTATATATATATATTATTTATTTTGTTGTTTTGTAAAATAAAATATATTATTACTAATATGATTTATATGTTTATTATTTAAATACTAAAATTGATTTATATATTTATAATATTTTGGAAGAAATAATTAAAATAAATGAGTCTTATATAAATGAATTTAAACATTTTTTTTAATAATATATATTAATTAATTTATATATAACATATTATAAATTATATTATATATTTATTATTTATCTAAATTGAATAATTAATATACTTAACTAATATATAAATAACATATTCTTAAATTATATTTTGCATTAATTTTATATATTATAGATATAAATGCAAATAAATATATATTTAACATATACGAACTTAAAATGATTTAAATATAGTTGAATATATTATTTGATAATAATTACCTCAAATAATTACAATATATATATATATTTATGTATATTTTGAAGAATGAATAATATATTTTATAACGAAAGATTAATTCGATAGAATAATACTATTTTCTTTTTGTTTGGGAGGTATTTGAAAAGAATGTATTTAATGATTCTATTTTAAAAATTTTTAATGGAAGTAATGATTACAAAATAATTATATTGATAGGGTTTATAGATTTAATATTTATTAAAGGTAATGATCGAGAAATTCAAAAATAAATTATCTAAAAAGATGTTGTTTCTATTCATTTATTCTATAAAACGAAATCGTGAAATTTGTTCGTCGCACTTGCGCGCGTTTTTACGGACCGCTTTTCCGAAAAATCCCGGATATTTCGGAAAATTGGTCCGGGCTACCCCTAGAAGATGCAACCGCTTCATATTTCCTACGGACCGCTTACCCAAATCTGTGTGGGCTACCCTGGCCATAATCCGGAAGATGCAGTGGCTTCATTTTTTGTAGGGACCAACTTCCCAGAATATTCCAAATATTTCAGGGGAAATCGCAACCACCCACCATTTTCTCGAAATATTCCGAATATTTCGGGAACTGTTTTCCCGAAATATTCCAAATATTTCGGGAAATGCTGTCGTCGAAATATCCGGAATCTTTCGGAAAAATGGTCTGGAGTGTAATTATCGAAGTATCCGGGATATTTCGGAAAAATGGTTCGGGCTTTAAACGAAGCCGTTTGTGTCTTCCAGATAAAGAGTCGGGGCATATATCTGCTTGTCCGTAGCAATTTTAGCTGAAATTTTGGCCCATTTTCCGAGAGTTGAGCAATGCGAAAAGCTGTGAGTCGTGGCCGATTGTTATGATCAGTTGTGTTTTTCCTAATACTTTGGGCGAAATCAGTTCGGCTTTGTTTGCACCTAGGATATGTTCTCGTCGGTCGCATTTTCGCTTGCAACAACTGCGTGTATGGATAGATCTTTTGAGGCCAATAGCCCACGGATCCGTTCTCACCTTACTCAGGCGACCGCCTTTCACTAACTCTTTGGCGTAACCTTATCCTCAATGCGTCTCGCGACCTGTGTTTGGAGATTGGCAACATGCTCTTCGCATGCGACGAGTATACATTATTTGATATATATAAGATGATGAAATATATTTGTGCCTGAGTTGCAAAAATTGTCTTGCCGGCGCGGGCTCTAAAAAATTGCTCTGTTCTTGGCACACCCACCACGGCCTAGACCTTGGCCCATGAGAGCTCGGCCCTTTTTTGGCACCCGCCTCAACTTACCCCCTAATTACTAGTTTGGATTAGTAGTTTAGGAATTAAACCCTTGATATGTTGAAGTTAAATGGGAAACCACCCCCTAACCTCCAAAACACCGATCCAAACTACCAATCCAAACCGGGCCAGGAACAACCCGGGGTGCCCAGTCCAAAGAGGGCCGCCGAACATCTGCAACCACCTGCTAGCCGCGGACTAGAATACGGCCATCGCGGAGTACAAGGAGAGCGGCGGGGCAGTGCCGAGACAAACGAATAACAAACCGTTTCCCACTACTCGCTCCACTGGGCCAGGGGACAAGCGGCCAGCGGCCGCGTGCAACTGGGGCACGCGCAGCCGACAGCTCGCGCGCGTTCTTGCAGCCCGTCTGCATCATGGCTCTCGGGCTTGGAGTCGGGCGCGTACACGTGCTCGTTGCGCGCGTCTCTGGTATCCGTTTCTTTGTCTATCTGTCTGTGTCTATCGGTCTGTGTCTATCTGTCTGTGTCTGTCGGTCTGTGTCTATCTGTCTGTGTCTGTCGGTCTGTGTCTGTGTCTGTGTCTGTCGGTCTGTGTCTGTGTCTGTGTCTGTCGGTCTGTGTCTGTGTCTGTCGGTCTGTGTCTCTGTGTCTCTGTGTCTCTGTGTCTCTGTGTCTCTGTGTCTCTGTGTCTCTGTGTCTCTGTGTCTGTGTGTCTGTGTGTCTGTGTGTCTGTGTGTCTGTGTGTCTGTGTGTCTGTGTGTCTGTGTGTCTGTGTGTCTGTGTGTCTGTGTGTCTGTTATGTCTGTGTGTCTGTGTGTCTGTGTGTCTGTGAGTCTGTGTGTCTGTGTGTCTGTG
>CAUJNA010001218.1:42500-97500 GCA_963377175.1 Effrenium voratum | reverse complement strand
GTGTGTGGTGTGTGTGTGTGTGTGTGTGTGTGTGTGTGTGTGTGTGTGTGTGTGTGTGTGTGTGTGTGTGTGTGTGTGTGTGTGTGTGTGTGTGTGTGTGTGTGTGTGTGTGTGTGTGTCTTTGCTTTTGTTCTTGCGTGTGCGCGGGGTTGTTTGGCTGTGTGCGCGTGTTTGTGTTTGTGTGAAACCCCTGACGACCGGAAAGGGGCAGCTTAGCTGTTTTGCACTTGGCTTGACTTTGCACTTGGAGGGTTTTGCACCTCTTTCATGGACTTTTAGTGTCGCACTTGTTTTTGACTTGAGTCGGACGCCCCCACGGCGAACGAGAGCACACAGTAACAAACACCGAACGAGAGCGTTCCTGATGGGGAGGTTCGACGCGGCGAAAAAAGACTCGAGTGAGCAGTGCCAGGGCCCCATCCAAACAGCAAGAACCATTCTTTTTGACGTTGTCCGCCAACTATACTTGCTCGTCAAGGAACCCTGGATCTCAGGACTTGTTCGGGAAGCCCCGCTCTTCACGCTAGGTCTAAAGTGCAGCCTTTAGTGGCATCACGGAATAACCAGTCAAATGACATCAGTGTGTGTGTGTGTGTGTTTGTGTGTGTGTGTGTGCAGACTTCGGAATCGTCTTGCTGCCAACACCCCACGACGCTTTTGAGTTTTGATTTAGGTGCCATTGGTGGAAGTTTGGAGCCGTCCAATGAGGTTCCTCACATGATATGTGTGTGTGTGTGTCGGGTGTTTTTGATGTTGGGCATCAGCAAATTCCTGCGCTCTCCGTGTCTCGGAGCATCCATTTAGTGCAACTGCCAGTTGTCTACCGTTCCCTCCTCACGTCAGTTCTGCCAGGCGGCCCATGATGTCGACTGCGACCATGGCAAAGCCTGTCATCATTTGAGTGAATCGAGTGTTCGGGCAATGGGAACTTCGTTGCCCATGATCAAGCTTGTATTCAAAAGAGGGATGATCCTCGATGCTTGGATCGGACGGCCCACTAGAGCCACAACAACGAATCAGTGCTTCTTTCAAACACGCTTTGCTCACCATCTTTCCGAACATGATCAAAGGTCTGGCATGAGTGTAACATCTCCTAGCAATATAGCCTTCACGTCCGATGTGGGGCCCCTTCGCCAAAAGCGCCAGTCGTTCTTGCCATGCAATCCTGAAAGATTTCCAAGGAAAGCTACGGGGTCTGTTGATATCGAACATACAGCACAGCTCAGGCATGTTGGCAGCCGAGAACGCATCCCTTCGAGGTGACTTCTGGCTTTTCACTATTGACAACATGTTTTTCTCCATCTCCCCAGTCAAGCCACTTGGAAGCGGGACATCGCTCAAGGGCTGGCAGGCCAAGCGAACATGTAGGAAAGCCATCTGAATGCTGCGCTGTACCCCAGCTGCCTGCGACAAGCGCAACATGCCAAAAGCGCCTTTTCCACGTGGAAGCGCATCAGTATAGCGATTTGCGAGCCACACAATCTTTGCCACGCTAGGCCGTGGCGCCCGCCACGGCCCACGCCGGCAGGCCAAGGCTGCCATATGTGAAAAATAGAAGGGTAGGACCTTCGTTGGCCGGACATTGATCTAAACAGCCGGAGACTGTACCATGCAAAAGCACACCCTTGCAAGGAGTTCGTGTCTACGATTGCCTGAAATGGCCCAACACATTGGGCATTCTCAGAGCCAAAAGGGCCAATCGATCGGCCCTTTGCCCTTGCAGACTCACACGGGGATACCTATTTTTGAAACAGACGCACACACTTCTCTTCACATGCCCGGCTTTCATGGGCTGTGATCCAGTTGTGCAACAAAATGAATGCCACAAGCGGCCTCTCGGCAAAATGCGACGCCAATCCCGCAAATAGCAACCTCTAGCGGGCTGGAGACGCTCCTTCTCAATCCACGGCTACCCAATTTGTGAAGTAGCACGCCCGCAAGCAGCAACCTCTAGCGGGCTGGAGACATCAATCCACGGTTACACAATGTGTGAAGTAGCACGCACGAGCACGAGCTCGGGATACCCAGCTGTGGGAGGAAGCTGCCTTCACATGTTTGGGGCAGAAGCTAGATCCCGATGACAGATCCCAATGACAGTTGAGTTCCTCCACTCCAGCTGTTACATGGTGCGATTGAAACCCGGGAGGCTTGAAGACTTTGGCCGAAGTGTGAGGTGAGGGGGATTTTGCTACGAATGTTCAGCTTCTGTCTTCCCCACTCCTCACACCTAGACAGTCACGTCCATATCTCTACTGTACTTTCCAAAGGCTCCAAGAAATGTCACCAGACGCCCCTCATGCTCTTTCCCTGTAAGAGCAGCCAAAACAAGAGCAAACAGCAGCCTTTTCAACTCAATACCGAGCGTCTTGCCTTTAGTTGCTTCTTCCTGAGGGCCTCACTCCATTCCGAAACGGAGTCGCCTGGGTTGATGTATTGAACGCCAACTCTGTCAGTCGCGTCGTATGTGAAACTGCCGAATATCTGACTGACTTCTGTGATCGACCTGAATCCCTGCAGAAACAAGGCAACACACAAATTAGTCCTGAGAATCTGAACCTTGGACACAGCATGGTTTTTGCCAAAAACAACACTTGAAAATCCCTCTTCGCTGGTCGCGGACCCGCTCCCAAGTTTTGCTCCGTGTCCCAAGAAGCCTGGAACTCTTGGACACAGGTATGCCTCTCACCTCAGACTTGACAACTTGACGCCCAAATTATGTCGTCGAATGACTGATGTAGCTGACTTGCCTTGTCAGAGGTGAGCGCAAATGAGCATTCATAGACCGAACGCCGCGCCAGATTTCACGGCGAGGGCCAATGAATGCAGAAATCACTCGTGTCGAGTTTGCCATTCTGCGCAGCTTTGGTCCAGCAGGACTGCGGTCCCTTGATATCTTCCCATCTGCCATTGCGCCTGCGTGGCGCACTGCACACAGGCCTGTCCGGCTGGCCAGCCTGCAAGGAGCCAGGACATGATGCCCCAACACGTTTTTCCGCTCATCTCGGCCTTGAATCTTGAGACTACACCCCTTACAGCCATTGGGGCCATCTGGCCCTTACCGCTATTTGTGGAATTAGGGAGTCTGAAGAGAAGTAGAGGGTCCAAACGCGTGCCTTTGAGAGGGCATGATTGGCGTCTCACCTGTTGAAAAAATAATAATACACATCCCCGAGAGTCAAACAGCCTGCCCTCAGCAAATCCGCCAAGTTCAGCCAATGTGTTTGGCCAAATCGATTTGTTCCTCAGCTTTGTCTGGCTTCCGTGCCATTTGGAAATAAGGTAGAACAGATGAACAAACAGGGTTCCCTTTTTTTACTACCCCAAGGCAGACTCAAACCCAGGGGCCCAAAAGGAATACCCCGAGTTTAAGTCTACCCAAAGGAGGTCAAAAAACAAAAAAACGGAACCAAAAGAACAAATATCCATCCATTTGTCGTTAAAAAAGAACAGAAAAAGGTATCGCCTAAAGCTGCAGCACTTGACAGGAAGCGGACAAGCGCGTGACAGCCGCTGCATGTCAGACGTTGACAAACGTGCTTCGGCTCCGGGGCGGAGAAGAAAAAAAATCGCGAGGCTGCTGAAAGCAAAATTCTCGGGTTTGCAGATTGATTGGACAGTGTGTTTGAGCTGCTTGACCTCGGCCCCAATCGCATCTCGAAACCTCCCGTTTGTGCCTCGGCTGATTCGTGGCCTGGACTTGCTGTTCCTTGACCCCCGCATTTGAAGCATCCGATGTGCACGTAGCACGCAGGACATGTCCAACGAGAGCCACACTTTGGATCCGAAACGGATCGGGTTTGAGCCCCGCTTCCCCTGCACCATTTGATTCCCCTGCCCAATTTGACTCCAAATGTCTCCAGCATTCGTCACGACTTCGTCTCGAGTACGGCTTGGGCATTGGACTTACCCGGTTTCTGTCCAGCCAGATGTTTGGTCACACCCCGGAAAGGGGGCTTCACTGACGGCTCTCTCCATTTCACCGGGTGCTGATCGTTGCATGTGTGTGCGTAACAAGCCTTGGACCCAAGCCTCTGCAAAGTCCTCTGGATTTCTTCAGACCACACGAGCTTACGCGAATCCCTTGGAGCTGTGGAGCTCTTACCGTGGATCAATTGTAGGGCGCACACCTCTAAGACCTCTAAGGTGAAGGATCCTCCGCAACGAACGCTTCGCAGCCAGCATGAAACAAGCAGCCAAACGGCCAGCCAACCAACCAACCAACCAACCAACCAACCAACCAACCAACCAACCAACCAACCAACCAACCAATTAAAGCAAAGCAAAGCAAAGCAAAGCAAATCAATCAATCAACTCAAAGCAAATCAAATCAAAACGACCAAATCAATCCCTCTATAAATCGAGTCGAATCTGCCAATCCAATCAGCCAATCCAATCCTATCAGACCAAATCAATCCAATCCAGTTCCATCCAATCCAGTCCAACAAAAACGAACTCAACCCTATCAGCCAATCCACTCCAATCCAATCCAAATCAACATGAATCCCATTCAATCCGATCCAATCCAACTCCAAATCCAACATCCAAATCCACGTGAACATCCACATCCACATCAACATCCACACACATCCAATCCACCAGGGGTTGACGAGGTTGCCACGATTGGTTGTGCCACTGTCAACCGCATCACCATCTTGTTGTTGTTGCCTGAACATTCAGAATTGTCCCCATGCATGTAGCGCTTATGCCAACTGCTGAAGAACTGTTGCTTCTGTGTGCAATGCTGCAAGAGCTGCGTTTGCTGCATCATGGAGTTTGCGGATTGCCACAGTGGCCGCAGATTTGCTCGCACATCACCTGCTTGGCTTCTGCTTACCAGGTGGAACTTACACATCCTGATTGCGGCCATGTGAGCACGCACATCGGGGGGGGGGGGCGTACAGGGAACAAATCGCAACCGTCCCCAGCGCATGGCGTTCGGCTGCCAGAATGCGACCGAGTTCCGGTGGCCTCAATCACGTCGGGAGCTGCCTTTGTGCCTCGGCATCTGGCGGCTACGAGCTCACCCACAGGCAGGGGACATGATGTTGGACCATGTTGCGTGAACCAAAGCCACAGCCAAGCTTGGGTTGGGACAAACTTGGCTAAGGTTCCCGTGGGCGCTGCACAGTAAGCAAAGCATGAAACTTCCATGAGGGCCTAGCCTCCAAATTTATCGTATTATGTCCGCCACTGTTGGAGTTTCAGCTAAGTGCCGAGAGTGCCAAATGCATAGACCCCCGTAGCCTGCTTGTCACCCAGTCTGTGTGTGGCTTTGTGGCCCATTCGAAAGCCAGTCAAGTGCGCATGCATCCTGATGTCCCAAAACCTGAAATCGGTTCAGCGAAGGTGCATCAAACACTGCTTGCCTGCATCCCGTTCAACAGGTGCCCCAGCAGTAGAATACTGCGACGAGCATGGGCCAAACTGTCACCCACTTCTCAATATTGACAACGGCCATCTGATTTTCACCAAGCGGCAATGGCGGCGACGACGCGATCAGACAAGCGCGAGAGGTAAGCGGCCTGTTGTCCGCGGGGCGAATGCCCATGCTCCTGCCGGTGCAAAACCCCGGAGAAGATTAAACATGTGATGATGAACATGATGATGAACATGGCAATGATAATGATTTAAATAATGATGATGAAACATGATGATCATGATGATGATAAGCACAAAGATGAGTATGATGATGATAATAGTGATGAGCATGATGGTGACCATAATGATGAAAAAGATGATGAGACAGATGATGATAATAGTGATGAACATGATGACGAAAAACATGCTAACTCGGTCGACTTCCTACCAGGTTGAGCCCATTCCACTTTCGGAGGGACCCAAACCCAAGAACGGCCAACCTGATTCAAAAAAGTGATGGGCCTCATGGATTGATCATCAGCCAATGTCAAGCCCGAAGACCTGTTTTGCACAATCCAACCCCAAGCCCTCCCTTTGCCAACCCTAAACTCACCCCAGACAAAACCTAAACCCAGACTAAATCCACACGGCAAATCAACCAAGCCCTAAACACAGCAACGTCCAACAATTTGCACGGTTGTTTGCTCCACCTTAACCCGGCCTACACCCTTCCTCAATCCAACCTAAACTAAGCCTACCCCCAAACCAGCCTTAAACCAATCCTCCTCAGCAAACCCTCAGCCAAACTCGAACCATCCCTAAACCTTCCTTCCTTCCCCTCTGCTCAAGTCAAATCAAGCAGTTACAATCCCTTTCCCACTCACAAACGTCCATTGAGTCATTTCAAGTTCAAAGTGTTTGCCGCTCCTCGCGCTGATGTAGAGGGGCACTCCGTGCCCGTCGCACCGGTTCCTCCTCCTCGTCCTGCAAAACATGGAGCGAAAGGCCGATGTCCCAAAAACACACATTTCGCCGGTGCCTTTGCCGGCACTATCCCAAAGTCACACCACCCTTCGCGTGGTTTTGGCGCAAAAAAAGCTTTCGGCGCTTTTGTGCACCTGTTCGGCAAAGAGCTCTCTTGGGTGGCACCAGCTCACGCAAAAGAAGGAAACCAACTTTCCCGGAAACCCCTGCTCCCCCCTTTACGTGATGCCGTTGGGAGGTATGCCAAACCTCTTGTGCTGCTTGTACTGCGAAGGCTGATTTCAAACTGCAACCCTTTCGCGAGAAGTTGCAGCCAGCGCAGATCTTCAGCCTGACCTCCTGGATCCTGGAATGAGCCTGGTGAAGTCGCGACATGACCGATCCTCCCTTGGGCAATCCTCACAAAGAATTCGACCCAACAGGCCCGGAGCCTCCTTGACGTCGATGAAGGTGGTGCGCAAGATCAACTGCGACATCTGGACTTCGTGAGATTCAGCAAGACGTCCCTGAACGCATCGGAAGCTTCTCTAAGAAGGTGGCCGTTCTCGTGTAAACCAAACGAAAGGCGCTTGTAAAGCACTGCGCAACCCCCTTTTTGTGGAACCAAGATCGCTCCTTTGTTTCGGAACCCACTCTTCGCAGCAAGCCGTAATCTGCGCGGAGCTTCGCCTTCAGAAACTGGGACCTCCAAAAAGGCCCAGCTCTCCCATGAATGGGTCTCCTTCACAAATTCACAAAGAGGCACCAACCTTCTCCTGAAAACTGAACATACAGTGCTACATGTTCCAAGCTTCCTTTGGCTCCTAAAGCCTTGAGCTTCTTCCCGACTTGGGAGCGCAAAAGCCCTGCCACCTCCGCCCCGAAGCCCTGCCTCCGAAGCGAGTTGCCCTGCGCTCTGAGCCACGCTCAACCAAATTAAGCCGAGCTTGAGCCCAGCCGCGCATTTAGGCATCCAGACATCCAGACATGCAACGATGGAAACTAAAAATCCAGAGGTACCTTGCATTTCCATTCTTTCCAACAATCCTTGCTAGAAAACCTCCGGAAACCCCCGGGAAATCGGCCGTTGCTTGAAAAGAACGAACGTTGAAAAGAATGGGAAAGGAATCAACCCCTGGAAAAAAGGCACGCTGACATCCGGCGCTCAGAGGTGCTTGTGTGGACTAACATGTGTGGCTAGCATTCGGTGACGCCTGCCAGGATCAGTGTTCATGCTTCCTTTCGAACCAAAAGACATGAGGTTCATACCAGCAATGTTCAGCAACTCAAACTACAGCTTCGTTAGGAGAGCAAGGGGGGCAGGTCGTGTTGACAGCGAATGGATGGACAAGCGGCCTTCTTGAGCTACTCGAGGGAAGAATTGGCCTGCCCAGTTCCTGCGTGGGGCAGCATCTGAGCCGCCATGCGGCCACTGCAATCGCAATGCTTCTTCGATGTACCACGGCATCCAGAACCTCTTAACAGGACACGTTACAAACATGAAGCCCAACTCATTGCCAGCAATGTCTCGTCAGAGCAACACCGTCTAGCGAAGGCAAGCAGTCCCGGCATTCACATGGCTGTTCATGCCATGGCAGTACAGGATGACAGCCTGCCGCGCTGTGAATGCTCACCTCAAAAGCATGCAAGTTGCACATGTTGCTTCTGTCAACAAGATCAGAAAAATAGAAAGCATAACAAATTGACAGCCCCTCGCACTCAGATCATGATCGAATGAATCTCGCTTCTTCTCGAAACGTTGAGATATTGCAACCTTGTGATGCTGCCAATTCAGTTCCCACCAAACCTCAGGCAACCCAAACTCCCCAACGCTTGAAACCTTACCCTTGCTGCGCAACACCGCGATTCGTGGGAATCCAGCTCTCTCACCTTCACCTTGAGCGCGCTTGGGTCGTCTGCTGGCAGAACGGTTCGCACATGCCTCAGACACCCGAATGCTGAGTGCCAATCCAAGCAGTAATTGCACGAAAGCGGCACAGAAGCCCCAAAGCTTTGTCCATGCCTGTTGAATTGATCGACTCATTCATGCAGCCAAGAGGCAGGCGGTGACCCGAGGGCGCCTTCGGCGGTGGCTTCGGGCATCATGCTGAGCGCTTTGCATTCCCAAGCCAGGCGAAACGAGTTTGCCGCAACCGCCACCGCGTCTGTAAGCGAAACGTCTTTGGCTCGAGACGTTGTGCGCTGTCAACTGCCGTCAACGAGCTGCGCAGCTGCTCGGTCAACAAGCCCCCTTTCGCTTTCAGTAGAATGAAAGAGCTTGCCAGATCCCGTTCGCCCCAAGATATCCAAGCGCTTGTTGGCCAACCCTCGTGTGATCTCCCACCTGGAAGAAGCCAGGCGTCTGTGGAAGCCTGACAACTCTCTCGACAGCCGTGGAGCTGAAAGGCAAACGAAGATGCAGTCCGAAGCATGGAACCTTATGAGTATCGGAACCTCGTTTCTCTCGGGCTCATGGCCATACCTCTCATCCCCACACACTGGTGCTTCGACTACATCGCAACAAGCATAAGAGGCTGAGCGTGAACGACTCTGCGGGGGGCTGTTTTGGGTTTCGGAAGTGAGTTGTCACAAACAGACCCTTTTTTGAGGACCGATTGAAACAGGAATGAAACCACTTTGGTCTCGTGGTCCAAAAAAGAGACATGGGGAAAGGAGTCCCCGCGTAGGAAACTTCATAAGTCCAACGTCCCTTCCAAATGGAAGATAGACTTGTTTGCCATAGGTCTGCTTGGTGAGACCAAAGCTTGGTGCTACAGCGTGGGGTCAAACGCTTCTATCGAAAGCAGGCCTTCTTGCAATCGCCATCTGTTTGATATGTTATCTTGTATCTATGTTGCTCGCGTCATATTATGGTTGATCACTGTTCGAGAAATCCCAACAAGCGTTCATGCTTTCTTGCGTCCATGATCGTCTCGGTCTTCCCACCCGTCTGTGGTCCACTGTTATTGATGCTAAGGTGCCGTGGTCTTCTTCGAATGTGACCAAGAAGTTTTAGGCTTTTATCTTAGTGGGCGGGCGAACCTTCCTCTGGTAATTCAAAACATGTGTGTCCACTCCTTCGCTTCATTCGCCCTGCGATAAACTTGTTGGTGTGTGATAACACACGGGTGTTTCTGTTCAATCTCCTGTTGTACTATGCCGACTCTTCTTCGATGAATTGCAAGAAATTATTCAGTGTCCGTGTGATTTTGCAACGATCATTGCATCATCCGCAAACAGCAGTTCTCGGAAATTCATGTTTGTACAGTGGATCTATTGTTGGGGTCCGCGTTGCTTTGGTAAACGTCCCAAAACAAAGCATGCACTAGCAGAACAAAAAGGAATGGGCGCAGCTGACATCCTTGCCGGATGCCCGGGTGTTTGTCCCTATTCGTGTCTTTGGTTCTAAAGTACGGTCTACTGCATAAAGCTTTCATGTTGGTTTGCATGTTCGCGTCGTTTTGAGTCTCTTTAGCACTGCTGTCAAGCGATCGTGGCTTACCTTGTCGAATGCTTCTGACCATAGACTAGATAGGAAGGTTTGTCAAAAGTGGGGGCCCTTTTTGGCATCATCTTCAAAAGGCGGACAAGGGGGCACCACGTCCCAAAAAGGGTCCATATTTTTGACAACGCCACATATGGCCATGGGTCAAAATCCCTTACCCCCAGTAAAACAGGTTCTAAAATGGGTGGTGAATTCACCTACCCCAAAATGGGATTTTAAAACGGTTTTGACCCTCAGCCATATGTCACCTTGGGTTCCGAACCCCACTCGAGCCCCGGACAGCCAACTCTGCAACTTCTTCTTCACCTCCTCCTCCGGCTCAGCCTGGCGCAAAGTCCAATTTTTGCGTCGCTTCTCGAGGGTCTGGTCGGCCGGGTTCAAGGGAACCAAACGGGAAAAACATATTACAAAATACAGCACATCTTCATCTCACACAATCTGCATTCCCATAAAACTGGCAAAAGCCAGCACCCGTAGAGGTGCCCTTTCTGGCTCATAGTTCCCCCTTGCGTTGCAAGGGACACATCACCGTGTTCATCGGATCACCTTTCGGGAAGTGCAAAGTCGCCCCTCTCGTGAAATCGAGTTTCGAGGGGCCACTGCTGCTTGACGGGCTTCAGATCTTCCAAATTTCTCCATGTCAGCCGTGATCCGAAGCTCCAGGAACCCCCAAAAGGGTTCCGATTCTTTGTCTTTTGGGACTCCTGTTCTTTCCGGAACCCAGGCCAATGCCAGATTATGTTTGTTCAGAGTGTACAGGTACACGGATTTGCTTTAGCCTCCACGTTTCTCCGCTCCCGCGCCTTGATGGAGAGCTGCCAGCTTTCGTACTCCTGGGAGAGCTACGGCCACCCACTGCGCCGGGGGTCCCTAGGACCAAATTTGACATCCCGACGTGGGCGTGGGTGATTTTCTCTTTTGTCACCTTTCCATTTGCCAGGGCAACCCATTTTGGGGTTACCCTATTTTTGACCCAGAGCCACATTGGGCCTGGAGGGATGATTTCTCTTTCAATCACGAGCCGCGAGTGTTGGACAGAGGGCACGTGCTTTCAACATGGCAACTCGTTTGCCAGCTTCTAACTGCCCATTGCAGCAGTCTCACAAACTGGATTGAGGCTCTGTCTAAGAGAAGAGTCATCTCTGTTTGAGGACAACACTGGTCACGCATTTACTGGGCCTCCAAAGCTGCACTGGGATCATGCGCCGTCAGACAAAATGGGAGTTTGCATGGCCCAAGCATAGCTACCCGACAGACCGATGCGATGCGTCGCCAACCCCCCAAGGAAAGCTACAACTTGAGGGCCCTTCCAAGGCTAACCGAGCCATTCCAAGCTGATCCAAAGCCGCGAATCCGCCCACGTCCCCTCTCCTCCGGTGTCATCTTGCGTTCCGGCTTGAGCCAGACAGCTGTCGACAAAGCAAGCGCAATGACAAAGCCAACGGCCCCGGCATGGGCCGCATGGGGCAGTGGGACCTCTGAAAGCCCGCAACAAGGCGGGGATGAGTGTTCGGGATTGAACACAATGATGGTCTCTTGAATGCAGTCCCTTCCTTTCAGCTGGCACTGCCCGCACGTACCCTGCCCCATTCCTCTGAGATTCATGCACTCTGCTCGGAGCGCCTAGCAGTGCGCTTGCTCTCGCTGGGAGCTCTCGACCGGCTTTCACACACAAAGCTTCTGAGTCGCTGGTGTGTACGTGTATCTGGGTGAATCATAATATTTCACCAGCCTGAAACAAGGTCGTTTGGGGGCTATTCCCCACACCAACCACCACTTGGGGTCAGGTCGTGTGAGGTCGCTACAATTCACCTAGGTTTATTCATCCGGAATCATGCTGATTGCAGCGCGCTGTTCCCCAGCAGTACCTCGACACCAAGGGCAAAGGTTTGTCAGTGCAGGAAGCACCATGTGGGTATGGCTCAAAAAACTGGTACCAAAATGGAATCCTGGTAGGTGGAAACACGGACCAAAACCTGCGGTTTGCCCCTCCTGTTGAATTTTGAGCCATACCCATGTGAATCCTGTTTGCAACTGCCAATTTGCAGCGCATCTTCTGCAAATTAAAAACATGATCGTGCAATGCCACTGTGCTTCGGGAGGGTATCTTCCAAGGGGCCTCTTTGACTGACCTCACCTGGGAGTGTCTTTTTTCAGGGTACCCATTTTGTTGTGGTTCTAGGGAAACCAGAAGGAAAACACGCCATGTTAATGTGTGTGTGTGTGTGTGTTTTTTTGTGGTTGTTTTTGGGGGGGTCCCAGTTTCCTGTACGAGCGAATTTGCGTGCAGCTCGCCTCGCCTGCTCCACAAGGCTCCGGGGATCTGCCCAAAGCCTCAGCCGCACCAGCGCCTGCTCCCGCAAATGTGGGAACAGACGTGCCCCCATGTGGCTGTGGGTCAAAAATAGGTACCCAAAATGGAACCTTGGTAACTGGAAACATGGACTTAAGCCCGCAGTCCCCGAGTGGCTCAATTTTGACCCACACCCATGTCCCTCCCACTTTGACTATGGACATTTGGACGGGTTGTCTCATATGTTGAAAGAAAAGAAGACTGCTTTTGCTCATCTGCAAACATCCATGGCTCTCTTGATTCCTCTCCTCCTCCCACCCCCCTCCTCCTCCCCTCCTCGTCCCACCCCCTCCTCCTCCCCCTCCTCCTCCCCCTCCTCCTCCCCCTCCTCCTCCCTCCTCCCCCTCCTCCCCCCCTCCTCCTCCCCCTCCTCCTCCCCCTCCTCCTCCTCCCTCCCTCTCCCCCCCTCCCTCTCCTCCTCCCCCTCCTCCCCCCTCCTCCTCCCATCCTCCCACCGCCCCCCTCCCTCCTCCCTCCTCCCCCGCCTCCTCTCCTCCTCTCCCCCTCCTCCTCCCCCTCCTCCTCCCCCTCCTCCTCCCCCTCCTCCTCCCATCCTCCCACCGCCCCCATGCTCCCCATCCTCGGTCTCTGTTGGTTGTGAAGTGGTCACGGGAAGGTGGCAAGGGGGAAGCCCATGGAAGCAGGTGGAAGCGGAGTTTGACACAAGGAGGGCTGGTTAATGTGTCAAATGTCCTGGGCATGCCCAAACGTATCCTCATATCAGTTGCTGTTGTCTCATTGTACCAGCAATTACTTGTAATCTCATGACCACGCCTGTTTGTTCACGTGATATTAACAAGACCAAGCCACGACGATGAAGGGCACAAGCGGCGGTGGTTCTTTCTCCAGTCTCAGGGTCCACGCCCGGGAACAGCTCGCCAGGGCTCCTGACGCGGTCCTGGCAAGAGAGGCGGCGAAGGCGCATGTCCACTTCATTCCTCACCAGTTTCGTCATGCCACGTCTTCTTTCCACTAGTTTTTTCCCCCCCAAACCTTGCCACCATTGTCGGAAAGGGAAGCAAGATTGGCATCTGATGTTCAGTTTGTCTCCCTGGCCTTCTGCGTGTGCCAAAGGCCTGGCGCGGTATGTCCCATGCGCCGCCTTTGCCAGTCAAACCAAATACAATCGCGAACCATGTTGAACTAATAAGCCATGACCATGTCATCCGTTGCTTGAGAATCCTTTGCCTGAGTGCATTTTGAGCGGTTAGTCAATCCCATATCTCTTGGGTGTAGGATTGTTGACCAAGGCGATTTTTCGGAGGTAAGAGTACCTTCTGTCCTCTGAAATCCCGTGAAAAGGAACCAAGTGCGAGTGATACAAAAAAGTGTGATTGGCTTTGAGCCATATTCACTGAGACATCTGGCATGAGACAAGAAATTGCAAAGTTAGATTTCTCATGATGGCTGCTGTCGCAAGGAAGATCTCACTTTGATGTTGTTGTATATCATTCTATTGCAAACATTCCGCACCCGCCCAGCTCTCCTCAACGTGCTTTGCCAAGCTGGTTGGCTGCATAAATTGTACGCTCCCGACACCAGCAACACACGAACCAGTTTTTTACACGAACCAGAAATTTAGTGACGCCGTTCAGGGCCTTGCGACGTCCTCTAGTCACTCTATTCGCTTGGGCAGCTCTGCCAACACTTACCTCCTGTACACTATACGTGTCAGTTTCTATGGTCCACTCTGCCGAATGCGGCCCCCAGGCGAAACTTGGCGTCATTTTCAGCCCAATGGCGTCCCAACAAACCAACAAGCAAACAACTAATGAAAATTGCATCTGTCAATGATCAGGTTGTTCATACTGTCCCCAAATTATGGTGGTCATCATTCCACGTTGTGCCACTCTGTTGTTGACAAGAGATTCACAAAGGCAGATGTCTAGGGTCTCGCTAAATCTCTACTGGAAACACATCCAGCCAGCAATGAGCACGTAGTTTCTGCCTGAATAAGACGGGTCATAGGAAATGACCAACACGAAGACCAAAGCGCAAGACGGTACCAAGCAATACCTCATTTTCAAGGAACCCGATTCCCGGCCTTGCAGGTGCCGCGCCTGGCTGGGATTGGTCTCTTGGATTCGCTTGCGTTTGTGCGCCTGCAATTTGGCCATTCAATGTCAAAGCTGATGTCGTTTCCCCCAATCTCGCGAAAACAAGCTACCGGTGGTTCAGAAGCTACAAAGCCTAGATTTGGGTTTGCTTCAGGGACCAGAAAGCCGATTTGGGGAGCGTGACCAAAGCCTGATTTCAGAATGCCTTCCTGCAAAGAGCGACTCAAAGTAGCGTCGGCACTGGGCCTTCCCTCTCCCTTGTCCAGACAGTCCAAAAGCATCGTGTTTCTCAATCAGGCTGAGGTGGTTGCTTTTGCGCGAATCATGGCTGGCAATGGCAGGTAGTGACTATATCGTTCCTTACAATCAACCAACCAACCAACCAGCCAAGCCAAGCCAAGCCAAGCCAAGCCAAGCCAAGCCAAGCAAGCAATGAATTAATCTACGGATCGAGATAGCAAGGCAGCAAACTGGAAAACAAGAGTTCCAAATAAGTAGGGCGAACCCCAAGAGGCTACAGCTTCTGAAGAGAGGGTTCGTGATAGTAACACATGGGCACCGTTTGTTCGGGTCAGGTGCGCGGCGGCAAAAAGGACAATTATGGCGTACCTGGAGCGCCGGGCTGTTCACATGGAGCCGCGCACGTGGCGGTTGCCGCATGTCATGAGCGTCCACCACCGCCAGTCGCGCTCGCTGGCATGTCACGAGCGTCCACCGCGCCAGTCTCGCTCGCGGGCGGTTTCCGCATGTCACAAGCGTCCACCGCGCCAGTCTCGCTCGCGGGCGGTTTCCGCATGTCACGAGCGTCCACCGCGCCAGTCTCGCTCGCGGGCGGTTTCCGCATGTCACGAGCGTCCACCGCGCCAGTCTCGCTCGCGGGCGGTTTCCGCATATCACGAGCGTCCACCGCGCCAGTCTCGCTCGCGGGCGGTTTTTCGCATGTCACGAGCGTCCACCGCGCCAGTCTTGCGCGCGGGCGGTTTCCGCCTGTCACGAGCGTCCACCGCGCCAGTCTCGCTCGCTCGGGCGGTTTCCGCATGTCACGAGCGTCCACCGCGCCAGTCTCGCTCGCGGGCGGTTTCCGCATGTCACGAGCGTCCACCGCGCCAGTCTCGCTCGCGGGCGGTTTCCGCATGTCACGAGCGTCCACCGCGCCAGTCTCGCTCGCGGGCGGTTTCCGCATGTCACGAGCCTCCACCGCGCCAGTCTCGCTCGCGGGCGGTTTCCGCATGTCACGAGCGTCCACCGCGCCAGTCTCGCTCGCGAGCGGTTTCCGCATGTCACGAGCGTCCACCGCGCCAGTCTCGCTCGCGGGCGGTTTCCGCATGTCACGAGCGTCCACCGCGCCAGTCTCGCTCGCGGGCGTTTCCGCATGTCACGAGCGTCCACCGCGCCAGTCTCGCTCGCGGGCGGTTTCCGCATGTCACGAGCGTCCACCGCGCCAGTCTCGCTCGCGGGCGGTTTCCGCATGTCACGAGCGTCCACCGCGCCAGTCTCGCTCGCGGGCGGTTTCCGCATGTCACGAGCGTCCACCGCGCCAGTCTCGCTCGCGGGCGGTTTCCGCATGTCACGAGCGTCCACCGCGCCAGTCTCGCTCGCGGGCGGTTTCCGCACACGAGCGTCCACCGCACCAGTCTCGCTCGCGGCTCGTTTCCGCATGTCACGAGCGTCCGCCGCGCCAGTCTCGCTCGCGGGCGCGTCCACCGCGCCAGTCTCGCTCGCGGGCGGTTTCCGCATGTCACGAGCGTCCACCGCGCCAGTCGCTCGCGGGCTCGCGGGCGGTTTCCGCATGTCACGAGCGTCCACCGCGCCAGTCTCGCTCGCGGGCGGTTTCCGCATCGTCACGTCACGGGCGTCCACCGCGCCAGTCTCGCTCGCTCGCATGCGGGCGGTTTCCGCATGTCACGAGCGTCCACCGCGCCAGTCTCGCCCACGGGCGGCTTCCGCATGTCACGAGCGTCCACCGGGCGGTTTCCGCATGTCACGAGCGTCCACCGCGCCAGTCTCGCTCGCGGGCGGTTTCCCCATGTCACAAGCTTCCATCGTGCCAGTCTCGCTCGCGGGCGGTTTCCGCATGTCACGAGCGTCCACCGCGCCAGTTTCCGCTCACGCGTCCACCGCGCGTCTCGGCGCGTTTCCGCATGTCACGAGCGTCCACCGCGCCAGTCTCGCGCCAGGGCGGTCTTCGCGGGCGGTTTCCGCCTCTCACGAGCGTCCACCGCGCCAGTCTCGCTCGCGGGCGGTACGAGCGTCCACCGCGCCAGTCTCGCTCGCGGGCGGTTTCCGCCTGTCACGAGCGTCCGCCGCGCCAGTCTCGCTCGCGGGCGGTTTCCGCATGTCACGAGCGTCCATCGCGCCAGTCTCGCTCGCGGGCGGTTTCCGCATGTCACGAGCGTCCACCGCGCCAGTCTCGCTCGCGGGCGGTTTCGGCATGTCACGAGCGTCCCCCGCGCCAGTCTCGCTCGCGGGCGGTTTCCGCATGTCACGAGCGTCCGCCGTGTTAGTCTCGCTCGCGAACGGTTTTCGCATGTCACGAGCGTCCACCGCGCCAGTCTCGCTCGCGGGCGGTTTCCGCATGTCACGAGCGTCCACCGCACCAGTCTCGCTCGCGGGCGGTTTTCGCATGTCACGAGTCGCTCCCGGGCGGCTTCCGCATGTCACGAGCGTCGGGCGGTGTCCGAATATCACGAGCGTCCACCGCGCCAGTCTCGCTCACCCACGCCAGTCTCGCTCGCGGGCGGTTTCCGCATGTCACGATCGCGGGCGGTTTCCGAATGTCACGAGCGTCCACCGCGCCAGTCTCGCTCGCGGGCGGTTTCCGCATGTCACGAGCGTCCACCGCGCCAGTCTCGCTCGCGGGCGGTTTCCGCATGTCACGAGCGTCCACCGCGCCAGTCTCGCTCGCGGGCGGTTTCCGCATGTCACGAGCGTCCACCGCTCGCGGGCGGTTTCCGCATGTCACCAGCGTCCACCGCGCCAGTCTCGCTCGCGGGCGGTTTCCGCATGTCACATGCGTCCACCGCGCCAGTCTCGCTCGCGGGCGGTTTCCGCATGCACGAGGGTCCACCGCGCCAGTCTCGCTCGCGGGCGGTTTCCGTATGTCGCGAGCGTCCACCGCGCCAGTCTCGCTCGCGGGCAGTTTCCAGCCAGCCTCGCGCGCCCAGTCTGCACCACACCGCCGTTCGTGGGCGGTTTCCAGCCGCGCCCAGTCTGCGTCCCCCCAGCCAGCTAGTCTCGCTCGCGGGCAGTTCCAGCCAGCCTCGCGCACCCAGTCTGCACCACACCGCCGTCCCCCCAGCCAGCCCCACACCGCCGTCCCCCCAGCCAGCCTCGTACGCCCGGTCTGCACCCCCAGCCGGCATCGCACGCCCGGTCTGCAGCACAACGAAATGGAAATCCCTTCTTATCTCCGTCGTCACAGCTTGTATCGCTCCCAGGCACCTTAAGAGAAAACCTAAAGCAGAACCCAAGCATCAGAGATGCTTTTGGGAAAAATACCTTACAAAACGACAATAGTTCCAAGGTTCAAGGAAGCAGCCATGCAACATTTAAAGAGTGCATAGTTCGATCATTCAACTCATTCAGATATGTCAGAACGCTGAACCATCCTGCCGCCCTTGATGCCTTTTGCAAGCGCTTACCCGATCACGCACGCCAAGAAATCACCCTCACTTGAAGCCCTGCTTGCTCATCTACTCACCAAATTGCCCACTTGCCTGTTTGCCTGCTCAACTGCTGGCCTACCTGTGTACTCGCATTCTTGCCCTACACTCCTACTCGGCTACTCGCTTTCTTGGCTACTCACACTGCAAGACCTACGCATTCACTGCCTTTGCTCCTTCATGTGTGTTATTCCTTCTCATGGCATATGTTCGCTCGTTTGCTGATTTCCTCAATGAACCAGCTTCTCTTCTCAACAACAACCAAATCAACGGAAACAACTGAACCAGGCAAAGACTTGTTTTCAGGTTATCTTGAGCACATCTGTGCAAATCCCCTCAATGCGGGGCCATTTCCAACTACGTAAGATGCAGGGGCCAAGCGCAGTCTGTGCGCTTGAAGTCGTGGCTGGCGAGTTGGCCAAGTCGGGCACAACTCAGGCAAGCAAGCAAAACTTGCTCACCTGGTAGATGTCATCTTCTTAGATTCTAATCCTCCCCTCCCCCCCTCCGCATCCGCGCAATTTCTGGCCATCGGCCCTGTCGATCCACGTGCCTAAACCAATGCTCTCGGAACCAGACCAGGGGGAGCCACGGATCGCCTTCGGCGAAGGTCGGGGGCACCGATGCCCCGTGACATTCCAAGATGGTTCCGCGTCCCTTGGCTCGGGAGCTAAACGTTGCGAGCGCCGTGGCTTCTGCACGGCAAGCGTCAGGAGTGAATGGCCACCTGGCTCACATGAGCAGAGAAGCATCGCACGAACATGAAAGCGCCCTGGGCTTGGGCAGGGTGTTTCGTCTGAAAGGCGTGGGGAATTGCCCTTGACACAACTAGTCTGCGCCAAGATGCAAAAATGTAGATGCAAAAGGTGTCCCAGGAAAAACTTGGCAATACCATTCAGCTTGGCCAGTCCTTGCAGCTAGTCGTGCCTTCTTGCAACATCACTTCACAAGTGCCAAAATCCGCCCGTCGCTTTTGCGTTTGGGGCAGCAAGTCAATGGCTCGGTTTTCCCTGGACGCTCGGCCAAGACGCTCCGGACTCCGGCAGGTAATTGTCTGACCCCACCACGATGTCGCCCAAATACCTGCGGATGTCTTTGAGACCTTCCAGGTGGCCTGGCGAAGCGGCGAAGAGCCCAGGCGTTGGTCTGGAGAAAAATCGAGGCCCGCAGAAAGGCATGGGTTTGTCATCAAAACCGATCGGTACACAAATGGTGAGCCCAGAACCATGTAAGGAATTGAAAAGGCGGCCGCGACTATGTGCGGCCGGGACTGCTCTTTACCTGCCCTAAAGCTTAGGGCACCGCCACTGCATATTTCTCTCAATTCTTGCCCGCGGCGAGATTTTCTCACTGCCCCAAGAAACTTAGGGCACCCCCCTGCTTACATCTGTCAATGATGTAGATTCAATAATGAGCCCACGGCGAGATTCATCACTGCCCCCCTTGCAAACAAAGTGCGGTTTCCTGACCCAAGCGGAAGTTTACCAATCAAATTCACCCCACTTGCGTTCACGTTCGCTCTCTCACCCAAAGAGCACGCTCGAAAGATGCAGGCCTGCTCGGCCGTTAAAGGAGGAGACACCCGACTCCACCACGCGGGTCTGGAACATGGCATAAAAGGAGTCCAAGGCCTCAGCCCCGGCAGCGAAAAAACTTGGGGATGGGTGATCCTGGTGCCTGCCAGCAGACAAGTCTGGCCTGCCAGACCAAGCCCATTCGGCCACATGTGATGTCTGTGTTTGTGCTAGTGCTGGGTGCTTCAGCGCGCTTGCCCCTTTCCAAGCATCACAGGTGGGAGTAAACTAGCTGAGGAATCAACATCTCCAAGAAAATATGGAGACGCCCGTCCGCCAATCCTGCAAAGCCCTGGGGCATAGAAACCAGTAATTGTGTGCGTGTTGTCTGATTCCGCCTTGGTTGGCTAACGCTTCTACTGTCAACGCGCTACTTCACCACAGTTGCCGGTCCAGCGCGGCAGTGATGCCTATCTTAGGGCAAAAAGAGCTGTCCCGCGCCCAGGTCCGTGGGTCAAACAACTCAACCGAGGCCCATCATTTCTTTTTTTGGCCGCGGTGCAGTGGCCAGTACGCAGTAGTCCTGCAGTGGCCAAGATGCGTCAGACTGTCGGAAGTTGTTTGTAAGGAATCCACAAGGAAGAAAAACACAATTCTAACACATGCCCCAAAGCGAACCAAAGGAAGAAGCTCAAAAGGTACCTCAAGCAAAATCTTTGCAAAACCAGCAGCCATTCTCGGAACACCTCCGGTTGACTAGGGGGTTCAATGTGGAAGGTGTGTTGAACAATACACGCCCTATTTTGAAAACTAATCGGAGGGATCCCAAAGCACTTTTGATGTGCTACTGTGGATGGACGAAATCCTGCACCACTTTGAAACCATGGGAAACCATTGCTTGCTGGTATTTTCAGGGGAATCACCATTCCAGGGTTTCTTAGGTGGTGCAGGATTTTGTCCATTTCAAAGGATGCAAAGACACGTCAGCTGCTGCTGACGGCCATATCCAGATACTGTAAGGGCCCAAAATAGTAGAGCCGGAGTACTTTAAAACCAAAATAAGACATGATCATAGAGCAAATGTTGGCAACCTCCCTTGTACCGACCCTGTCTGACGCCTGACCATTAGACTGACGCTCACCGGTCCGTATTGATGCCGGTAATCACCACCTCCTCGATGCCGAGCTTGCGCAGATGGGACTCCAAATCTGAACCGCCAGCGAAGCAGGAATACCTGAGGTGTCAGGGTCATGTGTGGCACGAACTTGATTCTCGGCTGGGAACCACCTCTCACCTCCTATGCATGCAAGCAAAAGAAAGAGGCTTCCTTTAGTGATTCCGCTGCTGAGGAGTAAGGCCGGCACTGGTACTTCTTCACAAACTCCTCAGGCCAATCCCGCAAATGACACAACGGTCAATGCAACCTTCTGGAAATCGGGGAAGGAAAAGAGCTTCGGGCCGGATGCCGCAACCTGAAGCCTGTCTCTGGACTGCCGTATCCAAACTATATGCACAGGGCTGAAGCACACGGAATTGGAGAGAGACTTGTGTGTGTGTGTGTGCGTGTGCAAGCATTGTGCGAGTGCAAGCATCCTGGCCGAAGCCAAAAATCAGGCCGTCCCACTAAGGGGAAGGGCTAAGCATGAATTAAATCTATTTGGCAGGAGCATGTGGTCAGCATGCGCAAGCAAAAACAGGCAGTCACGTTCCCGCCTAAAAGGGCGGCGGGGGCCACAAGAAATGGTTATCGGATGTGTACTTGCGGTATCGATAAAACCGCGTTTTAGCGGGCATCAAGGATTCTTTTGCATGGATAGTAAGATCAATCAAGGGTTCCAATTTTGGTATGTTGGGCGTGACACCCAGCCAGCTTACCTGCCTGAGGGTACCCTTTTTGGGGTGGTTGAGACAAAAAAAGGCCCACCAATCTTTTGAGGCCCCGTAGTCTCCGCCGATCCGTCGAGACCAAAAAACCGCCGGGCGGCCAGCCCCAGGTCCCGCAGCTCAGGGATCAAATTGGCGCCCTCGGTGCCCGCGTGCCCGATGTTTGGGAACATCTCTGCCAGGGAGGACGGCGGGCCGCCTTCCAAACCAATCATCTTGCCCCAGTTGGTCGTTTGCATGGGTTGGATTGGTGGCTTGGATTGGTGGTTCGGGTTAACCAAGGAACACGGCAAATGGCAGGGACCAAAAATAACATCCACGCACATCGCAAAAGAAACCTGTGCTGCGGAAGCTGAACTACATGACAATCATCGAATGACCCAAACGCATGATGCGTAAAAGCAAACAACGCGTGCAATGTCCGCCTTACTGATCAACTTCCAGCTCAACTTGCAGACTTTGTAGCCAAGCATGTGTTGGCATGTATGTGTCTGTGTGTGTGCGCACGCTTTGGCGTTCGATTGAATTTTGTCAGATGACCATGTGAGCAGCTATCATTCTCACATCAAAGCCACCCCCGGCTGAAAGCGCAATGCAATGAGCCTTGAATGGGCGAAGGTCTGGACCCACCAGTTGTTGGATGGGGTCCCAGCCTTTGGACAGAAAGGGCAAACAGAACAAAGGGCCTGCAGTTGTAACCCAGTGAGAATAGGGATGACCGCACTTAGTGGCATATACCTTGCCTCCTCGACTCATGTGTTGTCTACACGAACCTGACCAGGTTGCGTGATCGGTTCGCTGCGACCACTTGATTGACGAATCCCGGCCGCGCCTTTCTCAAACCATAAGTGCGAGTCGATGATTGCATCCTTAGAGCCGTGCGAAGCAGGTATAAGCATGGATCGAGCAGAGAGGTTCGGTCGAGGCGCAAACTTGCCGCTCTGCGCCAAACGCCGGATGGTTTGGATGATCTCATCCTTCTGGTAGGAGATGTTTGCCACCTGCAGCTCACAGAGCCCCAAGCCGCGGGCCCTTGGTCTTCCGGCTGCGGCGACGACCATTGAGCCAGCCCATCTGCCCCGCCCGTAGCCCATCCCACCTGCTCTACGGTCATGTCTACCACCACCAGGGCCCGCTTCATGGCCGCTATGCAGGGCAACGCGAAGGCCAGAAACCACTTCATGGCTCCGAGCGCGCCTCTGAGCCAACACACAGCTGGCGAACGTCTTGAACACGTCGCTCCGGCAGAATCAGAGTCCAACTGGGAAGGGACCAACACCCCATCATCATCTCTCTATGGTGTGACGTGTGGTTTGTTCATCTAACAGAATTGTTGGAGCTCCGTCACTCAGCTCAGGGACAAGACAATAAACGCCAAGTTCAAAGCCTGGCTCAAATTACCGGACTCACCGCATCACTTGAGGACATCTTCGGCGCAATAAAAATCCGTCCCCAGACCCTCGGCTGATTGTTTTTCCGGCGCCTTGTCGCTCGCGGGCCGCAGGCGCTGACCTGCGTCGATCGACCTTGACACCTTTGGGTGATGTCGTTCGCCCACAAACCCACAGACCCACAGACCCCAAGGTGCTACTTGTTTCATGGCACAAGTGGAATCTGGGATTTCGGTTTGTCATGTTCACCACTGAGATGTTTGATTGCTTCACAACACATGGCAAACTGAGGCAAACAATAGGTTGGCCAAGTCAAACAAGAACAAAGCAAGACAAACGATGTCTTCGAGGTTATTCAAGGCCTTCTCATGCCCTTGCATCTGGCAAGAGCACAACTGGGCTCCCTACACGCCGGGCTGCAGCAGGCTGTTCAGCATTCCATCCTCAGCTCTTGCAATTCAGCTGGTGGTATCCGAGGATTGCCGGAACTCCATGATGCGCGAGGGTGTCTAATTGGCCCCATGTGAAAATGTTACTTTATTTTCGAAGTCCTGAAAGATCCAATTCCTTGGCCCATTGCCTCGGAGACAAAAGCCCTGTTTGGTGCCGCTTTTGTGCCGCTTGCTGCCAGGCAAAAGGCGCATGCCAGAAAGGGCACCCAATTTTGACACCCCGACACCCCCTCACACACACACACACACACACACCACCCACCTCCCCCCCCACCAACCCCCCCACCCCACACCTGCCCTCCCTCCCCAAAAACAACATGGCCGCGAATGGCATTCCGAGCTAAGCTCAGCACCACAGATTGGATCTCTGCACGCAAGGAGGCTTCGAAGTCGGAGCTCCATGCCATTGAACCCTGGCCGGTATCACAAGTGGCATAGCTTAAAAAAAACCTAGGAAACACCCATGATCCTACAAAAACAGCATGCTCTCAAAACGGGGTTCCGAGCGCAGGGAAACAAACCAGCGCATCTCTGGAGATCCTCTCACGTTTGTCAAGTTTGGGGAGAGAAGTTTTGAATCCAGCCAAAGCGAATGCATGTCAAAACTCGTGCCAGTGCGGTGCTTGCTGCCTGGGTTCATGTCTTGGCCTCTTTGTTTTCGTCAAGGACAGATTTACCTGCCGGACTTCAAACCGTCACAGGCTCAAAAGAAGAAGCCAACATGGAAACTATTCAGGTTTGTTACGCCGCCGGTCACCACGGTGAGGTTCTTTGGCTTTCTCCTTTGCCCAACTTCGGATGGCCCTCCAAGATGGCATGGAGCTGAGTCGAAACTTTGGAACCTCTCCAGACATGTCCAGCTTGTCTTCCGGTACCCAGACTTCTTTCCAAGCCTTCATTTGGCTTTCTCTTGGTTTCTGCCTGTGAAGACCTTCCCACAACGGCCCCCTGTGGGTCCCGTCGTTTTTAAGGGTACCCGGAAGCCATTGAAAGAAGCCCATGTTTTTGCAGGGGGCTTCCCACATTTGATGCATCTCTGTCGCATGCCGTTTTCCGCGCCATGGGTCCCCGCCTTCGCATCCAGCCTGCAAAGTCCGCCGGAGTCCGCGCAAACAAGAAGCAACCCGGGCCGGTACTCGCGCGGCGCGAGCCGGCACGCGAGCGCGTAGGCCGGACTTGATGCAACCCGGCAATAGGCTTTGCTCATGGAGACGACTTGCGTCAAACATGGCAATGGTCGTGGCAGAAAAAGGGATAAGACTTGAGCGCAGGCTCTGTATCATCAAGCAGCAACAGCTCTAGTGTTGCTTTCCTTGGTCTGCTTCAGCTCGTGTAACTTTGGGCCAGACGCACTCGGTTCTCAAGCTCCCTGGAAGGGCCTTGGCTTCTTTCGGGTCACCCAAAAACGAAGAAGGGAGGGACGAAGAATCGATTCTGCGGAAAAAGGCGCTGTGCAGAGCCGAGTGCTTCCAAGGGAAGCGAGTCAGTAGCCCATTCAGCCGATCTGGTTTAGCTCTGCCAAAAGATTGGGCCGCGCTACGAATCCAGAAAGTCGGTCCTTAGAGACGGGTCATGGATCTGTCTCCTGAACCACGTCCAACGAAAAAGTTGACATATTGTAATTCAGTGGTAACGCACAGACACGGTTGTTGGAGGCTTTTTCTCTGAAGCTGCGCCACACATCATCAAAACTCATGGAGTCGTTGGCTAAAAACCCATCCTTCCTAAGGTCTTTCGATGGCATAGGGCGATAGCGCCGGTTTCAAAGGGCGGTCGCCGGCAATGGCTTCCCTTTGGAAGTCCTTGCTTCGCAAAAAGCCCCAAATCCCCCAAGACCCAGGTGCGACTCGGCCAACCGTTCGAATCTCTCTCAACACAATGTCTAATTCCATGCCCAGGTCTCGGGATGGGAAAAGATGTACACCCCGGGTCACCCCCTCGGTCGACCCGAGCAAGGACCTGCCACTGGCTCTCTCACAACTCGTAAGCCAAAAGGATGACTTTCCCGCCCTGCCGCGGGCCCGTTGGATTTCCACAAGCTTCGCCTGTCCCAATCTGCTGGTTACGCCGTCCCTTCGCATATTTCTTCTCACGGACGAAGACAGAAGCGACATAACACCACATTGACTAACAACTATCCGCATCCAGAGTCATTGCTCAAAGCGTTCGGCTCTTAGCTTCTCATTCTGCCCCAGTCAGGAATGAGCCAAGGTGGAAGGGGAAAGCCAAGAGGATAAGAACTGGTGAGTTCGAAACTATGAGGGCCACACAGTTGCAAGTGTGTTGACACGAGCCAGCCAGCGCAAGTGATGGCTGAGATGAAAGGCCTACGGATCAAGTCTTCCAGGAAACAAGAATGAGTATGGCATCACAAGGCAAGGTAGCAACAGCCAACCGCCCATTCATTGTTACGCCAGAAACACGGCAGATAGGCTCCTAACTCAGGAAAAGGGCCTCAAATGCATGCCCCTCAATCGTAGAACTGCGTTTGCGTCTGACTTGTGGAATAGTTGGCATACAAAAAAATGCTGGCGGGCGTATGGCTTTTCAGCTCCACACACCCATGTGCACAGCAAAAATACACCAGAGACCCCCAAATAGCACGGGAGATTCCAAAAGCACCCTGACCAGCACCCTGGTTGCATCGCCAAACAAGCACTGACAGCAAAAACGCCAGACCACCCTAAACACACCATACCTTGAGCGCATCAAAAAGCACCCTCCCCCCAAACAGCACCCTGACCGGCACCCTCCAAACAAGCACTGCCAGCAACTTGAGCACACACCTTGAGCAAACCCAACAGCAACCTGGACCAGCTCCACCACAACACCTTGAGCGCATCCCAAGCAGCACCCGCAGCACCAACCTGGTCTGAACTCACAAAACAGCCTGCCCCTTTAGAAGTAAGAACGCCTTATCGCTGGGGAAAAAAGGCGGATAGGTTCTGGAGGGTTCTGCCAGCCCTAAGGTCGATCTGCACTCTCTAGGGCCCCAACCTGGCGGCATCCGTCTTTTTTCGAGGATGTGAACTACCCCCAATGGAAACTGAATTTTCGGGCCCATGCAAAACCTCAACCCTCGGATGCCCACAAAGTGGGTTACAAAACATTACACCAGCATAGACGCCAAATAGCGAAAAACATGCCGACAATTGTGCTAGCACCCCCCGAAACAGCACTTGGCCGCGCCGTCACTAGCAGCATCCCAAACTACATGCCCCCTTGCACCCTACCGTCAATGTTGCAAAAATGCGCAGTAAACTCTCAAACAGCACCTCAAACAGCGCCCCAAACAGCACCTTCACCAGCACCCCAAACTGCACGCCCCCTAGCACCAGCGCATCAATCTCGCAAATCACTTCCCCTCTTCATTAGAAGTTAGAACCCCTGTAGCTTTCAGCCATCTGGGGAAAAACATAAAAGGGAAAAGAAACGCAGCAAGCCACCCATATGGGGGGTTCCGCCCGATCTCCCGATGTCCCGCCTCACAAGTTGCTCCTCAGCCACTGGCTGCCCGCCAGCTGCTGCGCGACCGCCTTCACCAGCTCCAGGTCAAAGCGATCGGAGCCATCCGGCCCCTCGCCCGCCCGCCCGCCCAGCAAGTTGGCATCAAGGGCAGCACCAAATTTTCTGGATCCGCCAAATTTTAGGATGGGAACCAAGAAGGGGCAGCAAGGGCATCAAGGCCATCCAAGGGCCATCCACATCAATTTTTCGGACGGGAACCAAGAAGGGGTCCCTCTGCTTGTTTTTTTCTTCTGGAGTGGCCGACCTTCTCCAAATCTGGAGGTTTTACACTAGCCCGAGCTTTGGCTCAAGCGAACGCCAAGGCCCCACAAACGGCGCGGTTTGTTGATGTTCCCTTGGCGTTTATTGCCTAAAGCATGGTTGAGTCTGGCAGTCTGTCGTGCTTAACAGAATCGGGTTTGTGCGGATATCCAAAAAAATGCCATCATACTTGTGTTTGCACACCTCCGGAAGAGTAATGAAGGAAGATATGCACAGGCATACTGCCGAGATGTCGCAGGCGGCGAAGATCTGAAGCAGGCAACGTGCCTTCACAAGACTGCCAACTGCAAACGCATCGTCTGTTGAACAGGGCTTTTCATACATGCCTCACCTACATGCTACACACAAAGGCAGAGAGCGTCGCTTTCCGTCTGAAACCCTTGACTCCCCATGCTTCCCCATCCTTGCTGCGAATTTTGGACTCCATGTCGATCCATACGCTCACCTCCCGCTGCTTCGCCTGAGGCAGGCCCCAGAAGCATCACGCGTCCTTGCAAGAAGCATAGGTAACATTGGCTCTCAATCACTCGAAATCATCATTGCGGTGGATTGTAAGATTACATTAAGTGGTGAAAGTTCGGTTGTGACCACTGATTATGGACGATCTGTTGACTCGGGCAAAGTGCGATTTTTAATTTGGCTATAAACCACTCAATTTGATGAGTATGCCAAAAACAGAAATCCTAGAGTAGGTCAGAAGTCCGTCACTGGGCGAACACCTTCCCTCGGACATGGCAGAGACAGGCAACCTGCTGCTTCTCCCCCGCCCTGCAAGGCAGACGGAGACGACCTCTGCAAGATGTCCATCAGTTTTGAAGGGGAGGAGTCTGGACGGCTCCGAGGCTGAGATGTAAAAGGATCATGCTCGGAGTTGCACCGAAAGATTTCAACAGACTGCTGAACAGGCACTCTTGAGCAAATTAATTGTGCTTACCATTTGGCAAGCGTGTGTACTGTGCTGAGCTGGTGCGCTTATCGCTTTGTGCTGTTGCGTTTGTCATGTCCGGACAGAGCCTGCGCTGCGCTTGAGCGGGGCGTGCCTTTCTTTCACTTGGCAGGCTCGTGCAAAATGAGCGCTTGGGAACGCCAAGTTGGACGGGCACGAAACGTGAAACCTGCGTAACCCTCTAGCTCTCGTGTTGACCCCATATGAATCAACCCCAGTTTATGACTGGTGCTCAGTGCTCCCTTCTCCAAAGGGGGTCTGATTCCCCCCCAAAAATCACCCCATTTCACCCTATCAATAAACTGGGCTTGATTCATCTGGGGTGATTCCCCACATTTCACCCAGAAATGCAAGCCGGGCTTGACACATCCGGGGTCCACCAAGTCGGTCCAACCGCCCTCGCGAGACGTCCCACTTCCCGCCGTCCCGTCGGCCCGTCGCCTGGCAGGCGCGCGCCATGGCCTCGAGCTGCGGCAGCACCGAGGATGGGCCCAGGCCCCCCGCGAAGCCGAAGCGCGCCACGCCTCGGGCGCTCGGATCGCTCGGATCGCTCGGATCGCGCGGATCGCTCGGCTCGCTCGGCGCGGGGCTCGGAGGATCTGGGGGGCGGGGCCGGGGGGTTGCGAGCGCCTTTGGACAAGGGGGAAGGACAGGAAAGAAGAAAAAGAATTGCCAAGGGCAAGAAGGGGCCTTGGGAACAAAATAGTGGCATAAAAGGTGTTTGATCAAATGTGCGGATATCAAATTTGCAAGTACGATATTTCACGGGAGAAACAGATTGCCCTCTTGGTTCGCCGCTCAATCTTCACACCCTTTTCCTTTGGAAGCAAAAGAGTACGTCTTGGGCGGTCAATTTTCACCCTGCAAGCCTTTGAAGTATTGTGGTGCATCAAAGTACAAAATTTGACCGTGCCACACCTGCCACACAAAATGCAGTCTGGAATGCCCAATTGACCCACTTCTGTGTGTGTGTGTGCGTTGCTTAAAAATGCAAAATGATCGTCCTCCTGGAGTAGTGAGCAAGTGGTAGAAGGATGCCAAAGAAAGAGCTTACCAACACCGCAAACAACGCGGAGTTGATGAGAATGCATCGGGCTCCTGAAACCCTCCTGTTACAGGCGGCAAAAAATGACATCGGGGTCCCAAAGCGGGCCCCCCACGTTCGAGAACCCCCGTATGACTTTCAAAGGAACGAAAGGATGAGAGACACTCCGAAGCCAAACCTACGATGCGCTGGCGGCTCCGCATTTTTTGCTTGGCAACAGCCAAGCATGATATTTTATAAGAGCCGCCAACTCAGCCGATCCAAACATCGAACACACCACCGGGGTCCCTCCCCCCGCGACCCGCGACCGGGCCCTCCCCTCACGAGGCATCGAGCAGCCCTCGGGCAGCGTCCAGGACTCCGGGGACTTGCCCAGGCCGCAGGAGGCGTCCATCAGCGCCACCAGGTTGGGCCTAGGACATCTCGGAGCTCGACGGAACTGAGCCATGCTGCCCTGCATAGAAATCCCTTGCAGGTTGAGACCAAGATTCCCTTCAGGGCCCCAAAATGATGGGTAGCTTGGTCCCATTTAGTGGCAAGCATCATCTGTTGTGGCTTTCCGTCCATTCTGAAGGACCGCTTGATCTACCCTCGTATGTGCTGCTAACCCTCCGTTCTACCAGCTGGATGACCATCCCTCTGCCAAGCTCATGAGCCAGGCTGAGCCGAGGGTCCAAGATGCCCTCTGGCTCCTCTGACTCCCTCGCTCGCGCGCGGGGGGGGGAGGGGGGGGTGGGGGACTTTTGGGGGTTTCTGGGGTCCGGACGGGGCTGGCTCCTTGTGAAAAAGGAGCTGAAAGAGCTCCTCCGTCTCCTCTGCCAAGTCAACGCAAGAAAAGTTTCAATTGCATCCTTGTCAAAGTAGCTCTTTTACCCAAACCCATCCTGCCAAAATGGCTGTTTTACCTCAGTGGTTCCCCACTTCCGCCCCAGAAACCGGACCTTTGGCCTTTCCCAAACCCAGCCCCATGAAAAAGATTTGGCTGTGGGTCAAAAATAGGTGCCCAAAATGGGTTGCCCTGGTAAATGGAAAAACATGGTTTCTAAAACCTGTGGTCCATTTCCTGGTGGCTTAATTTTGACAACCACACCCATTTTACCGTTTTACGTTCTGCTGGCCCCCGTGTCCTGGTTCACCTGCAGGATGAACTCGAGCTCCGGCAGCGCTTGCGCCACCTGCCGCAGCTTCGCCGCCGCCACCTCGGGCACCCAGCCCGAGGCCTCGTTGGCCTGGCGAAGGAACAGCGGCCAAAGCTGCAAGAACTCGTAGGGAGGGTTTGGGGGTTTAGGGTTCAGTGGTTAGGGGTTTAGGGTTTAAGGTTTAGGGGTTTAGGGTTGATTGCTTGGTTGGTGTGGTTGGGTTGGGCGGGGCTCGGGTCGGGCCGGGTCGGGTTGCCGGATGGGTCGGTGGGTGGGTTGGCTGGTTGGCTGAGTGGTTGGGTGGTGCTCGACTTTGTGTGCCAACTTCAAAGCCCGAAACACTATGCCTATCCAAGATAGAAAGGTAGTGAGGGCCGCTCATCCCGTAACCAGCATTGCATATTAGGAGATCCGCGAAAGGAGTAGAAACCCATGGAGCTGTCAGCTGGCCCAGGCAAAGCGACGCGAGGTGAATCTGAATGGCCTCCGTTTGGGTGTGTCTTCTTGAAGGTTGGACCCCCCAAAATGGCGATGCTCCTCTTGGTAGTCCTTTAAAACCACTTCTGACTGGCAGCATTCGAGCTCTTTGTGCTGTGAGTTCCAGCTCGTGTGCATAGGTGTCCTTTTGGTTAGTTTGGTTAGAAATAGAGGGCGCTGGTTTTAGTTTGGTTCTAGTCATTTACCAGTGCCCTCTATGTTTTAGCCAAACTCACCAAAAGGACACCTATGCTTGCGTGCTTCAAGGTGGAGAGCTGTCCAGCTCATAGATCATCAGCTACCGTTTGCAGGGACAGGAACAAAGAGGCACGGTTGCAACAAGACACCGGCACTTTGCCCCAAGAAGGCCGAACAAAGAGAAGCTCGTCTCCGTTGACGAAACGCCTTGCGACACAGCTCATGACTAGACCTTGGCAACTTTGCTGCAATTCAGCCGTGAGCTCAAACAAGCGGGTGTTCTGCAACGTATATGAAGGGCTACGTACGTCCTTCAAATGTCCACATACAAACCATAAACGTATCTTACTACGCACATTCCCCCAAGAAATTTCGAGCCCGACACGTGAAACCAAGCCGTAGGCCTTGCAACATCCCTCTCGGCCCAAGCCGCAAGCCAATCGCCTTGGTGGGGTTCAGTTGCATCCGCTCAAAGCCCAGCAGCGCATGAAGCTCCTTGATGCGCACCAGGTCACCCTCCAGGACCCTGACATCAAGGGCGTGTTTGCAGGCCCTGAAGGGGGGGCCCGGCTGCTACCCGTCACATGTGGTTGTGGCTCAAAAACATGTACCAACATGGCACCTTGGTAAATGAAACGAAAGACTAAAACCTGCGTAACCCCAGCTCTTTAGTTTTGACCCACAGCCATGTCAGTTTTCCAGCATCAGCATTCGAGAGTCATTGAAGGAAGCTTTCGTGATGCTCTGATTTGCTTCATCGCACCAGCCAAAAAAAAGTCGACCACTGATTCTTCCCCTGCCCAAGCTTCCATCATGGGGCCGGAACCCAAGTGAACCATTGAAATCCGCCAGTGCTCTTGGTATCTCGTGGTTGTGTGACATCTATCCCGAACCCCGGACATCCAAAGCCACGCCCCAGGCCGGCCTCAGGCAGTCCTGCCCGCACATGTGCGCGGCCAGGCGCAGTCTCCCCGGCAGCTCCGGGTCCTCGCCTGATTTTTGCTGAGCCATCGATAGTGGCTGTGGGTCAAAACCCGCAAAACCCCCTCGTGAACATCCAAATAGGTGGTACATGGGTGTTCATCCGCCTCAAAATGGGGGCATAGGTTGTGACCCATGGCCATATCTCAGTCAATTGAAATCTGGGGTTCGCTTTCTGGAACAGGGGCTTTTCAAAGAGCTGTCAGCATATAAGTCACAATCAAAGGGTGTTAAAATGGTTTACCCAGAACCATGCAAAGGATTCAGAAGGCGGATATCCGCACCCATTTATAGCTGGGATTGTCCCTTACCCTCGAATTACCGGGGTTTTGAGCACGTGACTCATGAGCGCAAAAAAAAACAGAGCAAGAAAACAACCATTCAGAACAAGTGGCTTCAAAACAAAAGTCAAAGCCCCGGCCAAAGAGTTCAAAAGGCTCCAAGTCATCAAAACCTGGCAAAATGGGCGTAATCCCATGCTTCAAGAATTGGAACCCATTTATGGCAAGGTTCCCTTGCCCTCCAATTCGCCGGGCTAGCACGTGACTCAAGGGGTGGTTTGGGATGTTCCCTTCAAATTGGGATGTTCCCTTCAAAAGGAACTGGGGCTTCCCCCAATCCACCCGACCTTTCTGGGGTGGAACCAAAGAACACGGTAACCAAAAATAGCATCGTACATGAGGTTTGATCCCTCATAGGACCCATGAAAAAAAAGCCTTTCCCGTTCGGTGGTTTTGCAAGTCGCGACTCTTTGGTGGTTTCCCTGGTCATCCCATGTATCACGGACCCTTGGTTGACGTTGCAAGGGGAGCAAAACTCTAATTTTTCGCAGTTCAGCGGTTGGATTTCAACCCCCAAACCACAACAAGCCAAAATTTGTAGATGTTTCCCAACCACCAAGAAGTGCAACCATGAACCCTTGGCTCCACCTCCTCACGTTGCATCGCCTTCGGCCGCACCCCAGCCTCTGGCCAGGCGTCCCAGGCGCCGCAGCGTTTCGGCGCTGGCGTAGCGCGGGGTGCCCTGCAGGTCCGGGCGCAGCAGCACGCCCCACTCGATCCTCGGGTGCGGCGGCGTTGGGGGGAGGGGACGAGGGGGGGGGTAGGCGGGTTGGTTGGGCGGCGGGGGGGGGGGGGCTGTGTGGAGTGGGGGGGTACCATAAACACCCATGCATTTTATTTGTTCACTCGAAATACTGGCTCACCCAGTGCATTTTCAGACCAAAATATCCCTGATTTGGGGGAGGGGGGGATGGTGCGTGAGGTTGGGGAAGCGGAAGGGGAGGAGGGGAAGGGGGGAACGGAGGGCCGAGGAGAAGTGATCTTGTGCGCAATGCTTCTGAGAACTGCGGAAAGTGTTTTCCCCCTCCCCGCCATAGCGAAGAAATCTTCAGCTCAGCTGCCAGCGCCCAGGGAAGGCTTGGTCCAGTTTCATCAGCTCGCGCCTTGCAACAAGATCGACATCCCACGCTTATCCTCGCTGGGAGAAAGTATTCAAACTGGTGGAAGGGGTCTCCATCTTACGCGTCACAAACCCATAGAGATATAGGTACCCAACATGGGTTGCCCGGGTAAATGGAATCAAGGACGAGAACCTGTGGTCTGGTGGCTTAATTTTGACCCATCGCCGAGGGGCAGGTCCACGGAGTCATCCACCCCACAGAAGCCCACCGTGTGCAGCTTCATGGCGCGGCTCGGAAGGCACTCGGAACGCCAGTCCAAAGGAAAACATCCGCTGGGGGCTGTTGCCACGGCACTGCTTGAGGCCTAGGTCGGAAAAACCCGCGCTGTTGGTATCAAGCAATCGATGCGGTTAAGCTGGCGGAGCCTAGGGCCGTTGTGACTCAGACCATCCTCAGCCAGTCGCATAGCTCACGCAGTCTTGGCATGCAAGTACCTGCACACTTGTTCCCAGAATCCTGACATCCCATGCAGACATGAGCTCTTGAGGAGTGAGGGAACGAACCATTGCATGGGAAGTACTGTGGATGGACGAAATCCTGCACCACTTTGAAACCATGGGAGACCATTGTTTGTTGGTATTTACAGGGGAATCACCATTCCAGGGTTTCTTAGGTGGTGCGAAATGGATTTCGCCCATCCACAGTAGTGAGCCAGCGGGTGTCCCACCCTTGAATGCGCCACTATGTTACTCGATCGCGGCGCAAGCAGACCGGCGCTGTACGCCGTCTGGTGCAGTCTCCCCTGCGTTGAACTGGTGAAACAATCAGCGAGGTCTTTGCCGAAATCGGTGATTGCAAGAGGGAGCACAAAAAGGGAGGCATGATAGCCCCGAAAATTGCTAAACGCTGCCAACAGAAGCAAGTGGGATAGTCCAAGGAAACCATCTTTGCACTGGATGGCAGCATGTCTCATCACACAGATCCGGATTGCTTTTTCAAGGGGAACAGCTGAACAGCTATTTGCAAATCCAAAGGGACCGCCCCAAAAAAAAAGCCAGCTAGAAAAAGAGGTATCCAAAATGGCTTCGTGGCAGCCTAAGATGGTTCAAAAAGGGAATCAAACGGATGAGTGAGATGGCCACAATCTCTGAGCCAATCGTAATTTGAGTCACAATCAAACCCGGTATTAAAGTGGTCTACCCAGAACCATGTAAAGAATTAAGAATGCGGCCGCAACTATTTCTGGCTGGGACTGCCCCTTACTAACCTTCGTGGCTCATTTGTCATGCAGGCCTGCATGTGGCTGGCATGCAATCAGGCCGTAAGTCTTTCTCTAAGGCTCCCTCCGCGTCACCAGTGAAACACTCCAAGCCTGATCCGCATCCAAATGGTGCTTCGAGCTGGAGCTCCCTAACCCTCTGCAGTACGAGGACCTCGTACGTGTGCAAAATGAACTGGGCCAAAAAGCGAAGGGCGGGAGTCCACGTCGAGCACTTTCGCGCCTGAGAAGCGCCATCCAGCCAGATATGGCCATGAGGCCCAGCAAGAAGCGCCAAGCTAGATGCTCACCCGACGGCATTGCCTTGTCTGGCAACGCTATGGGACCGAGCAAGCTACGTGAGTCACATGTACAGGGGATTTGGCCCTCACATGCATCCGTCGTGGGCGTGCCAGGCTGCACTCGGGAGACTCGATCCCGTGGAATCAAAGTCGATGGGTCTAACCCAGGCTCTGTGTATCCAACATGAAAAGCGTCGAGTTGCAACCACCGATGTTCACGGAACAAAATCCCACTACTGTTCACTTGAGATGGGCTACCTCTTCTTCGTCGTGGGGAAAACTCTTGCAAGGCTCGGAGATACAGAGACAAACCAAAACGTCAGAAAATACATTGCCATGGGTCAAAAGCCCGTACCCCCAGTGAACATCCCAATCCCCACTAAAATAGACCAAAATGGGTGGTGCACCTACCCCAAAATGGTACCATTGGTTTTGATCCACAGCCATATAAACTGTTTGTTTAGCACAGCCTTGACAATTCCATGTCTTCGGAACGTCTGCGAAAAGATCTCCCGAGGAACAGCCGCGTACGCGATATTCTCCGCTGCGTTTCGGGGCGCCGTTCGTTTGCCCAGCTGAAAATGCCCTGCAGAAAGATCGGTTTTTGTTGTTGTTGTTGTTGGTTTTTTTGCTTTTTTTTCCGGGGCTTTGCCCCTGGAATGTTTGGCCGAGAAGCTTTGCAAGCCTCACAGCACAAAGCCCTGGCTTTTGGTCGCTCCCGCGCGTCACCGCCGCCAGAAGGACAAGCCCAAACTGGAGGAGAAGGACCGCTTGAACCGCGCCTGGCGCCCGAAAAAGCCCAGCTGGAAACAGTTGTCTTCTGCCTTTTCTGCCCTTTTCTGCCCTTTTCTGCCTTTTTGCTGCCACTGCCGCTCCCTTCACAAAAGCATCAGGTCAATGCTTTCCAGCCCCCGGCGAATCCAAACAAAACCCGCCTTCCCCAAGGCACGGTGAGCCAACTGCCGCCTGGTTTTGCACTAAGGTCCAGGCTCGCCAAGGCCTCTTCGAGGCATCGTGCTCCAAGTTGGCCGGGGAATCTTCCGGCACCTCCACCATCCTCGGCTCGATTTGCGAAACCCGACTTTGGGCGGTCTTCCCAAAGTTCTGCCACTCACTTCGCTCTTTAAATCGCAGGCGGCAGATATCACATCCCTCTGATGGTGCAGAAACGGACACTGCGCAAGGCAGCAGCACACGGTCTCAAATACCCGTTTCTGTTCAAGGTGTGCAGGAAAGTTGCAGCAAGAGCAGGCCCGAACACCTTTCATTGCAGGGATCGAGCTTCAATGCAATTTGTTTTCGTTTGCTTCCATGATCAATGCTACAAAAACTGCAGTTTACAGCAGAGTCACTTAAACTTCTATCACTGGTTGATGTTTTTGTAGTACATGCTCGCAGAATAGAAGTCATGCAAACCATCCCACTTTTGACCGGAAGCAACAGGCTACAATCTACGAGCTAAACTCCCATCACAAATAGAATACAACCGAAAGATGTGGCACCAGAAACCTCGCCATCGAATGGCTTGCCAGAAAGTTGCTGCGCCGAATGGCATCATTTGCAAAAAGGACTTTGGATCCCTGGCATGCTGCCTGTGCCGCATTTGTCTGGACATACTTGGCGTTCTGTTTCTATTTTTCCCCAAGCTGAAACCTTTGGGGTCTTTGCCCAGATAGGCTCCAGGGTGGGCGAGGTACTGAGGTAGGGTTCCGGAGAATGGGAGAGAGGAGGGTTGCCGCTGAGAGGCACCCCGGACTCGTCCAACCCCAACAAGCGCTGAGCCCAAAGGAGGCCCCGCCCTGACCGTCAGGCGCTAAGACACAAACGATGCCCGCGCGCTCGCAGGCAAGTTGCCACATGGGGAGAAAGCTCTGGATGCTGTCGGACACCTGGTCACCTTGCCGGAGAAATGATGAGATTCGCGCTGATACCTCTAGACATGCAAGAAAAGATGTGTGGAGCATCCAGGCACCTGAATGGCAAACATGGTTTGCCGGTCAGTGACACCTTCCCCTCCCCAGAGGCGCCTTGGATGACGTCGGTGAGCATGCCCTCCTGCGTCTCCAGGGTTTCCAGCCACGCCATGAAGCGCCTGTCGCTATCGAGCAGGAAGCCTTCAACGCCGTTACCAACCGGCGGTTGATTTCTGTGTGCTTCAGTTGCAATGTGTGGTCAAGCAGTACTTAGTGACTACAATGCTGATCTGCACAAACTCTCCATCTCCCTTGGAAACAGGGAACTCCCCTTGGTCGCTCGTTTTCGGCGTGGGACCAACGGGAGAAACAGGAAAACGGGCGTTGAACAACTGGGGAGGGTCATAGCCGCTCCTGCTATGCTTTTTCGCTTTTTCAGGTAGAGAACCTGTGGATTATCACCCACATGGATTCATGTCCGCCAAGCAAATCTGCAGCTTCCCACTCGAAAAATCATACCAATTTTGCGCAGATCGATGCCCTCGTGCGCATACTGCCTGCAGTACGTGGCCACGATGGCTGCCACGGGTTTCACCTAATGGCCAACGGACGGAGTCAGGTGGCAGTCCATGCCAATGCAACAGGACGATACAGTCTGAAAACATCAGTCTGGGTTTGTGTCCTTGTGCTTTTGTGTGTGTGTGTGGTTCTGTCTGTTCACATTGGCGTGTTTGTCCACATGAGAAGCTACAGACTCGGCATGATCCGCACACTCAACTTGCACTTGGGTCTGTGTTTGGCCGCAGTATCCCAGGTCATGTACCCAGACTCGCCAGTCTCAGCCAAGCTGCGACATTCAAGATCTCCTCAAAGGCCTTCGCTTCCGGAAATCGGCGCTGGAACAGCTTCCACTTGAATCGAAGTTGGGGGTCTCATGCGCAGGCATGCGAGAAAAATCCCCCACGCATATGCCGAAAATTCAAAAGGGACCTCCCTTAGAACACAACCCGCTCAAGGCCGCTGCTTTTTGGGTACCACATGTCACCAGCGAGTTCGTTGGCGCGCAAGTGCCTTGGGGTCGATCAGGAGAACTTCGCAATCTGTGTGGGCTTTCGCTTCGCCCACGTGGTACCTGGAAGCTAATTGCCCTGTCCGGGCGCCAAAACCGTCGCGAAAGCAACCCCCACTTCAGGGCAGCAAGCGCGAAATCAGCCTTCGAATTAATTCCTGCAGCAACTAAGCAACACACGACCCTTACTCAATCTTACCCTAAAACGTCAAGACCCTGAAACAATGCACCAAATCTGAAATCGCTCACCCACCTACCCACCTTGACAGCAGCCGGCTCAACGTTCATCTGAAGAACACACCCATACTTCATCATCATTGCTGAAGAAGCGTTTCTCCACTTGCCATGGGCACCAGTTGTCCGTCCATAGCGCGGGCTCTGCGAGCCAGTCCTCGCCCTTGTCCACAAACTCCTGCCATGTGCCAGGTGACGTGGAAAAACCTTCAACTGTCAGGAGGCCATGAAGTTGCTTTCAAAGAGCTCTCTAGTGTCCAAAATCCCGAAATCTGGATATTCGCCCTGTATGATCCATGAGTGCCTCGCCCGCTGGTATCACATTCCGGGTGTATGGGCCATCGAGGTGTGTGCATCACAATCCACTGAAATTTGAAGCCCCAATCCCCCCAACCCCCCACCCAACCTCCCCAACCCCGCAACCCAACCTCCCCAACCGCCCAACCCAACCTCCCCAACCCAACCTCCCCAACCCCCCCCCCCCCCCAACCCAGCCAACCCAAACGCCCCCAACCCCCGCCCCCAAACCAGCCAAAACTACTCCGAGCCAAAGCTCATTGGCGGCTTCTCAAGGAACAATTCTGGCCTTGTGTTCGCCGGTCTGCAGAACCCGCACGTACTCCAAGCGCCCAAAAGACTCAGCGGGAACATGGCATGACATCTTCAAGTCTACCCAGACCGATGTAAATAATGACAAAGGCGGCTGCACCCATTTTTAGGTGGGATTGTCCCTTAACCATCATCTTGCCGGGTTTTGATTGTGGCTCACTTGACATGTGTCATCCATCGCTCTCCAAAAAGTCAAGCACGCAGCCTGTAAAACCCTACCACTGCAGGCTCAGGCCCGGGCGACAAAGTACATACCTCGGGCAACAATCGCCAGCCAAAGCAGCCCGCGCCCATTCTGCAAGCCATCCAAAGCTCTGCTTTCTGCCCTCTTCCCTTCGAGTAGGAACTTCCAGCGAAAAAGCTGGGGGCAGTGGAAAGACTGCTCATGGCTAGCTGCAACTGGGATTAGCCGCAATCTACTGGCCCTAACAGTCTGGCCAGGCCGCAATTTGCATGCTGCTCTGGAAGGAAAAGCGTGTCACTCTGCGCCATCTCCATATGAGACACCGACTCCTGCAAGCTACATGCAATTTGATCTCAACATGTCCTCAAGACACCGTTTGTGAACAGAGAGGCACACCGGACTGGGCGCCAACACATTTGAATTATCAGCCTCTATACTATGGCTCGAAGGCAGGAAAGAAGCTTCAAGAAGCTTAAAGCACATCAGCTTCTTTCCACCCTTCGCAGTAGAATGGTTTGGACACTGCAGTGCTTCCTACTCGACTCAACTCTTTGCAGACAATCCAACAGGATTCTGGTGAAAAACAAAGCAAGGTCTTGCAAGACCAGTTGCAGGAAATGTGCAACAAACGATGCCTGGGTGGATAAATAGAAAGGGTGTACCTACCATGCTGTAGGCTACTCGTGATCTTCAACAGGCGACTGTCACATGCAAATGTGCAAAGGGATCATATAGCACAGGCAGTACTTGCCTGTACTGCCTGTTCTGGTCGCCTATGGAAACGATATCATCGCTTGCTGCCGTGTGAGAACGAACATCCAAAAATATGTGTTGTATACAATTCCGGGGGACAGCTGCCGTTGCCTCTTCGTGCCTGCAACGAGAATGCCCAAGCTGGAGCGGCGCAAAGCCCGATGACTTGACAGGTGTGCTTGCCCCCAGGATTGAGGGTAGTTTTAAGAGCCAACATGTCCGACAGACCCTCAAATTTCAAACAGCCCATCAAAGTTTCAACAAGGGCCGACAAGGGGTCACTCCAGCGAGCAATCACATAGGCCCAAGACCTGTGTGTCTGTGTGTGGCTCTGTGTGGGTCTGTGTGCGTGCTACTGGTACATGAAAACACATGGAATAATGTTCAATCATGTGTATGTACGTACGCAAGCGTCCGCGCATGTATGTGTGCATATGTGCACGTGTGGCATCTGTGCATGTATGTATGCATGTATGTGTTTGTGTGTATGTATGTATGGATGAATGTATTTACGTACGTACATACGTCTCTTTCTGTCTGTCTGTGTCTGTGTCTGTGTCTGTGTCTGTGTCTGTGTCTGTGTCTGTGTCTGTGTCTGTGTCTGTGTCTGTGTCTGTCTGTGTCTGTGTCTGTGTCTGTGTCTGTGTCTGTGTCTGTGTCTGTGTCTGTGTCCGTGCTGTGTCTGTGTCTCTGCCTGTGTCTGTGTCTGTGTCTGTGTCTGCGTGTGTGTCTGTGTCTGTGTCTGTCTCGTGTATCTGTGTATGCATGCATATATGTGTGCATGTCTATGTATGTGTGTATGTGTGTACGTGTGTACGTGTGTACGTGTGTATCGGTGTATGCATGCATGTCTGTATGTCTGTATGTCTATATGTCTGTATGTATGTCTGTATGTCTGTATGTCTGTATGTCTGTATGTCTGTATGTCTGTATGTATGCATGTATGCATGTATGTATGTATGTATGTATGTCTGTATGTCTGTATGTCTGTATGTCTGTATGTCTGTATGTATGTCTGTATGTCTGTCTGTCTGTATGTCTGTACGTATGTCTGTCTGTATGTATGTATGTATGTCTTTATGTCTGTATGCTTGTCTGTCTATCTGTCTGTCTGTCTCTGTATGTAGGTATGTATGTATGCATGCATGTATGTATGTATGTATGTATGTATGTATGTATGTATGTATGTATGTATGTATGTATGTATGTATGTATGTGTGTGTGTATGTATGTATGTATGTATGTATGTATGTATGTATGTATGAATGTATGTATGTATGTGTGTACGTATCTGTGTGTACGTGTAAATGTATGTATGCGTGCATGCATGTATGTATGTATGTATGTATGTACAAATGTATGTGTATATATATATATATATGTATGTAGGTAGATGGGTAGGTAGGAATGTATGTATGCATGTATGTACGTATGCATGTGTCTGTGTATGTACGTATGCATGCATGCATGCATACATGCATGCATGCACGAACACTATGCATGTGTCTATGCATCTACTCTATGCATGTATCGATGTACTGATGTATCTGTGTATCTGTGTATGTATGTATGTATGTATGTATGTATGTATGTATGTATGTATGTATGTATGTATGTATGTATGTATGTATGTGTGTGTGTGTATGTATGTATGTATGTATGTATGTATGTATGTATGTATGTATGTATGTATGCATGCATGTATGTATGTATGTATGTATGTATGTAGGTGGTAGGTAGGTAATTATCCACGTATGCACACATGCATGAATGTGTGCATGTATGCAGGTATGCAGGTATGCATGTATGCATGAATGCATGTGTGTATGAGTGTATGCATGTATACATGTATGCATCTATGCATCTATCTGCGTTGCTATGCTTCTATGTGTCTATGTATGTAGACATGCATGTATCTGTGAATCTACGTATCTATGTATCCATGTCTTTATGTGTCCACTTGTCTATGCTTACATGTAATATATACATATATATGTATATATATATATACGCATGCACTTACTTATGTATGTGCGCATGTATGTATGTATGTATGTACGTACGTACGTACGTACGTAGGTGTGCATGCCCGCATGCATGTATGCGGTATCAAATGGCATGGCATGGCAATGCAAGGAGTGAATAAAGCAATGCAATGCAATTTGGTGTAATGTAATATGTGAATGTGTTTACATGTTGACATGCATGTGTAATCGTGCATATTGGTACGTGTTACTACGTGGTGGTGCAGGTCGCTGCGTGTTGGTGCTTGTGGGCGCGTGTGGGTGTGTGTTTGTGTCTCTCTGAGTGTCTGTGTGTCCCTCTCTGTGCGCCTGCTTGTCCCTCTTTGTGTCTCTGTAAGTCTCTGCCTGCCGCTGCGTGTGTTTGTGTTTCTCTGTGCCATGTGCTCATCGACTCTTGCGGAAATGTGAGATCCCCCCTTGTGAAAAAGCTTGGTCTCAGCTCATGTGACTCCACTCGTCCCAGCTCCTTTGCCAATCGGTTCATGGTGATAAACGAGAACCTCAGCGGGGCAAGAAACATCCGGAGACCGTCCTCGCCGCCAAATCGACATTCGCACAGTGCGGGCACCAGTCTTTGCCGTCTTTGCTCTAGCTCCCAAGGCTGGAAGGCTGGATCTCACGAGCTGCCAGTGACGTGCTACTGCCAAGGAGGAAAAAAGGGGAGGGGCTCTGCAAGTGCTTCTTGGCTTCAAAACAAACATTGCACTGATGTCACATCATCCTTTAGACATGGTTCGCAGACAGTCAAACAGATAGCACGTGGCCCAGATACCAGATGTCAAGCGTGCGTCAAAGATCTGCGAGAATCAACAATTTTGGGGTATTGCATATTGAAGGGCTCAAGATTCCTTGAGCACTGAACATGTCCTGATCCAGCCTGCTCGGAAAAATTGAAGACTATCTCTTGGCTGGAAAAGCGAGACAAAAGGAGGATTCAGGTGTGCCTTTGTCTGGGAGAACCCAAGAAAGAACTCACCCTTTGTTCGAATGCACCTGAATGCAGGGCTTGCTCAAGGTGCGAGGATCGGCCTTGAGCTGATGCATCCAAGGAGCTCGTTCAAAAACATGAAGAGTGGATGGACTTTCCTGAGCGCATGGAGGACATAGGTCGGGGGCAAAACACGGCCCGGCAGGAGACCATGCCCGACAGCATCTCGCTTCTATCAGGGATGCACTCCAAAAGGCATGAAACTGATTAAGGTGCTCCAAGTGGACTGTGTGGACTTGTGCGCCGAAACTGCCAGGGGCCATGCTGAAACACGCGCGAATGGGCACGATGTGTACTTCCCCTTTGGACATCACTCCTGGTATGTTATGCCCTGGAGGCCCAAAACAAGACACACCCATATGGGGGGTGGATCATTAGCTCCTTGACATGGGATGACCGTTGGTTGGACAACCACACTCACAATGATATTTCGACCACTACATGGGGGGAAAGCTACCCATGGTCAAAACCGGGGGCCCAAAATGGAATATTGGTCTCAACCCCCACATGCCGAAGGAGCATGTGCGGCAAGTTGATGGCGCACTGTAGCTCCTCCATCCTGAGAGTTGAAAACCCATCAGCTGCCTGGGACCCATTTTAGACCCGACCAAAATGGATTCCACCAAAGCGAAATCAGCTGATCTACGCTCGTGTGACCGAAGAATCAAAGGGGAGCTCCCCTTTGAATCTACTCGAAATATATGTCTCGGGTTGGAAAAGAAGTGAAGGGGATTCCCCATACCAAAGCTCTACCCTGTGCTTTGGGTCAGAACCAGACATCTAGGTTCAAACTGACCAAGAAGGACACCTATGATTGTGGCTGCATTGGACTCGAACACTGCCCGTAACTCAAGCCGCAGCTGTGAGCACGTAATTGCCGGGCCGCAACTGTTTTGACAGAAGGGAGAGGACCTTGACTTGGTTGACGGACATGGTCTTCTGCTGGCGAGTATAGGCATACTCCACAAAGCCTTGGCTGTTCACGTGCAGGAAGCAGGGCCCGGGCGCCAGGGGCACTCTACATCTCTGATATTGCAGCCTCTAATGTTGACCCCGGATTAATAAACCCCAACTTATGAATATGGGGGGTGCCCTGGTTTTAGTGGGGAACACCCCCATATTCATAGACCGGGTTTATTCATCCGGGGTCAAAAACTACCATGCAACACTGGCCCCCAAAAGGTGGCCAAAAGCTCATGGCGCGGGAGCGATTCCACTTAGCCACGCCCAACAAACCCTGCCAGGAGGCGCTGGATGCGTGCGGCCAAGGTGTGATCTACGCAGTTTTGGTTCAGGAAGCGGCGCATCTGCCAGAAATCCTTTGAGGCCTGGCTGGATGCACGCAAACAAGTTGGCCCACTGTCGAATCACACCCAAATGGACAAGACCTTCACTGCTTGCTCAGCCATGCCACCTTGCCAAGAACTTCAACGGAGAACTTAAACAAGTGCGACTGGCCGTTCACCGACCCATTGGATTCAAAATCGCTTTTTACTGCCCACCAGATCCGCCGGGCAAAATCCTTGCCATGTGCCGCAAATGAAAACGAGATCATCCGGATGTCCCTGAAAAAAAACATGTCCAAGGGCCAAAGCCGCTTCCACATATGGCGCCACTCGGTTCAACTCGGCCTGCTCCGATGACCCTGAAACTTGGTCCAGCTAAAGGCGGCCCCAAACCCATCGTTCCCACCTTCCGGGTGCCGCAAAGCTTCCTCTGGTTGCGAAATCCGCTTCTCGTGTTTTTTTCAGCAACCTGGTGTCTGATTCGATTCACCCCACGCAAATATCAACAAACCTTATGGTTTCATTCCAACATGAAAACTCATTTCGTAGTGCCATTCACGCGGATTCCGCCACCCAGCCACGGGACGTATGGCTCGCGCCGAAAAAAATCATTCGCCTCCTCCGACATGGTGCGGAGCTGCGCGAGGCTGGCGGTGATGCTGCCCACCACGTAGGCGAAGCCCACCTCGAAGGGCCGCTTCTTTCTGGGGCCCTGGACGGGGGATTTGTGTCCACTAACCAGAGACTGAGAATCAGAGATGATACACCGTCCGGTGACATACCTTGGGTTGTCATAAAAACACGAATCCTGAATCTATTGTCCAAAGCTTCATGAGCCTACTGAACCCGCACATAGCCTGGCCGTGGCCGCGTCTAGGGCCCTGGATGGGGGATTGTTCATGTCCACTGACCGTGGGTCTCAGACGGAAACCACAGATGAGACACTATCCGGCCACAAGGAATCCTTCATCTATTGTTCATCCCGAAGCTTGATGAGCCTGGTAAATGGAAACATGGACTAAAACCTGCGGTCCCCTGGTGGTTTAATTTTGACCCATACCCAAATGTCGGCATCTCTTTGCTTCTCGGCACCAGCGCAAAGACCACCACACCGATGGTAAAGCCCCGCTCCACCGGATTGGTGGGTGTGACATCCATGCCTGCACGACGGACCAAGCCGGCGACTTGTAAGCTAACCTTTTGGTGGACATGGGGATTCAGTGGGACTTGCGGGGCCAAGCACTGTTAACAGAAGCCAAAAGAAAAACCACCATTTTTAGGGTTCCCCTCTTTTGACACATTCACATACCTTCGAACCACCGCAAGCAAGCTTTGGGTGCTTGGAACCTACCCCCTGATCACTGCACGTGAACCGCAGTTAACGGCACCTGCCGGAGTGAACTGGGTGAGGCTCCAGTGCAGCGACACCAAGTACCTCACGTGCCGAAATGCTCCAAGAGATTGGTCTCCAGAGCTGCTGGACCCACTCTAACCCCCCAAATTCTCAGCTTCCCTTTAATTGGGTGGTTTGCAGCCCGGTGCTTTGGTTCAGGAGGGTGTTCCATTCACCCCCTACCAGAACCAGGGATTCAAATCCGAATCCAAACAAACCAGAGGTACCTGAGATTCCGTGGAAGCTCGGCACAAAAAAAACCTGATGGAAGCCACGAACCCGAATGCGGACACAAAAGCGGACTCTTGTCACATCTCGCATCCCGTCTCTAGTCACGTTTCTAGAGTCACGTCTCTGGTCACTTCGGAGCGATTCGACACACCCAAAGCGCGCAGAGGGTTCACTTTGCGTGCGAAAAGGTGCACCGCGCCACAGCCACACCCAAAGCGCGCAGAGGGTTCACTTTGCGTGCTGAAAATGCGCACCGCGCCACAGCGAGAGCGACTCGACCCAACGAAAGTGCTGCGCCTGCCACGAAATCTGCACGAAAAGCTCCAAGGTGCTGCGCCTGTCACGAAAAATCGCGTTACAGCGACATGCAAACTCAACATGCTGCGCCTGCCACGAAATCAGAATTTGACACTCTCGCACCGCATGCGGAAAACTAGCGCGGGACTGTAGCGCCAGAATGATTTCGACCAATTTTGACATGCTTCAAGCCCGCCAAGCGCCTGCCAAGCAGGACACCTCAAAACGACCACCCTGGATCGCAAATCCCACTGGCACGGCAACGTGGCACGACAACGAGAACACGCAGCCTTCCACAACACTGCGCCTGCGCAGCGAAACCACACGTCGAGCTTGAGAAGCTACGATTCCCGCACAGGGGCACGAAAAATGACACGCTTCAAGTCATCTAAATGGCACGTTTTTCGCTTTCCCCACTGGAGCTGCGATCGCGACACTCGCGAACACATACAACGCTTGCGAACGCTTGTGAACGCTTGGGGACGTAAATTCAACGACTCCTGGTCACGTCCTAACCCCCAGACCCCCGACCTCTAAACGGGAACCCTTCTGCTACGCATTCGGGAAAACAACATAGGCCAAGCTTTCAGCTTGAAGTGCAACTCTCTAGCCACGGCACAGATGAACCCAGTCGTAATGCTCCATGTTCCACGTCTCCATCCACGTGTTGGCACCTGGACAACACCACCCGTGCCATGACCGCTTGCTCCCCAAGTGAAGTTTGGGGAGGTAGGAGTTTTGAATCTGAGGCCGGCAAAGCTGCCTTTGCAAGCTCGGACTTCTAGTCAACTCACAGGAAATGAACGGAACTCAGCTCGAAGCATCCAAGACGAATGACCCCGGCACAAGAGAAGCATCCAGCGGCCCGCCTGGCTCCAGACGATATGCGTCTGCCAGCGCATACCAGCCACAAGCTATGACATGGTTCACCTGAGCCGAGGAGATATCTAGCCACTGAACTGCAGGTGTATGGTATATCGCCTCACTTTCATATATCGATTCTCACTTTTCTCGACGATCTCATGGCTGAAGATCTCACACTGCAAGTCAACACCTTGACTCGCTTCTTTCTGCGGCTCTGGGGCTGTAAACAGCAGCAGCATCATCTTGAAGATGTTGAACAGCACCTCACGGAGACTCTGACAGCCCCCAAACCTTCCTTCTCACTGGCTTCTTGAAGCGGCCAGAACCGCGGCCCCGTCCCGTCTCCAGGTCTTGCTTGGCATTGAGCGCGAGCAGATCACGGACCCAAGCTTAGGTGTTTGGCTGGGAAAAGAGCCCCATGGAGATGGAGGGCTGACTGACCACCCCTGAGTAATACAGCCCGCGGAATGATGAGGGATCCCGCGGGAAGAAAACTTTTCACCAAACCGACCCAGCGTCGATCTTTTTTTGCCAAACCTCTATTTGCATCAAGGATCTTCGCCAACCCATCCACGTGACACCTGAAGCAAGGCCTCCCCCAGTTCCTGCGGCCTTCACCTTCTCACCTGGCCCCGGCCTTCAACTCCGGGCTCAGTCCCAATGCAAAACAATCCAGCTTCAGCCAGCAGCCCAGCCAAGCTTCACACAGAGCCAACGTGGCCCAGAGGTCGCCAAGCCAATTTCACACAGCTTGGGGTCGCTGTCAGCCTCAAAACAACTAGGGCGTGAATCCGTTCCTTTGCTGGCGCCTGCAGCGTTCCTTGTTTACATTGCGGGGGAGTGCCATTTTATTCTCCGCCCTCGCGCGCCGCAGTGTTCCCTGATTGGCCAAGGCGGGCAGCCCAGCGTTTATCGAGGGTTGACACTGCGCCCAGGCACACTGTAGTACTCGGAGTCCAAGGCATCCTCGATCTGCTCGAAGAGACCTCTGGCTCTTCTATGAGCCACAGTATTCGTTCCCCCGGCACGGGTATGTGTGTGAGGGTACCCTGTTCACATTGGCCAGGGATACCAAGCTTTGGGGTTGGTCAGTAAGTTCCCGTGCACTCACCCCCCATCGGAGCGGGCCAGCTCGACCCGTGAAATGAATGTACTCTTTGCATGCGCTTTTGCGTCAAAAGGACCCCCTTTGGCCCTACGGAAACCAACATGGGTATGGGTCAAATACAACCAGGGAACCGCAGGTTTGAGTCTTTGGTTCCATTTACCAGGGTTCCATTTTGGGTACGCATTTTTGACCCATGGCCAAGTGAAACCAATTTGGGGGGTCAAATCCAACATGAAGCTCGGCCAAGCTGCGCTTCAGCCTCACCAGTCTCAGCAGTCCTTGGCGCGGAAAAGCCGTCGGCCGTCGAACCCCTGCTCCAAAGGGGTGCATGGGAGACCTGCCCGTTCTACACCAGCGTTCTGTTCCAAGACACAAGGTGTAAATGCAAATGCAGGGCCACAAAATGTCACAAGCCATAGCCATGGACGCAGTTGCCCCGCTTGAAGCTGCCCAGTGACTGCCCGGCCACCACAAATCAGCCAAGCTTCTGGGCTGCTTTCTAGCGCAGGCTGTGCCACTCCGATAATCAAACGGGAACAAACATGAGCGGTTCAAGGCCCTAGCAAATCATGTCTCTCACAAAAATCACCGCTGCGCTCCTCAAGTTGGGCCTTTGGCTCAGCCGGGCAATACGATGGGCTCGCTCTCTCCCGTCCCGCCGCGTTTGACTGCCATTTTGCGGCCCAGCGGCGCACCACTCGCGCCAGCCTGCAATGTACAAGCTGCGCTTCACTCTCAAGGACCAAGCAAGGGAAAATCCCTGAAAAGCTAAAAACTGGTGGAAAACTGTATGTGAAGTTGTGTGTGTCCAGTGCCTCCATCGACATATTCAGCTCTCTATAATTCCGAAGCCCCGTCTTGGCACTGTCAAGCCCTGCTTTGGCTCTTGCGTTAAATCCCGCAAGATGCGACACTGCCTAGGGCCAACATTTGCAGCAGTTCCTCCCCTGCAACTCAGCTCCTCTACCAAACCCCTCCCTCTAGGCCCCCCCTTCATCTAGCAAACCTCCTGTTTGGCCCACACGAGTCGGCGATGCCTTGCCATGCCCCGTGTACCGCACGCAGCCATGCCCCGCACCTGACAATCCGGGGCATCTTGCTAAGGTCCGCCATCGCCTCGGCCGAAACGCCGCCGCGTCCGAGAGCCGCCGTCACGTCTCTCCCTACCCTCCCATCAATTAACGTGGAACCTGACGTTCGGCGGGTTCCGGAAGACAGTCTTCCTTTTGAAGGGACCCCCCTGTCAGGTTCCATGTTGATTGGTGGGAGGGTAAGTCGCTCGGCAACAGCTGAACCAAGTGGCGATGTTTGAAATCTGACAGAGCAGTCCGACCACACAACATACTCTGCATAGATGCCTGAACTCAAAGCGCCATCAACTGGGGAGCGGACTTCATTGGTTGAATCCGTTGCAATGATTGTAAACACCTAAGTGTCAGGCACCAACGGTACACCAGGCAACTCAAGCGTTTGCTGGTCAAAGAAGCGCACCGACGTGCCAACAGGCACACACAGGCACACAGGCACGTAGGAACCCAGGCACACAAGCAAGCGACAGACACACACGCGCACGCACACACGGGCACAAACACCCAAAGAACCAAATACAGACACAAACACCAATGCTCCAGGTATCTCTCACATGCATACCCACATGGCCTTTTTTGCGCCGAATCACGTCCTTTTCACTGGATCCCCCCTTCCGGGAAGATTTGCAGAATACGTCCAAGGGATGGTCCATTCGTGGCGAATGCAAACCCCACAGGCTCCTCCGAGCCCGGAGCCCAGTCTGGACCAAGCACCACGAAGTCCACGATCTGAGCTGCCACAGTCTGAACACTCCAAGGCGTTTCGGACGTCTGGCAACTCGTCTTTAAAACCAGCAAAAAAACACTGCTTGTTGCAGCCTCCTAAAAATGAACAGAACCAAAATCTCAAAAAAAGTGCCAACAACTGTGGAGTCATGGAGATCCATTTCGGTTGGTAGGAAGGGTCTGGAAAAGCCCCAAGTTGTGTTTCCGAAAGGAAAAAACATGGAGGGAGGCGAGCCAAATCACTCTCCAACTGCCAACCGAAACAACTCAGGGTAAATATCGCAGCGCCCTGCCAATGGTTTGCAGAAGCTTGGCGGTTTCCTTCCCGAGCATGAGCTGCTGCCAAAGTGCACACCATGTCTTCAGGTATCGCTTGGCCTCGGCTTGGAACACATTTTAAAAAAAGAGGCCTGCGCCAGCTCACATGACACATGCGGCTTTCGGGATGCTGGTGTCGACGAATTTAGCATGGTGCCATACAGGCTTAGCTTGTTAAACAAATCGATAAATACAAACAGAATAATATGAAATTGATTAGTTAATAAATATAGATTTAATATAGATATAGAAGGACATTTATTAATATAATATTTAGATATTGAAATAGATATTAGCGATATTTATTTCCCTTGATACCGAAATACCTAATGTCATACAATAATACCTACATAAAAAAAAAAAGAAGAAGAAAAAAAAAAAGCTCTGGCCCAAACTGCCTCACGCCTTTCTGGGACCAGATCCTAGTGTTCAGCATGTGCAATCCGATGCCACCCTGCCGGCGCCACCGGTGGATGTGGTGCTGCGCGGTCGGCCCATCGGGTTTGCACCTGCTGCCAAAACGACCCCCCATACCGGTGCTAAACTCCCAAACGAAAGACTAGGCAGAAATCAGCCGGCATGTGGGCACTTATGGGCGGAGGTTGATGTTGAGCATAGAGCCAGGATGTGGCTGTCTTGTCCCTGGAGTCCAGAATGCATTCATTGCAACAGGGTTCGCGAGGTCGTGAGAAAATTGCGCGATGCTCAGCAACTTTCTGGCGAGAAATGGAATGAACCCCACAAACCATCCAACTGGTGGCCGCCTCCGTGCGAGAGCCCCGTTGAGGAGTGGCGAGCAGCTTGGAACGACGTTGTCGATTTTCACGCCGGTCTGGTCAATCAGCAACGAGACCCGGGTCTCGCTTCCCTTCTGCAACAGGACCTTGCGTGTTTTTGTTTTTTTTAAGCACTTCGGGATGGATGCCAATGCCTCTTGGCCGTTGCAGACAGCCAGGCGCAGACCGCTTCCCACATGCCTCTTTTCGATGCCGTCATTTCAGCGGACGCTTCGGATTGGGGTTGTTTGGCACAGCGCGTCACGCTTTACAATCTGGCTGCCCGTTCACTGGATGCTGCACCTAGTTTCCTCCGGATCTGGCTCACCCGCTCTGCGCGGCAAGCACAGCTGCTGAACCACCTTTACAACCTGGAAGACAGCTACGTCCCCTGCCAGCATCAAGCCGATGCAACTTTTCTTTTTCCGCCCTACCCTCGCACGAGTTACCTGCACAGTTCGCGCCGCAAGGCTGCTGATTGCGAGGTGTTCGATGCTGGCCACTTTCTCTGCAATGGGCTCAATCGGACCCGTGCCGGGATTGCGTTTCCTTGCGATGGGCTAGTAGTACAGGTTTCAACCATCACTTTGCGTGAAATTTACGGCACCTTGAATTCACTTCGGGTATCCGGCGCCAGGCTCATATCGGGCGAACTGGCACGACTGCGCTGCACTGCCGCGCGTCTGTGCCTCGCGAACCCGTCCGAGCTAAACATTGCCTTCATTAAGGCAATGTTTCGAGGGGAAATATAGGGAGCCCTGTCCCTTGCCTTGCTGGCGCGTTAGATAGAGGAGTGACCGAGTCCGGGGTTTGAGTTCAGGGGGTTCCCGAACTCAGAGCGGAGCAAGGGTACCAGCCGCGCGAGGGTGCGAAGGACCCCAGTGTGCAAATCGCCAGGACTCAGAACTCTGCCGTCCCTAGGTCACCGGTACAAGGTGTCGGAGCCAGACCTTAAAAAAAAAGGCCTGCTGCTGAAAACCGCCAAAACGAGAAACAAGACCAAAAAAAGGGACCCCTCTGAGGGGGGCGGTTTGCTTCTCACCGGGCCCTGACAAAAAGCAAAACTAGTCACACAGTCGAGCCGCGATAAGGTGCGGGTCCATGATGGTGTTGCCCTCCTGCACCTCGGACAAGGCAGGCAGGAGCGTCGGACCGCCCTGAAACGAAGCTGGGAAGGGGGCTCGCTCGTTGTGGGAACAGTTTTGGGCGTGGCAACATGTCCTTGTTGTGTTTATGTTGATGAAGTTGTTTCAAAAAATGGTGGCTTACATATACATATATATATATACATTATATACACAAAGACAAACCCAATGGTTTTCACAAGAACCCAATGCTGGCGTCGATCTTCACTTTGCATGCGCTTGCAAGGTCGGGACCATGCCAAGCTCAGCTGGAACCCTCTGCAATCCACCAATGCCAACCCCTGCGCCCCTCTGCACCTGCACGCCACCAGCCCCGCGACCGCGAGCTCCCAGCCAGTTCTGGGATCCGGACGTAGCCAGTGGTCAGCGAGGCTCCCACATTGACCGTCCAAAAGACCAGCGTGATCCTGGCGGCTGCGCGATGGAAAGGTAGCAAACATCGTACATGTTGGTTCTGTCAGGCCCGTGTGCGGACTTGCCTTCCCTCCAGTCAATCCATTGGTGTGCCAAATTGACAGGCTGTGAAGTCAAGGCATGCACTGCTTTGCGCCACGTGACGTGACGTGACTCTTTGACTCTCCTGACCGCATGGGAGACACCTTCATTGCTGCCAAGGGGCCAATCCATGGCCAGAAGCGCTGGGGTTTCCGGAGGACTCAGTGGAACGCTCTCGCGCTCTCTCGCTCCAGGCTCTCCGCGGAGCCGTGTCTTAAGCTTACAGCCTTTGCGCCGAGGGCAAAAAAGCCGAGCCAGGCGGCGAAAGGTGGCAGCCAAGATTGCTGTTGGGTTGAGGTTGCTTGCTGCAGGAAATCCGTGCCGAAGCATTCTGCTTCTGTGACACACGCTCATGCGACAACTGGCTCGTGAGGTCTTCCCATGCAGCCTGGCCGCTTAAAGGCCTGCAACGGCACCGCGAAAAGGTCGTACATGATCAACATGCCGCCAATCATGTCCTGCGGGCACGTGCGCACATGCGGATTGCCCTGTTTCAGACCAGCTGGAGACCAAAGAATCCAACTGGACCCTGATGAGGAAGCCAATGCTTGACCGGTCGCCGGTAAGCGTTCTTGGAGGTGCTGGAATCATCACATGACCCGAGAGAGGTCGAACAATCCCAGTCCCATGCGAGGCGGTGCAGGCTGCTGGGGTAGGAGATCAAGGCTCGCCTCCAGTTGATCCCGGCCTTGGGAAGCACATTTCACTGTGACCCTTGCCCCTGCCCTGACAAAAGCCCTTTTACCTTGTTTTACCACGCAAAGTGGGAGATCACACATCGCACCACCCCAAAATGTCGCCCAGTCTTCCTTGTCAAAGCTTGTTGCAAGTCCCTTGAACCTGGCAGCCCTCGAAGTCCACATTCCTTCGGGCTTCGAGGGTCCTGTGCTGAACCCCCGTTGGGCGCCTACCCAAGGCCCCCGGCGGAATCCGACGTGGGCAAGTTCCCGTCACAATCCTGGCCCCGCGCCTCGGAGCGAGCGAGCCGTTGTCTGAGAAGAGAGCGCCTCCCAAAAAAATCCCCTTGAAGGCAAGGCGTCTTGCAGACGGCGGGGCTTTGTGGCCCTGTTGCACTGGGTGGCCGCGTCGTAAGAGAAAGAAAGACAGAAAGAAAAAGAGATGGGGGAGATAAATAGATAGAGAAAGGAAGAGGGAGAGGGAGAGGGGGAGATGGGGAGATGGGGAGGGGGAGAGGGACGGAGAGGGGGGAGGGAGAGGCAGAGGGAGAGGGGGAGGGAGAGGGAGAACTAGCAAAAAAAACAGAAAAAGGAAAGAAAGAGAAAGAGGAAGAGGCCTCCTGGACATGAAGCGTGCCGGTCACAAAGGATCGCGGCACGAAGAAACCGGGCAACTCAGCCAAGCCACCAAGGAGGACAAGTCATCTCCGTCCAAAGACTTGCCTCGGATGGACCAAGAGGTCGGGCAATGTGCGACAATTTCCATTTCGCACCAGTCGGGATGGAGGCAACTCATTGAATATTGGGATAAACCGGGATTCTGTCCTATGAATACTGGGATAAACCAGGATTCTGTCCATCCAGAACAACCGTGGAATGAGCCACGCCACAAAAGCTGTAGAACCCTCTGCACGGCTAAGCTCTTGAATGATGGATGCTCAGAGCTCCCTTAGCTCACTAACCTGCATTGCTGTTGGGTCGCCTGAATTGACGATGTGTGGCCAGCTGTGGTGGGCAGGCAGATCAAGTCAGGACTTGAAGAATCTAAGCAGAGATCAGCTTGCAATCAGGCAAAACCTGCAAACCGAAAGGAAAGCCAAAGGCGGGGAACGAGAACATCTCAACAGCTGCCCTGCAAACCTGTAAAGGCGGGTGGACTACCTCGACCGACGTCAATGTTGTTGCATGAAAACGACAGGTTCACTGCAGGCCAACCCTTCGCCACAGGACTCCCGCGACCGTGGGAGTTCTTTATTTCTTCGAGGCCTCGCGCGCATGAGGTTCGGGTCCAAATCAACCATGCTCCTAGCTGCCTGCAAGTCCTTCTTTCCCAATTGTGTCCCACCCAAAGCAGGCAAGATGCTCTTGCTGGTGGCGCGCCGCGTCAGCCGCACGGTCTGCCTAGGGACCATCCCCACCGAAATGGCCAGGCTCCATGTCGCGGCCCCACTTTGCCTCTACGGATGCTGGACCTCTTCCATTGAGCAACTGAGCTCACTCCAAGTGTCAGCCGAAGCTATCAATGAAAGACACCGACATGCCGAATCACTCCCCCCCAAAAAAGGTGCAAGCTTGTCCTCTGACAAGCTTCACCGCAGCTTCCCGAAGGGTCGGCCCGGGGGGGGTGCAGCCGTCTTCGCCAAGCGACACCTTGCTTTCGCTGGCCCAGAGTCGGCGCAGCGGGAAGCGATCCTGGCCTGTGGGTCCTGGCGCACAGATCCGCAAGGGCTTCGCATGGCTCTGCGGCCGATTTATCAGCTCATTGGTTGAATGATCAAGGGAGGGAGTCCCTGGTTTGGGGGGATGCGGGATTTATCAGTTCTTTGAATGATCCTCAAAGGGTGTCCCTGGTCTGGGGGATGCGGCTCAGGGCCCGAGAAGCTCCCAAATCCCGCTGGAGCTCGGGCAACATGACGCGCAGCCAAAACGACTGCCGCAGAATATGCCTGTTGAGAACAATGGCTGGAACCACGTGAAGCTGCAAGAAGATCGAGGCAACAGTTAAGCACGACCGCACATCCAAAAGGCTCGAAAGCTGTCGTCGACCGCGCCTAACCGACCACGAGGCTCATCATCTGGCAAAGCTAAGCGTCGTATGGGGCTCACCTCGGAAAACAGCAAAGCAACGGGGCCTCACGCTGCCGTG
>CAUJNA010001218.1:0-40000 GCA_963377175.1 Effrenium voratum | reverse complement strand
GTTGCTTGCCACTCTGGGAGTGATGGCTGTGTATGTTTCCACCATATCAGGGCCGGCCATTGATGGTTGGGTCCGCTTCAGCGTGTTGATTCTTGAATGCTATACATACCGCTATGAGGAGTAAAAGAGATATGCCAGCATCCGCCCTGATCAATTTGTGACCCCAATGAATGTACAAGAGAGCTTCCTGCGGAACTCCATTGCCAGTTCATTGCAGACTGTGGAGGACTCAGATTCAACCAAACCAGCTTGAAGTGTGTCACGCCATCCCCTCTCAGCCGCAAGCAAAACTAACCGATGGGTTTCCATGGATCCTGGCCTCGTCCCCCACCTCGCTGTCCGAGTCCCTGCCAGACTCGTCCTGGGCACCGATTGGGCCCCAAGGGCCTCTGACGATGGACCCGGTTCGCAAAGTCTCACGGAAGCTCAGGTTAGCAGAACGGCCAGGGCAGAAGAATGCCGACCGGCAGATTTCATGAGTCCAATGAGAAGCTCGGAGACAATACAAATATACATGCAAAACATGGTTGATGTGTGGATGATGCGTGGCTTAGACATGTTGCATACATGTCAAGGTTCGACTCTGATAAGCACTAGTCACACGAATAATAGGACCATTGTGTGTGCCTCAGCAACTCAGCAACTTGAGGCAGCCCTTTTCTGAATTGTGGCTACTTTCCACAATGGAACTGGTGGTTGCTTGCTTCCTTCCATTGGAAAAAGAGGGAACCCCTCCCACAAACATTAAATTTGCCACAGGCTCCTAGAAAAAGGCGACTTTCCTTTGGGGAAGGCCGACGTGTTGGAAAAATTTGGGCCCCCCGACGAGGTCGCCTCTCAGCTTCAGAGGTGCGGGGCCGACCTGGGCTCCAATTTTTGCGCAGCCTCTAGGTGACGTGGTCAAGCACTTGGATACCTCGTTGGTTGTGAACAGATCTAAGTACCAAATTTGACAAGACACCCCGGGTTCATTCCAAGCCAGAGGAAAACGAGAGGCTGATCCAGCTCACTTTCAGGGGTTCACAGGCGAGATACTTCACAAAAGAAGGACCAACAGCCAAAGCGCTCGAACAGAAGTGCATCCTCTGCGCGAAAAGCGATATCAAGGAACCATGCGCAAAACACACGGCAGAGTGCAAGCAAGAGCGAACAGCGTGCAAAGTGCGGAGAGAAGTGCGAAGCGAAGGTACTCGCAAAGGAAAAATGATGCTGGAAAGCCGAATTATCAGGCGGCAGGCGTTGATATATCACAGAGTTGTGGGATTCACTTGTCCCCATTGCTTGCTAAAACAGCACGGACTCCAACTAGCAAGCTAGCTTTCGCGCTTGAAGATTGCACCCAAAACAAAGACAAACAGGTGAACGCGCAGAACTTTGATAAATGCAACTGGAATAAAAATAAGAGCGCACACACACACAAACATACACATGCGGCAGCCTGAAAATGCTTGCCGAAAACAAAAACAAAAAACGATTTGAGCCTGCTCTCCTGAGTCCAAAATGTTCAGCCTCCCCGTCGCTTGTGTAAAAGCTTCCACAATCAAAGCCACAAAGGAGTAGCACTTCAGGAACCCAATTTGACTTTACAACTTGCCCAGTGTAATTGCCTCCTGGCTAGATAAATAATTAGATTGCCCAGGAGATGCTGGTGAAGGAAAGCAACCCCCAAACAAACTTGCATTGAGCAAGCTGCAACAACTCACAAGCCGGGAAATCACGAAAGCGGCCTTCATGGGTGAGCTCATATTTAGGTGAATTCGTTGTGATTTGTGCACACCTGCATTGCGAACCGCTCTGTTCTGGGGGGACCATCATCGCCAGCAGCAATCGCTTCCACGCCCGCCCACGTGCCTGACCAACATGGTCCGTACTCAAAAAGCGAGGAGCCGTCAGATGGAATCCGGAAATCCGATACATAAACCAAGGGAAGACGCACTTGCCACAAAGACATTTCTGGCAACCCAATTTGGAACAAAGCTGTGCGCGACGCCCTCGGACAGAGGTCCCCCGACCACCAAACCCAAAAACGCAAAAACGCGCCATCGGTGCGGCTCAGTGGCCTCGCTCCTGGGACTGGGGCCGTTACCCGTTGTTACTAAAGCAGTAGCTATTCCTATTTTTTGTCCTCCTATGGTATCTGTTTTAAGAGTGTCTCCTACCATTAATATTTTTTTTGATTTGATATCAATATTGGCTTGATTAATGGCATAATTAAATATTTCTTTCTCTGGTTTTCCTATATATAATAGCAAACAACACGCTTAGAGTTGAGGACTGTGGGTTTAGGGTTTAGGGTTTAGGGCTCTCTTTGCCACTGGGGTCATGCTGGAGAGATTGGTAACTCCTTGGCACTTTAAGTTTTCTCTATGCCTATGCAAACTGCTCCCGGCCACAAGATGGTCCACCCCTCCTAGCCCTGTCTCCCCGCTTGCTTCCCCACTCGCAACTTGTGCCCCCACCTGTCTCCCTGCTTGCGCTTGCTGACTCTGACCTTGTCAGCCCACTTGTCTCCCCACCGATCTCGATGCTGGTACTCCCAATTTGTGGCCCTGCTGGTGGGTGACTCGGATGCCTACCTCGACCCAATTGCTTGCTCCTCGTTCTTTGAACCCCATTCATGCGAGGCAATGCCTTGTCACATGACTTGGCAGATATGGCTGCCCAGATGTATTCTCCGGGTATTGGCACTTTCTGGCCCACTTGACACCAGCGATGTGCGCCATCGCTGTGTTGTCTGCCTCCCCTTTGCGCAACATTTGAGGAATCGGCTGCATGCGCCACAGAAGGAGGCTGCATTGCCGGGCACCTGCCCTCGTTTTTGTTTTTTTTCCGCAAAGGTGCAGAATGTGATCTCTAAAAGGGAAAAAAACATAGGCAACCACAACAAATCTAAACATTGTGCATGGCCAAGCCCAAAGATGCCTTTACAAGCAACTTGCGAGAGTCATTGGTGTATCATGGACATGGTCAAACTGCAAGAAATGCGTAAGCACTCCGTCTGATGCACGACATGTCTGTTCATCCATCTGCCAAATGAGGAAGGATTCACCACGGCCTGTCCTTTCCTTGAGCCAAACTTGCCATGTATCCTCTTGTTATCTGTCGATGATAGCCCTTCTTGCAAAACACGTTCAAGGGGTGTAAAAGGACCCAGGACACCCTCTCCTCCGTTCCCAAACCAAATTAAGGTGTTTCCACAGAAGCACAAACACGCAAAATTCCCCTCCCCCCCCCCCCCCGCAACGTGCATGGTAGCAGTGCTCCCCAGGACCCTGCCTGATCACCATTGGCACTGCGGAGGATTTAGGAGAAGGTACCTCCTCCACGTAGAGACCTCGGACACTCCAAAGGACCTGCCCAAAAGGCGGCTTTGGCCCTTTGGCCCTTTGGGCCACCAGTCGGAATTGCCCACGCCTCACACATTGGAGTACCTGGGAGCCGCAACAAGCTCCCATCTACCTGACACGCTTGGGCTGGAAAGCGTACTTGCTTGCAAATGAGCTAACCACTCTAAACACGATCTGTAATTTAGTTGAGTCCTTGACTTCTGCCATGAGAACCGTGGCATGCGTGGGTGCGTGCGTGCGTGCGGGTGGGTGGGTACGTGTGTGTGTCTGTGTGTGGGTGTACCCCAGCTAACAACAAGTAGGTACGTCGTGCCTTCCACTTGTCAAGCTTGGTCACTGCAAACCAAAATAAGAACGATCGGTGCACTCCAGCTCAAGGGAGTGCATCGCAGCTGCATTCCTTGCTCGTCCTTCACAAACTCTCGCAAGTGCCACGGCGAGTCAAGGGTGTGTGAAAACATGTTTGACCCCTCGCCAATCCCCAGCGTGCGCTCGGGTCTTCACATTTCAAGCAAGTCCTGGCGTCACTTCTTCGCACGTACAACAAGAAACACCGCGAGTGCGGCTCATTCCAACGAAGCAGCGCTCCGGCACCTCGATTTTTCAAAGGTCCATCGTTTCGGTAAGTGGCTTGGGGCTAGCCATGGCTCTCTGCCAAGGCACAGGTCGCCGCCGTCTCGAGGTCGCGCGGTACACGAGTCCCCCAGTCGTCCTGACGCATACAAATCCTTCTCCCAGGCCGAGGGAGAAACCAATGCGCGCTGCAACCATCAGAAGGCAAACTCGCTTGCGGCAACACTGGCATTGCATAGTACAGCCTGTTCAGCTTTGGAGGCTCACATTCGCACACTAAGGCTGGAAACTCACTTGCTTTGCCTGGAACGTCCCTTGAACACTACCACACTTTTGAAACGTCCCAGAGCACTTCGTTGAAGATCTTGTCGCATCTGTAAAAGTCAAGTGAAGATCTAGAAACAGCCCAAAGCTGTTAAGCCCATGTTGTCAGCATTGCTTGCTTGCTTGCTTGCAACTAAAAGCCGTGCAACAAAAGGGCAAGTTTCAGGCAAGATTGAAAGTGATCCTGTGGTTTGGGCCAAACCCTTGTTTAAGCATGCTCAAACACTCTCATGTTGGTTTCCCTTGAAGGGAAGCAGGGGTTGATTGCTTGAAGAAGGTGCCCAAACCCTGATCTGCAAAAAACAAAACACCGAACGGACCTTGCCAGAACTTGCCTTGGGAGTCTCGAAGACTGCGTTCGGCAGCTTGGCGCTCCTGGGCTTATGGCGTCCTTCGTGTTTGAAGGGAAGTCAAAGGGAGAAACCGAAGTCGTTCGCTTTGGTGCTTCCACCATAACATGTGGCCGCAAAGGCTTTGGCGTTGTTCGAAACCCAGAATCCTTTAAAGGGCGTCCACTCAAACTTCCAGGTCCAAAAGAACTGGCTTCTATGCGGTTGACAGCCAGCCAGAAAAACGGCTCTGTGTCCACGGGAGGTAGGTTGGGTTTAGGGTGGGCTTGGCTCCGGGTGGGTTCCAGGCCCATTGAGAGCAATTTTTTTGGGGGTGGCTGTGCTTGAGGTAGATGGTTTAGTGCTGGTTTCTGGCGGGGCTTCTTGGGGTTGGTCTCGGGTGGGTTTAGGGCTGGTTTAGGGTGGGTTTAAAATTGGCTTTGGCAATGGTTGTGTTCGAACCCAACCATGGCCGAAGCCGATTTTAACCCCACCCTAAACCAGCCCTAAACCCACCCGAGACCAACCCCAAGAAGCCCCACCAGAAACCAGCACTTCTGCCTCAAGCACAGCCACCCCAAACAAATTGCTCTCAATAGGCCACCCGGAGCCAAGCCCGAGCCAATATGGAACCCACCCTAAACCCAACCTAAAACCAAAGCCTGGTGATGCTGAGGATGTTGAAAATGATGCTGAGGATGTTAAAACGATGCCAGGCCTGAACCTACCCTCAACGGACTACCCTAAACCCAACCCAAAACTTTTTCCGTTAGTGTCTCCTTTTGTGCACGCCAGGCTGTGCCAGGGTTAGGCTAATGCCAGGGCTATGCAAAAAACGAACACCTCAGCCCACTTCGCATACATGAATGAATTCAAGGATGCTTCAACCAAAGCCTGGTGATGCTGAGGATGTTGAAAATGATGCTGAAAATGTTGAAACGATGCCGGGCCTGAACCCACCCTAAACGGACTACCCCAAACCTACCCTAAACCTACCCTGAACCCATCCCAAACCTTCGTCCTACCGAGGCGCCAACCAACCAACCAACCAACCAGCCAGCCAGCCAGCCAGCCAGCCAACCAACCAACCAACCAACCGTCAGGGTCATCCTTGTGCCAGGGCTAGGCAGAAGAAAAAAAAAACTGTCCATGCGAAGTGCCACGGACAAAAAGTTGTCCAGCTCAGGATCTCAAGAAAGCCGCCGCTACGATGGGGACCACCGCGAACCAGCAAAATGAATGTGCCATCTTCCACAACCCAGTCCCGGGAAAACCCCGGTGGCATCATGGCGACATATCATGGCATAGTTCAGCCTATATTCCCAGGCGGGATCCAATGCCGAAAAATAAAGAACTAAAGCAGCAAGGAGCACAAAGAGCAACTCCCTTTCCAACGTCGTGCGGACCAAAGCAGCAATGTTCTAGGCGCCCGCAGGAAACTACAGGGACTTCAGTAAGAAAACAGGCAGTCCGAGCCATAGACTATCTTCAAAAGGCTCAGCAGCAATGCTTGTCATTTGGCAGGCCATGCTGCACGGATTTAGCTTAGCGGGTGCGCTCATCAATTAGCAGAAGGAGAGAGGTCGCCCGAGCACGACATGTTCGGCCATGCCCAGAGCTCCCACAATGCTGCGGCCATCATCAGGAAAGGGATGTGTGCAACCGCTGTATGGGGATTTCCTTCTGTGCGCACGACTCAACCACGAAAAATGTCATGCAACAAATCTGTTTTCTTGCTGATTCTGCGCTCATCTGCCTGCCGAGCAAGAGCTGTTGGACACTGTTGGTCAACTGATTACAGCAAGCGGAAATGAGCCCGTCCCTTAGCCACGAACATATCCACCCTCCGACTTTTCGTCAATCCTGGTGTCCGTCCCTCGCCCCGAAAAAATGCTCGGCCACCCGGCACAGGCAGGGCAGAGCTGCACTTGGGGCAGATCAGCTCCTGGGAAACTGTATGGTTCGCGCTTGGTTCTGCTGTCGATGCAGCTTTTGCTCAGATGCCTAGTGGATTTCCAGCATCCGATTTTTGGTTGGTTGGGTTTAAAGGGAACCCTTCCCAAAAAAAGGGAAAAGAGGGCACCACGGGGCAACTGGGTTTGCCGTTCAGTCTTTCAAGGCCAAAGTTGTTTCCCTGCCTTGCCCTCATACCGCCAAAAAGCGCCAGGTTGGTCCTCTTCCCTCAGAGTTAGATGCAAAAAGATGCACTCCGAAACTGGTCCATTCTGCTGGCAAATCGGCATCCCCACTCGGCCAAAGGGAAACATTGGCAAACAGCAAGCACGCCCCTGGTGTTGTGGCTGCCCGTGGCGTGACGGCCAATAAAGAAGCTCAGAATGGGGGGGAGGCGAGGGTCCTGCCGGGCCACTCACCAGTGCAGCTGACGAAATGGGGCCAAATTTGGGCAGCCCTTGATTGGCTTGATTTGTCCCAGCCTCATCTCCAGCAGTGCAAACCACCCGAGGATACGTGCTTCAATGCAAAGGAACACCACGCCTCAATGGACAGCACAAAAGCAGGGGCCCTCCGTTGCAATCGCTTCATGATATCAAAGCCGAGATTCAACTTGCTGTATGCGTCAAATTCCGGCACTCTTTCTGAGTTTGTCTTTGAGCCGGAAAACCAAAACGGTTCAAGGACAAACTGCTAGACCCCTATTTTTCGTCCACCGACTGGGCGACCAACCAGAAACGACCCCCGAAAAGCCACCCCCCCGAAGCCATGCCCCGAGCGTGAGCCCCGCCCACCTTGTGCCCCACGCCCCAGGCCGCCATGCCCCGGTTCAGCTCCTCAAGGCGCACGAGTGGCCCGCTTTTACGCGTGACGGATGAATTGGCTGTGGCTCACTGTTGGTCTCTCCCAGAAAACACCAACCCTCAAAGAACACCCAATTTGTTGAACCAAAGACTAAAACCTGCGGTTTGCCAAGGGTCCGTAATTTTGAGCCACAGCCATTTGGCAATGGCAATGGATGTTTTCCGTTTGATCGATTGCTCATGACAGTGTCCAAATATGCTCTGGATAAGCCGGTTGTTGGGTTGAATGCGATCTCCAGGGCTGAATGTGAGAAAGGTGCAAGCAGTGCACAACACCACCACTTGCACGTGATACCCACTTTGTTTCATCATGTCAGAGGAGTCTGAGGCAGAGCAAAGTTGCAAGGAGCACCAACATTGAATTAGGTCAATTTGAATCTCCCGGCGCGGTACTCGCTTGCCCTCGACGTGGGCATGACAAGATCAAGCTCTGGCGTGTTCGTCCATGGTAGCATAGTTCAAAAGCAGCGATAGCCACTATGATGGACCGGCGAGTCCCGTGTAGATTCGATGCCCTGCCCACGCATGTGCTGCCTGAGAGAACCAGATTGATTGAATCCATGCGCTGGCTTCCGAGCTTGTGCCTGGCCCCTCACCCCCAGCCCACCCACCCCATCACTGAACGCTCTGCAGCTCGTGCAACATGACTCACGGATTCCTCCTGCTCATGCACCCCACTTAGCAGATGCGCTTCTTGCTGTACTTTATTGCTTCAGTGTTGTGTGGATCCACACTTCACCCCGCTCACATCCTCTCCTCCTCATGGCACTCATTGAGCTGCCGCAGCAGCCGCTGAAAGCGCGAGGAGGACCGCGAAGGCGAGGACATGGCAAGTGCGCGGACCCCGACCCAGGCGACCCGGCGACCCCGGGACCGCGAAGGCGGCCCCCAAGGGGAAACTCTCGAAAAAGATCTGCTCGCTTGCTTCCGGCTGGCCAGTCCGGGCGGCTTTTGCTCTTTCGGCGCTCGGCGCTGGGCTTTTGCGTGGCTTCGATTCGGCTGGATCGATGTGGTGACTCTTCGGATTCGGCTGCGGGTTGAGGTGCAGAAGTTGGGCCTGACGAGACTGCAGATTTTGGCCAGAGCTTACCGAGTTGTGTCGTGTCTACTCTCAAAATATCTTACTTGATGGGTTTGTGGCCCATGTGATTCTTGCCCAGCTTGCAATGTTTGGCAGGAGATTTTGTATAGTCTTGACAGGTTGACAGGCATCCTGCTACCACATTGGCAAACAAACAGGTGGGAACTCAGAAAAGGTTAAGGACCACAACCCCTCCAACGCTCCACGAGAACCCTAGCCAACTTTGGGCAGATGCGCTTGCTCAGTCTTCCCAAGCCCCAATTGAACTGCATTTGGACCCAACGCCCTGCTCGAGCAAATCTTGATCCATGATGTGGCCTGGAGTTGTACGCTCATGTCATTGATTTGATCAACTAAAGGAGTGTCTGGCCACATCTCCGTTTTTTAGCAACTCCGTGACAACTAATCCCTGTCTACTACCAGAAATGGCTAGGATAGAGAGAGAGAGAGAGAGAGAAGCAACCTGGCACGCTGCGGCCTAGCCCTTGCTTCCCTCCCGGCATCTCAGGGTGACAAGCGCCACCCTCCCCGAACGAAAAAAAGATACTATAAAACTCGGGTACTCCGATGAAAAGGGCCCTGACTTTCCTTCCCTGGCAAAGAAACATCCCAAATTTGGGCAAAGAAGCGTCAATTCCGAATCTGTAGAGAGACCTGATCATCTTCTTTTTGGGCCTTTGCACAACGCTAATCTGCACCACGAGCTGTGGCAACGGCGAGAGCCGAGGCCTAAGGAAACCGTTCCGAAAGTCCGATCTTTCGAGCCAACGTCACAGGTGCCTGGAGTTAAAGTCAGGCCCGGGCTCAGAAATGCCGCGTGTGAGACGAGAACTAGGCCCGGAGGTATGCCAGTGAACAAGGCAAAGTCCGAGTCCACGTCTCTGTCTCAAATCAAATCGAACAAGTTTGCCTCGGAGCCGGCACCTCAGGTCGCGCCTGGCCCTTCCTACGTTTAGCAGGCTGCATGAACCTTGCCGAGCCACTTGCCGGCAGATTTTCTAGGCAGCCTGTCAACTAATGAACTCAAAATGTCGCGCACGTCACGAGTGCCTCAGCGCAAGCAAGCGGGGGCAGGCACGCACCACCTGCCTAATTAATAGGATTGATTGAAACTGAGGCATTGCTGAAACGAGTCCTTCACATCATTCCAGACTGGTTTGTTATACGGACACCAGCCCCAAAGGGTCCCAAACTCAACTGTGTGATCAGGAAGCTGTTCGTCTGACCGTGATACAAGTGGGCGTGTCAAAAGCACCCTCGAAGCTTGCCTTGAATGAGGGACTTTGCTTGGAAGTTCAACTCAAACATGCCACGAAAACTGGCCATGCGAGTGAGTTGTCCGACTTGGCCATGTTCAAGCGCACGCACTGTCACCAAGTAGCGCAGCTTTGCAAGCCGGCAGCCAGCAGGACCTCGATTCGCCAGCCAGGGCAGCCAACCCACCCACCCCACCAAGCGACCAAGCCACCACGCAACCAAGCAACCAAGCAACCAAGCACGAGCAGAGTGCAATGCAACGCAATGCAAGGCAACACCTTGTTCGAACAAGGCAAGGCAATCCAGCAGATTCGACGCAAACAGGAATCCCATGTGTGAATGTGGCCTCTGAATTGGCGGACCGGAACCAATGCCAAGGAACCCGCTACTTCATCTATATGTGTATATATATATATACACCGTGCGGCATTCCCCGCTCGTGGACACCACTTGCTTGGCTCATGTGGCAAGTCAGCAAGCTGAAGGGAGACCACTCCGCACTGTTTCTGTGATCCTGCCAAGTTAAAGTAACAATGCCTTGAAGACGCGAGCCACGTGCTCTCTTTTTACAACAGCTGATTTCCAAATCATGCATGTTGACCCTCAGAACAGGGTGGAACTCCACAACATCGCCTCCCACCATTTATGTATATATATATATATATATGCAAGTGTGTATATACATATATATATATATATGTAGATGTTGTATGTTGTACATGTTTACATGTCATTCTGGGCGGCATCCCAAAGAAGCGAGCCCAAAAAACTATCCAAGCGATCGCTGCCCCCAAATCTGTGAATCCTTCGGGCCCAGCGCCATCATGGCAATGAGTCAGACACTCGGCTCAAAAGTGCGCCGAACGAGAACATCCAAAGACAGGAAGCTGACGGCAGGAAGATTTGGGCCCATTCCCAAACGGCCCTTCGACTTCTCCGATTGGAGACAAAGAAGCTAGCAACAGCAGGCAGCGCTAGGATCCGAAAGCCATAGACAAACTGGCCATTCGCCGCTTCTGACAATCAAGCCATCCGCAAATCCTGATGTTCAGCCAAGATGGACACAAAAAAGGCCGCCTCCCGCAGCCGAACCCCCCCCAGACCATTGGCTCCGAGCCGCGACTTGGGGCCGCTCAGGAGCTGGGCCCGAAAATAGTCCACTCCTCGGGCCGGCAAGCACCAAGCCAACAAAAGAAAAAGGAGTGGACAAACTGCCACGGTGGCTCTTGCAGATGGTCCTTTTCGCCAACAAAAAATAGAGGCGTGCTTTTTTTTGGGTTGTCTCTTGACCAGTCGAAAAAGGAGCCTTGAAGGGCTACGTCAAGCATGGCGTCTTGGCGTTCGGCCACTTTTGCCGTTCAGCCACCGAGCGTTTAAAGCGGAAAGGGCTGGCAAGAGTTCAAGCCATGCATGTTGCATGGTCAAGCATACGTGCGGCATCGCCGGTTTCGTTTTGTCATTGCGGTCTTCCCCTTCAGGGCTGACCGCCATCAACCCCAGGCAACAAGGCCTTTCTTGTTCTAGTGCTAAAGGGAAACCGAAAAGAAGAAAGTACCCCATTTGTTGCATGGTGTTACAGGAAAACTCCAAAAGAAGCCGCCATCTTGGGGGTCTCGGAAAAGAAGAAGAAACAAAGAGAGAAGAAGAGCAAAAACGGACGCGGCCTTAAGGTGTTTACCCAGGCACCGTTGGCCCCGGTGGCGCGCGCCGCCTGGTCCCGGCGCTGCACCACCTGCCCTGAGCCATCCAGGTACGCCCACGGCCTCACTCGGGACTCGGGGGATCCGGATCGGCGCTGCAGTCCCAGCAACAGATGATAGACAAACTTGTTGGCAGTGCAAAGGACATATGAGTTGAAGTCTAAAGAACCATACTCCCAAAACGGTTGGGATCCAAACAAAGTTGGTATCCAAAAAGGGTTTTAAGTCTATAGATCCAACCCAATAGACTGGCGCTTCGATCCCAGAATCATGGCATGTGTTCACAACGTGTTTCTTGGGTCAATGCCTAAGCCAATGCCAAGCATGTAACCAGCCAAACTTGCATTGCTTAGACTTTGTAGGGAAACGATTGAGTCCTTTTTCCCGAATCGAGTCGAGACGCGATTGTCAGACTGTGGCTGGAATGATTCGATTCCCAGGCAAATCTAGCAACCGACAATGGTCATTGCGCCACGACAAGCGAGTGAACCCCAGCCCATGCCCATTACAGCCTCTTCTCTGCCAAGTCGGGCGCAGCAGGCCCTTCAGCCACGTGGCCCCAGTATTCCGCCTGGGCTCAGCTTGCAAGGCGGTTTGGCACAAAGGTTCGAGCGGACCCCTGCATTTTGTCGCATAGCCATGGACCCTCAAGGGGGGCTATGGGCAGGGGGGGCTATCCCTTATTCAGCCCTTAAAAGGGCCTTAGTAAGGGCTTATCCTTGAGCTTTCCTGGGCTTATCCAGGGATAGCCCCCCCCCCATAGCCCCCCTCGAAGATTCCATGACAGAGTATGCGAAAACGCAAAGGGCAAGTCGCACATCTGCAAATTTGCGCGGTGTGGCCTCTCATGGATGGAATTCAGGCAGATTCCACCCAACTGCAGCCCAGGTGCCTTGAGCAGAATTGCCACCTTCGCCTGCCAGGGAGAAACTCCAAAACCCACTTGAAAAAAAAGAAGGAAAAAAAAACGATCCCCTCATGTCAGCATCAGCGGGACAAAACAAAAAACGTGAGCACTGCAGGCCTCCCCCGGCATTTTGTCGGTGTAAGCGACCTGCCCAGGTTGCGGAGGATGCGGAGGATGCATCGTCAATTTTTCTTCGCACCCTGCATCGTGTCCTTTGTCCTGCCTTCGCATTTGTCATATGAGTCTCAGACCATACATTTTTGTGGGAAACTTGGATGGGACCCCCGTGTCCTTCCCATTCGAAGAATATTTAGTACCGTTTCCTTTATTTTCTCTGTTTTTTCTCCGAGGCTCATACAGTATGTATGAGACAAGATCAAACGGCGTTTCCTCTGAGGAAAGGCGCTGCAGCTTGCAGGATAGGGTTTGCATCTTCTTTGCCTACACAACCTGCACTAGCCAGCAGCTTCCACCAGTCGGGCCGGCACCCCGATTCAACAGATGAGACCCAGTTTGCTTGAGCAAACCGGGGTTCATGTTGACCCCACATTCATCAACCCCTGTTTATTGATAGGGGGGGTGTCCATTTCTGGGTGAAAAGTGGTTGGAATCAGACCCCTTTTGGAGGGGCCAGAACCACCCCTCCAGAAATAAACAGGTGGGTTCAAATTCATCTGGGGCTAACATCACGGAAAACCAGGCCCTGGCCCAGGGACTCCTTCTCACTCCGTGCCATTGCGCCATAGCCTCGCGCAGCGCAGCTACCGCTTTCTGCGCCAGCGCTGACTTGGCGCTCTTCAGGCCCAGCGCGGCCGACACGAGGCCTGAGGCCAGCAACGCGACCAAATCAAAGCTGCCAATTGGAAGCATGAACAAAGCGCAAACTACATTTCGAAGACGAAATCCATCTGGAAAAGAGCTGCAGCCAAAACCCGAGGAGAAGTTCTGCCGCGTTTTTGTTTTTTCTTGTTGTGTTCAGAGACGCGCTGCAAGGGCGTGCTTGTCGTGGCGCGCAGGTGCGGACATGAGATGGATGGCCATGCGAGGTAGAGAGGCTCCTCGTTGCTTGTGCAGGTTGCATTTTGGGAACAGGGATTCTCTGAGTCGTGCACAAATCTGCTTCTGATGATAGACTACTGCATCATTACGGAGGAAAGTCAGAAAGAAAGTCAGACAGCCACAGTGAAACAAAGGATTCGGAAAATATGAAACACGGAAGAGACAAGAATGTCCATCAAGGGATATACTACACGACAAAGAAAGCAAACAAAGAGCGTCTCAAGTAAAATGGAGCGGAAACTCTGCCGGCAACAAAGGAGGAACCACGCACCTCACTTGCTTTCACATGTGCACGCTACCTCAAGGACTTCAATTCTAGGAACCGGTTTGGATGCGGTTTTTGTGGATCCACCCTTGTAGGATAGCAAAAGAGTACTAAAAGAGTATTACAAAAGGAACAACTAGCCAAACAACATGGGGAAACCACAGAAAGCGCATCCAATCCGTTTGCTGGATCAACGTGGAGACGACACGAACCTGACAACAAGCACACAAAATGCACACCTTTATGCAAACCTGCAGCTGGGATGATGGCATCAGAAATGAAGGACTGGACCGGACAATCCTGCAGTGTCCTATCTGCCAGGCGGCTGAGGTAACTAGAGCCGCCCTTGTGTCGCAAGAAGCTCACCGCCTGAGACAAAGAATCGGACGCTCGCATGGGCCCTCCCGCCTACAAACTTCAAACGCGACCAGAATTGGAACGAGCGCCTTATGCCTGAGCTCCTCTTCCGTCAGCTCAGGCTCTTTCGTGGCCTCCGTCTTTGGCGCTTTCAAAGGCTCCATTGGCTCATGCTTCGGCTCCCTCCTTTCCTTTGGCTCCTGTGGCTCCTTTGGCTCCTGTGGCTCCTGTGGCTCCTGTGACTCCTTTGGCTCCTGTGACTCCTTTGGCTCCTGTGGCTCCTGTGGCTCCTTTGGCTCCTTTGGCTCCTGTGGCTCCTTTGGCTCCTTTTGCTTCTTTGGCTTCTTTGGCTCTTGTGGCTTTGGCTCCCGTGGCTCCTTTGGCGGCTTCACCTTGGCCTTGGCTTTGCTCTTGCCCTTGGCTTTGGCCTTCTGCTCCTTCTCCCGCGGCGCCGAAGGCACCTCCTCCCGCGGGGCCGGTTCCGGCACGGGCTCGGTGGAGCGCTCCTGACGGGAGAGCCGACAGCAGGCCGGACAAATTTCCAGGTAGATTGGCCAAGCTTGCACTAAGATGTGACCAGCTGCTGGTCAAAAATTGGAAGGGACACGGAAAGAAAAGCTCAAAGGGCCCAATACCTACAAGAAAACCTCTGCTTGCGCGGTCCTCAGAGTCACCGTCGTCGTTGGGATCTTGCTTCTTTATTAGCTCCTGCCGCCCGACATCAACACAATTTTTGGAAGCACGCCCACTCAAAGCGATTCAAAAATGCACCAATCCAACGCCCATCAAGCGCTCCTCCAGTTCCTGACCATGCTTGCTCATCACAACACCTTCTTCATCGCCTCAGCCCAGAAGCCCTCAATGTCCAAGGAAGTGGCCAAGCAAAAATGGTTGGGTGCCTGCAACCATGGGAAATCAAATGAATTTGCGCCAAGACTGCGGCACTCCCAGAATGCCACATGAGCCAGCGCCGCGCTGTCTTACTTCATGTAGCCACGCTCCCAAGTTCCACTACGAAGAGCCTCCTCTAGTGAAGCAACAGAGGAGAAGCTTGCCCCAGAATACCAATGTTTGAATCAACTGCTGGAGCCCTGTTCGAGTCCACCAAACGAACAAACAACCTAGGACACAGTGGCGCACAAAATCAGACGTCTTGCTGTATGTTGCGGGATGCTCCCAGGTCTTGCTTCGACATTTCAGAGGAACTGTCAAGCCTTCCTCTCCTCAAGTGCATCCCCAAAAGCAGACACGGCAACGGCCCATGATCTTGAATTGAAGCCGATGTCCCAAAAGCTTCTGCATCACCAGCATACGCCCAAAACCTTGTACAAGGTCAGAATGAATCTTGCCAGGCAACGAAGAGACACGCAGGATGTGGGGTGCATCGCACCAACACCAAGATCCAAAAACCCATTGCCCAAGATCCAAGATATTAGATATTCATCCATGATAAGTCACAGAGCCCGAAGAACCTACATCCCCTTATGCGAGGGACCTGGTGCCTTGCCAATGCACAAGTGTCTTTCTTTGGAATGCGAGCATCAGCAAATAGAATAGCTCTGATCTGGGCAAAGACACTACAGGGCAGGGTTCCACTTTCTGACTAAGGTAAACTGAAAGCCAGGGGTGGTTGAATTCCACCCAAGACAGGTTCCACTTTTTGATAAGTCTACCCCAAGGTAGACCTAAACCCAGGGGCTTTAAATCTCACCCAAAAGACACCTCTGGGTTTAAGTGTGCCTTAGTGAACGTGGAATCCACCTAGCGGCAGTCCAAGGAGCCCCTCGACAGCGGTCCCTCTCTGCGATCGCAAGCCCCTTTGCGCTGGACTTAGGTGTATTTGCGGAGGGGTGTAGACCCTTTTCGTCTTGGTTAAAGGGAAACCAAGAGGAAAAACACGGATATGTTATGTGTATTTGCCTCGTTCAAGCCGGGTTCACACAAACGTTCTGAACGAAAACCACTTCCTTTCTTGGGAGGAATTCCCCTTTTGACACATCGCATTGACATCTTTCGCCGCGCGGCTGTCGCTTTCGACCTCCTCGGGCGCCAGCACGGCATGGCCCTCGATGGGCTCCCGGCGATCCTCCTCCTCCTGAAAACGCCGGTCGTTTTTGTTGTTTTTTTCCTCGAGGAGTCCCCAAGAATTGGTGCCACTCGAGTTTCCACCGAAAACTGAAGAAGGGTTCCCTCCGATTTTGGACACAAGGCAGGCGCAAGCCGTGACATTCTGAGGGAACACACCCTGAGCATGTCCTTGAAATTAATCTCATTTGGCTGCCATGCCAAGGCACTGCCAAAATGTGCCCGCATTCTGCGCAGGCTGTGCAAAGATGTGATGGAATTCAAAAAGCTGCACAAAAACCAAGGAAATGTCATCCCTTTCATGCTCACCTACCGGGGTCCTTGAACAATCTCAGCTATGCTCAAAGATCCACGTGCTGTAGCGAGGAAAGCGGCGCAACCCGCATTGCCGTTGTGGGGGATTAGAGCAAAATCCTCTTGTGAAATATTGGACCGCTAAGGAGAGAATTTGAAACACGAACGAACAGCACGATTTCGGAGGACATGTATGTACCCGAGAGCTTCCCAAGAGTCACAGGTCCAGAAATTGCACTTGCCATGGCAAGTAACCCCTCAAACGATCAATTCGAAACACACACACACACACACACAGCTACTATCAACTGGTTGGAAAACACGAAAAACTGACGCCTGTCGACCAAACAAAAACATTCGCGATCCAACCCCGTCGTGAAAAGTGCGGTCCTGCTCGTCATCCGAAAACTCTTCCGCATCCTCAAAGTCCCAAAGGCCCTCACCTGTAAGGCATCTGAACATGGCAACTGGTCCTGAAATACAATTGGAAGATGTGGGACAATGCGCTGGCTACAACCCCCCCCCCCCCCCACGACGGCCCACAGGTCGCATAGCACGTGAAGAATGAAGATACAATTGCGACTGTGGGAAGTCTCCTGTTTACGATCCTATGGGTCGCGCAACAACTCCCCACAGGTCACACGGCAACTCAAGGCGCGCTGGGGTCATGTGGGAAGATGCCCATTTGCAACCCCTACAGGAATGGGAGTTCAAAGCGTGGTGGGGAATATAAGATTTTGCCAACCCACGCAAAGAAAGCACCAACCCTCCTTCCGTTATTAGCAAAGCCAGAAAGCGAAGAGGCTAACTCATGTTGCTGGCAACAACTTGTGGGATTGCAGTGCGACCGACTGAGACTCGTGAGATGTAATTAGCATGGCGCAAGCGCATCAGGATTTACTCCTGAGGACGCAGAGCCATAGTAAGTGCAATCTTTGGAGGCTTCCTGTTGCCGGGAAGAGCTTGCGCGAGTTGCTGGGAGGCGTAGAATCTAAAGGTTAGACTTTTGGCCTCTGAGATTTACACTCTTCTACCCTTTTACAATACCCGTGGGTCACATGGCAACTGATGGGAGGGGTGGGAGAATAAGGTGCGATTGGTGAATGTAGGAAGAGTCCCGTGTACAATCCTTGCAGGTCACGTGGCAACTGAAGTGGAAGAGTGTGGCAAGAACCCATTCGTCCCGCCTCTCTCAGACTTTAGCTGCTTCAGTGCGTTGGCTGTCTCAGGCACATCCTCCACATCCTCGTGCTGGTTCTGTGCCTGGACGAAAGAAGCCCCGGCCAAGTGCCGAAATAACGGTCGGATCCTGTGTACTCAGTGCATCAAACCAGCATCCCGTCCAAACGGAGCTTGAAAGTGGAGTCAACTAGGGTGTTTCCTTTTGACGCGCACGCACACACACACACACACACACACACACACACACACAACTTCTGGCAATTGGCACCCGGTAACTAGAGGCATTCTGATTTGGCACAGCAGTCAGCACAGCAGTTTTGTTGTGCAACTGCGCCTTCCAGTGTGTGTGGGCAGGGGAGCAGCTCTGTGCAGTGTGTCTGCAATCAGAAGTGCAAGCAGTTGCAAGTGTCCAAGCATTTGAGGCGATACAAGCTGTCCAGGGTGGCGAAGAGACAAAAAAATGTCACCATCCAAGGGATGCTGAACCAGAAAAGGCGATGGGCCCAGATAGGCCTGACAATCAGTGTCAGGAGCAACAACTTCCAGGATTGCATGCCAAACACGCAATGTGTTCAAAGCTTGGAAAACATGCACAAGGATGCTGTGGAGCAACGCAAGAGATCTGACAACTCCGGCATCAGCTTTGTGTCGAGTACGATCCCTCTATCTCTCGATCACTGTTTTTGCGTGTGATGTCATCTTCCCCACCAACTTCCAACTTGCGTTTGCCACTACATCCTTCCGAGGGATCAGCAATGCCTGCACATCTGCACTACCTTCTGAATTCTCGCTTGATCGCTGCAAGCTCTCTAGGGACGCTTCCTTGGGCTCAAACTCTGCCCCACGAATTGCAGGGAATTGCCGTGGTGTGCCTCGTCATTTGCATATTCAACGGGCGTAGAACACCTTAGTTCTCCAAATATGCAGGGGAAAATGGAACAACTCTCCCTCATGCCAAGCATCTGAGACACTCAAAGAGCAACTTTGCTTCGTTGATCGTCATCCCTTTGCTCACAGATCATGATTGAACTTTGCACCAAGCGTTTCATGGCTTTGAGTTGAAGAATCGGGACCGGCCCCATGAGAACATCCTTGGCGCAACCGATTGACTTCCAATCAAGAGAAAGACTAAAAACGTGGGGCCTACCTGATTCAAAAAGAAGAGAAAGCTGGCGGCATATCTCTTCAGTCTCGATCCCCGCCTTGGCCTTCTTGTGCCGCGCCTTCCGCTGCGCCTTCTGCTCTGCACGGTCCCGCGCCACGCCAGACAGGATGCCTTAGGCACCGCGGCGATATTCGCACATCGCTGGAACGTGGGACCCTGTCCGAATCCATCCAATCCGTGATCACGACGGAAGCAGCCTGCATCCACCAAAACCCATCAAGAACTCCTTCACCCCCCATCCAAACCCATGCCAAATCCAAAAAAAAACACAAAAAACTATGCAAAGCTATCAAAACCCAACTTCACCCCACCCCAAACCACGCCGCTGAGCTCGGCGTCGTTTTGCTCCATGCCCGGCTCCGCCAGCTGCTGCACCGCTTCTTGCAGCCAATGCGGCCGCGCGCGCAGCTCCGCTTGCAGCTGCTGCTTCCTCGCTTCCAGCGATCCCAAGGCTGGGCCCATCCACAGGGAAGACATGTGTAGACATGTGTAGTTTAGTTCACCCTTTATGGTGATATTCTTGCATTCAGATCGGGGCTATCAGCAACAGCACAATTGAATACCTTTTAGCCAGCAGCTGCCTGTGGTTCCCACTTTCTAAGGGTGGAAGTACATACCCCTTGTTCATACCGACTCCTTGGCTTCCACGGTGTCCAACCCACTTTACACGGGGTATATATATATATATATATCTCTTTGGGATAGGGGGATGAACATCAGCAGGCCTTTTGGGTTCCTTTGTGCAAGGGGTATGTAAAAAGGGGATGTACAAGCACCCCTGAACCCATCCAAAGGTAAGACCAAGCCTAAACCATCCCGGAGAAAGGAACAAATAAAGCAACCCTGAACCAGCCCCTAAGCTGAAACACGGGAATTCATTCCTGGTGTTTGAATCCCCGCTCAGAAACCAAAAGGTTGGTTTAAAGAACAAAAGCATCCAAAAAACAACAGGAAGCGGTGTTGGAATTGGAGGGGAAACGGACCACCTGGCTTTAAGTTTTGGCGCGAAACCAAAGGGTGAAAGATCATCTTGGATCCATGCAAATCGTTCTCTGATTTGGTTCCCTTATATAGAATGAAATGTTTGACGTTGCCGAACCCAACAAACAAGCAATACGGGTGCCACTGACCATGCTGAGAGTGATTGGGCCAACCCCCTGCTCAAACAGGCTTTGCCCACCGTTGCTTTTTCACAACCAAAACTTCTCCAAAACTTCGAGGATGCTCCGCAAGGGAGGGTCTCGCTATGGGGACATCCGGACTCGGTTGGTGCGACCCCTTGCCGCCAGGCCGCTCATGCCAGGGCATGGACTCCAGCTGTTCCAGCTCCTTCAGGCATTGCCTACCAGATCGGCGGACGAGGGCAGACCGGTGATTTTCCATTCAAGAGGGCTCTGTTTGCCACCTTTGGTGCGAAGAATGGGCGACCCCCTGAAAAAGGAATCCTTCACTACGAAAAGGTCGAACACTTTTCCACAGAAGGTAGCAAAAAGACTCCCCTGATTCCAGTGTGCGAGATGTTGAAACGGCCAAGGCCCTCAAAAGGCGTCTCTTCGAAAAGGACTTCGCTGCTCGCGCTTTGAAAGATGCTTACGTGGACTCTCTGAAAGCTTGAATTATGCTTTAGACAAACTATACACAAAGCTGATGGGTAAGTCGGCACAGCTAGAATCCATTTGAATGTATGTTGAGAATTTGTCTTTGTATCTCTTGTCACCTTCACTGTGCTCTGTGTTCAAAACGCAATGGTACCTATCGCAACGCTTGCCAACTATCGTGATGAGTTCCATCCATCATACTATCTGCAGAATTGGACTCACTACAAACAATGACACAGAATTAGAACGCTCCCTACTGGTCTGCCTCCCAACCCGAGAATTTCTGGATCAAAGCACATTGAACGACCCTTGCACCATGTACTGGGTCATCTTTGGCAAGCCTTCCTGTACGCCTGATCCTTGGGTTCAAATCAGCTTGGTTACCGCAACCTCGGGTATGACGGAGGAAGCACTGCTTGACAGGCGAGATCCTTCAACATATATTTATTTCCCGGGATTAAAAAAAACACAAAAACACTCACCTCCCAGTTTCTGGCGTGAGACCCACTGTCTCGGCCGGGTGAGGGAGTGCTAAGACCCTGCGCCGGAGAATTCGCCCTGACTGAGAGCAAGTCGCATTGTGCCCAGCGAGCTGATGGACTTCAGAACGCCAAGCACCTGGGTCGCAAGAGTTCAGCTTTGGGCTTGGGAATGTCACTTGTGCCTCTTTGCATGTATGCTTTTTTCCACCTCCGAGCAACCTACTGCTCAGCTTGGAGAACCTGATCCGGCAACCCCTCAAATGTTCACCATCCAATGAATGCACAGGTTCTCCAGCAGCAAAGGAAGTGACGAATTCGGACCCGGCCTCCACGCCAACGCCGTCCCCTGTGTAGCTGAAGTCTCCAAGGATCTGCGCGCGGATCCTTGAGCCGCCTGGCATTCGGTGACAAAGAGACTTGATCATTGCTTCAAACCGATGTCTTCCGATTTCAACCATCAAGAACAAAACAAGTGCAGGGCTACTGGAAGTTGCCTAGACATCCTGCTTCGGGACACTAACGGTGCCCCATTCCACCCACCAGCGAAAAGAATGAAGTAACGTTCATGTCCGTCTACGGGCTAAACAAACAAATACAAGTGAAGACGCAAGACACGGAGGGCAAGCAGCGGTCAGGCAGAAAATCAGTGATTGAACGTCAGCCCAAGCCACAAAGGCCACAGGCGAGCGCAACAAACAGCAGAACTAAACAATGAAGTGCAGAGAACGGGCAAAGAACAGTGGCCGTTCAAATCAAAAATATGACCATTCATGGGGGGTCGCCTTAACAACAAATTTCACCCTAATTCAGCAAATCAAACCACAAAAACTTAGCCCATGAACAGTCACCAATGCAAACCAACAGCCGATGGCCTGAGGCGTCGGTCCAGCGGCCGGTGCGCACTGCGCGGCGCTCCAGCATGCCGTTCCAGCGGTTGTCCTGCTCTCTCCGCAGAAGAGCCTCCTGCGCAGAGAAGAGGTGGGCAGACCCGTTGCCGGCCCGTTGCCCCTTTTTGACCCACAGCCACCTATTGAAACGGGAGATGGGCCGCAAAGACCAAAGAAGCCGCTCATTCACTTGGCCGGATCATCTGCTGGTGGACAAGCAGGCAAAAAAGCCTTAGCTTAAGCCACTTGCCTGCCACACTCTGTGCAAACTCTCGCGCTAGACAAGTCAGATCTGCACGAAAGAAGGGGTTCGTGGCATGGACCTGGAGGATTCTGAGGACGCAGGCACATCAAAAGCACCGATGGCGTGCCCCATCTGCGGCTTGTCGAGTGTCCTTCTTGAGGCCCTCCTCGCCGAAGTTGCGGTACCTTGGATTGGGCAGTCCAGAGCCCACTGCATCTTTGCGGTCTTCACGATCTACTAGGTCTTGATGTCTGCTTCTCACCTTACTTGACTTTTCTTGTACTTGGCGGCTTGTCAAGCTCAACCATGCTTTCTGGATGTCTGTTTCTCACTTGACTTGACTTGTCCATGTTTTCTGGGCATGCACAAGCACTGCCTCTCCCGTTTTCCCCATGCTTGCCTTGCACGCGCATTTCGGCCGGACTTGCCTCACCCGAAGCCCGAATCACGTCCATCCAGGTCGCGGCCGCTTGCGCTTCTTGCCTCGGGGCCGGCGGGACGCCGTCAAAAGAGGCCATGAGAGGCCATGTGGCTGTGGGTCAAAAATTGGTACCCCAAATGGCACCCTGGCAAATGGAAACAATGACTAAATCCTGTGGCATGTGAGGCTTCATGCCAACCCCTTGACCACAAGAAACTCACTTGCGACAGAGAAACTCAGAAACTCAGAAACTCAGAAACTCAGAAACTCAGAAACTCAGAAACTCAGAAACTCAGTTGATCACTAAGTTCATATGTTTGCCGCCCAGAAGAAGCTCGGTTGCGACAAATGTCTTTGGGACATGCGACATTGGCCATCCAAAAATTCGTCGAACGCAAGACTTGTCTGCCCCTCCTTCTTATTGCAGAAAAACTTACTTGCAAAGCGCTGAAAGGCCTCCCACTTACTATTCACATGGCACATGAGGACCAGCAAACTGAACAGGCAACAGGAATGTGGCTTATACGTTCCTAAGTTGACATAAAATTGTACTTATATATGGTCACCCTCCCCATGATCTATCGTTTCCTGTTTGAGGCAGCAGGCATGTTTAATCTGGTGTCGTGGTTTTTTATAGACTGATGTTCAAAATGCAGAATCATGAATGTGCAAAACCCTGACCGCAACTTAGTTTTTGGGGGGAGCATTCCACTTTGAGCTGGGCATGCTAAAAAGGCATGCATGTTTACAGTCGGTTCTTGTGTTTTACGCTTGCAGGGTATCAAAAACACTGGTCGTGTATTTGTGTTTCTTTACTGTGCAACAACTGTAAGCTAGGTTTTACTCTTGCAGATGTGTTGGGTTCTTGGGAGGGAGAACGCTAAAAGAAAAGATAAAACAAACAAGTTGACGGCGACACTGACAAAACCAACAAAACATCTCTAAAGGAAAATCTATGGTTTCAGCCCCAAACGGTTTGTGCTTTAGTTTTCCCGAGGTTCTTTGTTTGTTGTTGTGACTTTCCCGGTTGTTGTTTTCTTGTGTAAGTATGTATCAGTTGAAAGCCAAAAGCTCCAGCTGTTTTTGGTTTTTGGACATCTGGCAGATTGTGTTTTGTCTTTTTATTTGACCGTGGTCTTTGTCTTCTTGTTGCCCTATGTGTTTGTTGTTTTCATTTGCCTTGTCCCCTCCCAAAAACCAGAAAAGCTCAAACCGTTCTTGTCCTTCTGACACGCACAAAATTCCGACAAAACACCAAGTTGTTTTTTTTGGAAGAGCAAACACAAAAACAAGTGCTGGTGTGTTCTTCCCAAACAGGACTTTGCTGAAACAAATATTAGACTTTAAACACAATTCAACATGGACAGCATCCAATTGGAACTTTGACATCGAAATCAAACTTCCAAAGCTAGCGCTGAAGTTGACCCAAGCCTCATATCCTGGTAAGGCTCCTTAAAAAGCTCCTTACAATGCTCATTGTAAAGCTCTTTTATAAGGTAAGGCTCGTTATACATCTTATAGCAAAGCTTCAGATAAGGCTCCTTCTAAGGCTCCTTGTGCAAATCCGTCGAAAGCTGCTTGTAAAGCTCCTTATGAGGCCTCTTGCGCAGCTCCTTACCAAAGAGACCACAAGGCTCCTTACAAGGCTCCTTGCAAGACTCCTTACAGGCTCCTTATACCAAGTAATAGGAATTGAATGTTAAAAGATACGTTGCATGGGAATCAATCAGCAAAACAAGAATATGTCTATTCAGACTGAGGATGTAAGGAGGTATTCCGTTCCAGCATGATGCCCATTTTAAAAGAGATTAAGTATAATGTAATAGGGAAGGAGTTTAATCAGAGATTGACTAAGTTTAGATTAGAACTTGAGTAGAATTCGATAATGATGGAATCTTACTAGGATTTCTGTTTTGAAATAGAATGGAGCTGATTTACAATTGCACCTCGAGCAACACACAGACAGGAAACATATGCAATGGCCTGCAAATGGCACCAGACATCTTTCAAGAAACATGTTGATTGGATAGGCAGATGACACAGAACACAGACAGGAATGATATGCAAAAGGTAGACCATTGGGGGGGGTCTCAGCATACACTAATATATATATATATATAGATAACAAGTCAGAAATGTCAACTAGCTATGACATTGACAATACCGGGCTCTTTGCCAGGCGCTGGGTTCTGCTTCTGTTGTGTTGATCTTTTCATGAAAAAGGACCTGGATCACTCCCGGAACCCACTTCAAGTCAAACTCACAATCTGGAGGATGGCTCTGCTCTCTCAACTGGAATCACGCAACAGAGACAAAAAATATACATGTGCTTCAGGCGAAATAAATTGCTTCATGACCGTTGCCAGCAACATTCATAAGCCTTTGGGATGTATTGTGGTCCGGGTTTGGCTGGGATGGTCGCTAGCCCTTTCATTTGGAATGTAGATCATTGCAAGGGTTCCTCTTAACCACCAAGCAAGAGTAACGACCGCGAACGCGAAAGAGGACGCAAAAACGTTGTGCCTCTTGTCCAGCGTAAATACTCTTCGACGGACACAAACCATTTTGGTGGCTTATGCGACAAACCCACATCCTCCTTATGCTCCCAAAACGGCCGAGCGGCCTTTCACCTCCTCACTGGCCTCTTCCTCTTCCACGTCGAAGCCCGCGCGCTCGAAGTTGTACCACGCCTGATGAACGGACAAGCAGGAAAGCAAGGCACTCAACGACGAGTCTTATGCCTACCATGAAGGGAACATATATTGCGATTGAGACCACTGACAAGAAGACCAATGGACAGTACCCTTCCTCATGCAGGACTTGCAAAGTCGTACTGCACTGCGTCGAAACAGTGCTGCGTCCACTATCAGCCTCACCTCGAAGACATTTCAACTCGAGAAGAGGCCCCCAAGAGGCGATTCAAGTTTTGAGGTTAACACAAGGACCACCTAGCAGAGCCGTCGCGTTTGAAGCATCCCTCAGCTTGATACTTCCAGGTAGCATCCCCAACAGCAATCGGAACGCTTGCGGCCGCTCCCAACCATTCTGCCGCTTTTCTCGGCAGCCAGGCCTTCAGCAACTGGAGAAACCAGATGGAGATTCCAAAGGCCCGCTAGCAGGTCTTACGATTCGGAGACACCGGAAGGCAGGTTGCGGGAGGCCAAGGAAGCGGTCTCGTCGATCGTTCCGGGACCCTCTGAGGCCCCCCGCGCCCACCGGCTGCAGCTCGAAGCGCCCGTCCTCCCGAGTCACCAGCCTGAGAGTGACCAGTGCAGCCAGCGCTCGGAGATCTGATAACCCGCGTGCTACAAGTTCGGGGCCTTGAATATCCTCCGTGTTTTGCAGGTATCCATGGCACTGCAGCTCCTGCTACCCAGCCAGAAGCAAACTGGTCTCAGCTACAGCTCAAACTATCATGGAGCCCGTTGCGTTGTTTTCTGGTCTCGACGGCAGTGCAGGGTCTATATCCGCTTGTGAAGAGCTGCAAGTGAAACTCAGAGATCTGTTGGCACCAATCGGATCCACTTGTCTATGACTGTACTGTGAGCTTTGGCTGGATCAAGTTCTTTCCCACACCCGCTCTCAGGCGAACGGCAGCTTCGGCCAACCAAAAGCGCCCGAACCCCCCAACCCCCCAACCCCCGAAGCCCCGAAGCCCAAGGCGCAGCCAGTGGAGATCCGGCTTCATGTCTGCCTCGAGACCGCGGCAGTCCCCATAGCTCAGCGCGCCCTGGTCGCTGCACACCTGCCGAGGCACCTGGGGCTCCTGTCGCTCGTAGGTTTGCTGAGAAAAAGCCGGGCCCTCGGGTGTAAACTTGGAAAGAGAACAGCTCCCAAGTGGCCATGAACACATTCCCCCTTTGCCTTGGGCGGACTACGCGGCCGGCGCCAGTCAGTCCTGATGGCTCGCTGCTGGCGCTCTGCCTCGGCACTTGCAAAGTGGCACCGTCTCTGTATTTTATCCTGGAGGTGCGCCAGTCGACAACTGTCCCAACTGTTCTCGGAACTTCAACATTCAGTAGGAATGGTTGGCAATTCCGCTTCATGCCGGCGGCGTTTGTCGTTGGTTCGGTCAGCTTCCCGTTTGCAATGCTGCTTGGGCTGCTACCAGCGTGCCAGAACTGCCTCTGTGTGCGTGCATGTGTCTGCGGGAAGACGCGCGGCGCTTGAGCCCGACGCAGCCGACGCCCACATGCCCCAAGCGCCTACAGCCACGCCCGGCCCCAGCGGCGCCAGCACCACTGCCATTGCTCACGCCATGCGCCTTCGAGTTGGACTGAGGGCTTGGAGGGAGACGTATCAACTAGCTGGATCTGGGTTGCAACCCTCAGATTGCTTGTGAGCTTCTATGTGGGTCTGGAGCTGCCTTTCCAGGACAATCATGTCTGAACTCACCACATTCCTGCCCAGTGCAGAGGCGCAGGCCGAAGCCGTCAAAAATTCAAGGCAAAACCAGTGAATAGAACTGGCGTCACCATGCACCACTATCCACAAGTGCGTTTGCAAGGCTGAAACATCTGTATCTCTGTGTCTGCCTGCCCTCCCGTCTGTCTCTTGGTCTGTCTGTGTGTGTGTGTGTGCGTGTCTATGTACTCAGCTAGCTCTTCAACACCTTGCCTTGCTGAAGCCAGGTTGCGCCTGGTGTTGAGATGTACGGCCTTGAAAACTGCTGTAGTAAGCCCAATGTTTTGGTTCGACAGGGCATCAAGTCTGTGGCTGAGACTTGCATGGGTCTTGAGCAGCTGCGGGGTTTGAAAAGCCATGATTTTACAGCCATAGCACGCATGTTCTGCAGCCGAGTGCGTGCGAGCTCTGCACCATTTGCCATACCCGTCAGCCCGTCCGCCACGAGCATCTCACTAATCACCATGTCTAACCCCTCGCAAGCTTGTGCTGAGACGAGGGCGTCAAAGAACTGAGCTATGAAAACTCATCTATCCCCGAAGTCGAATTCACGTGCTCTCCCCAAGCACCGGCAAGCATGCATCCCACATGGACTAGGTCTGGAGAAGCTCCGCCTCTGTCAGAAGGAAGGCGACAAAGTATTTGTCTCACCAAAGAGACTGGTTCGGTCAAAGTGTGGGTGGGAACCGTGCCACTTCAGCAAACACGGTCATTTGGACCAACTTGCAGTTGCAGGCCAACTTGCGGTTGCAGGCTCAGCTCTTCTCAGCTGAATGGTGCAGCCTGGAGCAGACAGCGATGACTGCTGCATTCTATGTGCCATGCGGTCTAACCAGGTCTCTTCAAATTCGGACTGCCACAAAACCCTCACCTCCAGGCCGTCTTCGGCCCTCCACTGCCACAGTCTTCCCCAAACATGTCATATTTGTCTTGTGCAGAGAAGTGTCAGAAACCAGGAACCCCTCCGATCGGTCAGCTTCCTGTTGGTTCGCCGTTAAGTCCATCCACAAACCGCCCCAACTGGATTGGACTCTTGCCTGGCCATGCATGCCATGCAAGCCATCAAACAAACAAAAAAGACGCTATTGCTCCCTAACATGGACATGTGAAAAGTCGTGACCCCTGGAATTTGTGTGTGTGTGCGGGGGGAACGCGTTGAGTCCCCATGTCCTCCAAACGAACACGACGGACCCGTCGGCCTCAGCTTGGCACGAAGCAGGCGGCCCAGGAGGCACTGCGTCGGCACTTCTGGGCGGGTGCCTGTCAGAAGCTTGGGTCGGTTGTTGGCATTCTCAGAGGGAAGAGGCTGTCACCTGGCCATGGGTTTAAAATCCGAAGCGTATCCCCAGTGAACATCCCAATCCCCAGTAAAAATGGTTCTAATATGGGTGGTGAATTCACCTGCCCCAAAAATTACCAGTGGTTTTGACACACAGCCAACCTTGCTTGTTGGTGTGCGTGTGTATGTGGGTTTGTGCATTAAATCTTCCGCCACGGCAGCAAGATGCAGAAAGAGGACGCGGGGAGAGCATCCGAGCCTGGATGGCATGGCTGATCATCGGCACAGCCTTCATGCCGCAAATCCTCCTCGGGAGCCATGGTCTGTCTGCCAAATGCAAGCGACATGGTCCTTTGCTGCACGACCGTCCTTATGCCGTTTTGACCAAAGGCCAGGAATGGAACCCAAATAGACATGGTCCAACCAGGTCCAACCAGGAACCAGGAATGGGTCCACCAACAGCCACAAACATGTCAGAGCTAAGAGGAAAATGTTGAGGGATTGCTCATTGGCATTCATGAAACAGTATCGCTATCGTGTGCGCAGTGACTCTGCTGTCACAGACTTTAACAAATGCAACAGCTCCACAAAATATACTCTCTTCAAGAGAAATGGACACGTCGCGGTCTATCCTCGCCCTCAGAGAGGCTGCCTATCACCCACCTGGTCCAAAGGGCAATTGACTCCAACAACCTGACCGCGGACCCGCCTTGAAAGGAAGTAGTTTACAACAGAAGATTCGAAACACTCCCTTGCAGAACAAACCCAAAGAAACGTTCCTTTTGAAGAACATAGCCAACAATTGTTCCTCTTTATCGCAACCCGGGTTTTCCCTTTGAAGAAGGCAGTGGCCGGAACAGCTCCCCCGGCCCTCCGGGCCAGCCATCCCGCCATCCCGGCCTGAGCGCCAGCATGGCGGCGCGGCGCACGCGGAAGTCCAAGTCCTTCAGCCGCGCCTGGAGCTCCTCCACCGCGCGGCCCTTCGCCTGCAGCGGGGCGAAAACGGACGAAAACGGGCGGGGGAATGGATGTTACTCGGGGTGGGGGTGGGGTAGGGGGCTCCATATCATTCTTTCTAGTAGGCGGACAGGTTTTCAGAAAGCCTAAGAAAGACAACGAAAAGTGAAATAACACTTTCAAAGTCGATACCCATCTTGGTGACAACGGCAATACCACAGGCCTGTTGGCACAGCTCGCCCAGCGCATTTGCCGCTTCCGCCTGCACGATGGCCGCATCGCTCTCCAAGCTGTGACCTCCGGACACAAAAAGTCTCCAGGCCAACACTCGAACTCGGCAAACTGAGACCGCCACAAAGGGCCGCAATCACCGCCTTGTCTCCAGGCAGAGCCACCTGCGAGTTCACTTCTGACACCAGTAGCTTAAGCCTTAAGCCTGCAGCACAATGTGGGTCTGTCTTTTTTGGCGAGATACCCGTTTTTGGTGGCTTTGGATGGAAGACCAACAGAAAAACCGATGCCATTTTGGGGGGTTCGGTACAACAGAGGACACATTCAGATCCGCGCCCCTTGTCTCTTGAATCCTCTCGCCTTCGGCAGTGCTGCGGCCACATTCGCCCGGATGGCCGCGTCCTTGGTAGCTAGGGCTTTCGGCAGGTGATTTCACCATGGCCGTGCTCGGCCAATTTTTTGTGGACAAGATAGCAGTATCATGTTGTCAGAGACTCAAGATGTTGCCTTCAAAACATGGCACTCCGAAAGGCAGGAAGCAATGCTCTGTTTCAACTTCTCCTTCAGTTACGTAAGCCCAGCCACCTGTTTACACACCTTCAATTCGTCTATCCCTCTGAACGGGGGTCTCCAGCAACTGCTTGTTGAAACATCAGTACTGCCCTGTGTAGCTTGCCTGAAAATCCTCACAGGGTCCAGTAAATACCTCATGCTGGTTCAAACAGAAAACACCGCATTTGTGCAGTAGGTTTCGTCAGAAAATGGTCCATGTCAAAATAGTAACTCGGGGAAACCACCACCCTGGGCTGTCCAAACACTGATCTCCTGCTACAAGTGAATATATTTTAGTGGGTTAAATACAGGCACCCAACCACCTTTCACCAACAAGATCTTAAAACTTGACCCCAACCCCCACCTGTCACCAACGAAAAAGATCTAACCACCCAAGCCCAACTCCCACCCAAAGAAAAAGATCCACCAAACCTTTCAACCGAAAAAAATGCCAACCTTTCCCTTGAAACCGGCCTGGGACCCCCCAGACCCAAGCCGCCGGCCTGGTGGCCCAGCCCGAAGAGGACCCCGGCCACGGCCACGGGGTCCCCGCGCTGCGCCAGGCTCGGCAGCGCCGCCGCCGCCGCCCGCCGCAGCTCCGGCAGCGGGTCCCTGGCCGAAGGGGCAAACTCTGGGAGGCCAAGGGGAAGTTCTTGTTCTGGTCCCCTTTTAGTGTGAAAGTGCGAAGGGGCAAGAGGGAAACCACCCTTTGAGGGTTGGCGATATGGCGGTAAGTGCTTCTTTCAAGGTTCCATGTCCCCTTTTCCTGGACATCAGGCAAAATATCCGGCCTCATGCACTCAGCCAAAGCACAAATGGCCGTGGAATCGCTGCGCTTCCTCTTGCAATTGCCATGAACACCTGCCAATTGCACTACTGCTTGAATGGCAGCCACACGGTTTGACACGTCTTCGTCGCTTCTGAGCAGCCTCAAAAGCGCGCAAACGCTTGTGGGGTCGCCTTTCTTGCCCAGCGCTCCGAGAGATTGGGCAGCAGCACCGCGGATCAATGGCTGGGAGTGGCTCAGAAGCTTCAGCAGCATCCCACTGGCTTGCTCATCTCCTCTACGCACCATGTGCTGAAGCGACTTGAGAGCCTCCAAAATGACGGGTGATTCCTCACTCTCCCTTGCAATTTTCATGACTGCCGCAGTGGCTCTGCTGTCACCACCACTGCATACTTTGCTGAGCGCCTTGAGAATCTCACAAAGGGTCTCTGCCGACGCAAGGGGCACTTGCCGGAGCAAAGCCGCTATGATTGCAGGGTCGCCGCGCCTGCCGTTGCCAAGCGCCTGTGCAAAAGCCAGCACAACCTCTTCGTGGAAGTCCTTCATGTCCGCAGCCAAGGTTGTCAGATCTGCCTCATTTCCAAGCCGCGACAGGGCTCTTACTACAGAGCACTTCATCTGTAGGCTGCTTGATGCATGGAATCTTTCCTCGGTCCAGAAAGGAACGGCATCTCCAACAGTGACTGAAAAAAAGATGACAAATCAGCCTAGAGGTTTGACATCTGTGGGCTTTAGAAAAGATGCTCTCGGCTGGGGCGGGGCGCCAACAAAGCATCGCTCACGGATCTGTCGGCAAAAAAGCCGAGGGCCTCGGCAGCTCCAGAAGCGACCTCGGGAGCATCCTGCAGTCGACCCAGCAAAGCATCCACCACCAGCGAATCCACGGAGGACTTGGATTCACATGGCCAAGCCGCTTGCTGAGTCTAGCAATGCACAACCCTGTATATGCCGCAATCCACTTGCAACTTTGCAAGGCAGTCAGTTTGCCTAGTTCCTCCCTGAGAGAAGCATGACGCAAATAACAAATCTGGACAGTGTTCAGCCAAAAACAAAGCACAACGCATGCTCCACGCGGCCGGAAAGCGTCCCCCGTGTTGCCTAAGGCTTGGAGAACCTTCGCTGCTTCGCAGCGCATGGTCACCGAGACGTCGGCCAGGCACTGGAGGGCCACGGAGATGCAGAGGCGCTTGGATTTGCTCGATGGCCGCATCCTGACAGGGACATATGGGAGACCAGGCCGCGGAGAATCTTGCAGTGGGTGGAAAGTCCTTCCGGGGCAAGCAGCTGAGTGGGAACAAGCGTCAACCCCTGGAGTCAAGCTGTCATTAGCGTTCCCTCAGACAAAGGAATAACCCTTTCCATTCCGCAGCACCAGGCTGCAAGGCGCATCTTGGGCTGTTTCCACACCCATAGTTTAATATATATATATATATATATTGATAAACAAAACAAAAAAACACACGCTGGGCCCTCGCTGGCGCCTGGCGGCCGCAGAGAGGCAGGCGCTCCGCACCATCTTGTCCCGGTCCCGGATCCCCGCCTCCGCCGCGGCCAGCAGCGAGGGGTGGCCCAAGTCCCGCAGACACTCGGCCGCCGAGCGGCGCAAAGACGGATCCTCGGGTCAAAGCGGGCCCCGTTCCAAGTCCCGGGTCACACACCACGGCAGGCTCCAAAGGCCAGGGAAGCTGGAACCGAAACTCCCCATCCCAGCTGCCACATGTTTGATTGATATCCGAATGTGGAATGCGGAGAAGCTAAAGCTAGGGCATGCACGGCAAATACTTGCAGGGACTGTCAGAACAACTTGCTTTAGGGCATGTTTCCCCACTGGTGTCACTAGTGGTCACTAGCGTCGGTTCACGTATTCCACAATGCACAAGCAACGAGAGCTGCATATCGTGATGTGCAGCAAAGACGTGCAGGCCAACCCCCACATCCCCACATCCCCGCCTCTTCCTTGAGCGCCTGCCCCACAGCACCGGCAATGCTTCGAAGACTAGCAAGCTGCTCAGCATCCCCCTGCTGCACAAATGCGGCCTTTGCACAGGGCGCCAAGTGAGCGAAAGCCGCCTGCCGCGCAGCTGAGGCATCCCTCGCGCTCGCCACCACCAGCAGCTCCTGCAGGACACGCAGCGCCACGCCGCCCTCGCGGCCCATGGTGCTGAGGCCCACCACGGCCACCACCCGCACCTCCTCCTCTGGGTCCGCGGAAATGCGCTTCGCCACCGCCTCCACCAAGGACTGGGGCAACCCACCCGAGCCTTGGCAGCCTCGGCCCAGTTGCCAGAGCTTCACCAGGGAAGCCAGCGCCCCGCGCCGCACGTCCGGATCCACGTCCAGCCTACGGCCCAGCACCGCGTGGATCACTGCATCATCCCCGGGCATCGAAAGCTCCGGCAACGCAATCACCACTGCACGCCGCACCAGCGTGCTCCTGTCCTTGGCTGTTTGCACTAGTGGCTGAACTATGCTACTCAATACCTCGAGGTATAGCTGAAATCAAGGTAAGCAGCAAGGATGCGCGACCTTGCGCTGTGCCAACATTCTCTCAGCACATCAGTCCACTGTCAATCTGCGACTTTGTGAATTTGTAAACACTGTGTGCGAATGTGCGAATGGTTGCATGCCTGAACGTATACATGCGCGAACTGTGAAATGCGAATCTGTGAATACATGAATGTATCAATGTGTGAATGCTTCAATGCGTGAATGTATGAATGTGTGAATGCTTCAATGCGTGAATGTATGAATGTAAGAATGTGTGAATGTGTGAATGTGTGAATGTGTGAGAATGTGTGAGAATGTGTGAATGTATGGATGGGATGGACGAATGTGCGAATGTATCGATATGTCGTATGTCAAACCAATGAACCTGAGGCTTGGGCAGAAGCGCATCCACCACTTCTTTGCCAGGCTCCGCCAGAAGCGGCAGAGTCTGCACGGCAGCCTCGCGCACGTCGGCGGACTCATCTTGAAGGGCCTGCGACAATCGAATTTCGAGAAAATGCTCTGAGTCAAGCTCAAGGGCGTCGGGAACTAGCCAACCCATCTTCCCCAACCTCGAGTTCTCAACTGACTCGTCTGGGACAAGAACACCTTCGCCTTCCATTCTCCGTGCCTGCAACACCCGCGCCACCGTTGCCTTGCTGCAGGACTTGAAGCCCGACAGAGCGCACGGCAAGACAGAGAGCACCGCTTGCCGCACTCGCCAGTCCGGGCCCTGCCAGCCAGAACATCGCCCCCCAGTACCTGAAGGAATCCTTTGGTTAGTCTTCCCTTTTTCTTCGGTCAAATGGCTGTGGGTCAAGAACAGGTGCCGAAAATGGAACCCTCTGGAAACAAGGACTAAAGCTGCGGTCCCCTGGCTGAATTTTGACCCATTCGCAAAGCAATTCGGAATATTCCAAAGGTTTTCTCACGCCACCTCATGGCCACTCCCCGCCACTTACCAGTCCCACCCGCCTCCAAAGGCCCCCACAATGCTTCGATGACCTTCTCATTGCCGCCGCCCCGCTCCCAGAACTTCCGCAAAAAGGCTAGCTTTCCTGAGAGGCGAGGCGGCGGGCTCCTTTCATTTCGTGAGAGTATGAATGATTTGCCTTGCACGGACTCACAGAGGGGACCAAGGGAAAGGAAAACAGCACACAGCGCGCGCGCGCGCGCCCCGCTGCGCCCGCGCAAATCTCAAAACGCAGAGGAGGGGCTCCAAAAGCCCGAAGATGAGCTGTGGCTATCCTGACATATGGCAGCAGCCACTTACTTGGAAACTCTTTGGAGCTACAAGCCAACTGGGTACCTCAGGAGAATTGTTGGATCGATCGCCCGCTGTCTTGCTGAAACTATGATGAAAATAATGCACGTCTTGCTGCGCGGGCTGAACAACTTGCCTGATCGTCCCCGTTGCGCTTGCTGGGCCTACCCGTCCGTTTAACCACGGACCCGTGCATTTTGGCGGTCATCGCCTCACACCCCCGTCAACAAGTGGCCATGCCTAATGGAAGTAACCAGGTCTGGGAATTCCCCCTCCTTGCAAAGGCTGCGCGCGAGCAGCAGCCCCACGTCATGGCAGCTTGGCAAGTCCTAGCCGCCACAAAAAGAACACCATCGTGTTCTTGCTTGCTGCATGGATTCAGGACAATCAATCAGACGCATCAAAGCATATTGCAAATCCTCTGAATCTGTTGCAAGCACACATAACCCGTCTTGGCAGGATGCGCGCCTTTGCCTGCAATGACGACACCCGCAGCTGTAACCAGGTGGACGCCTCCAAGAAAGACGCCAAACTGGTTTGAGCGATACGGAACACTTGGTCAGCCATGGCCAGACCGGATCTGCCGCAGAGCTACGAGTTTCCTTAGACTGCACATGTTCGGCTCACGAGGCCATGTTGCTGCGCTTTCACATCTTATGCAAGCAGGTGATTGGTGACTCGAGCCCACAACTGCCGCCGTGCATCTAGCAATATCGGTAAGACCAGCTCACAAACAAACAAGGAACCAAAAAAATCTGAGAAACCGGCATGGCCATCAGCAGCCTGAAACTGTTGTTTGGTGGGAACAATGGCGCAAGTGTCTTGGTTGCCTGCCGACACTGGTGGGAGGAGCCCACATGTTGCCCACTGCAGAAGGCGGTACGCAAAACTTTGAAGGTCATAGCCCGGCAAACTTGTGTACTTTAGCTTGCCTTACTGCAATCTAGCAAAAACTGTCAACTATGATAGCCAGGGTTTCAAAGCACGCTACGTTAGAGAGTGGAGTTGGAGTTGGGTTGGGGCGGGGAAGGGTGAAGTTGTTGCACATCACCTCCCCCACTCCCCACCCCAACTCCATCACCTCCCCCCTGCGTTTGGCTTTCCACGCGCTTGACCTTCGTGCTTTCTACGTTTCACGACAACCTGCTGGCTCTATGCCCCCTTCTTATAGTACACAGCGCTAGGGAGAAAATAGGACTGCGTGTTGCTCATATGCACACAGGCAATCAAGTACAAGGAACTCCCAGTTGCACTTCTTATCTTGAAACAGACCCAGGGCCACTGAGACAGCTTAGTTGCCCCCTGTTCGGGACTCAATCAAGTCTGCGGCGCTGCCCGCGCTTGAGATTGCGTAGGTCGGAAGTCATCCGCTCGCCAGTAGGATAGAAGCCACAGGCCTCGAAGGAGGTCAACAAAACTCTCGCCCGCCAAAACGCGGACATGGTGCTGGCCCACTTGCCAGGCGGCACAGTGCCATCCACGTCCTCGGCTGCCAAAAGAGCCTGCTTCAGCACAACCTCGTCCAAGGGCTGCAGAAGGAATGTCAGTTTTGTGGGTACATATACTGGACGAATGTTCAGTCGATCTGCGGCAGCGGCATCCAAATGGTGGCAGTGTGCCAGGGCACAGTCCAGGAAGACATTCATGACATCCCGTATACGCTGAAGCACGGCGCACATGGCCTCACACGCGGACTTCCGTTTCCAAAATCTCTGCGTTGTGCAGCTTGTGTAAATGGGCGTCTACTAGCCCTTGACGTACTCGTCGCATATCACAGCAGCGTGCGTCGACGCGCCTCTGCTCTGTCGCTTCGGTGCCTTCCGACGGGGGGACAGGCCATTGACCCAGCGTCCTCTGCCAACGAAATATCCAGCGGCTTAAGCCCCCCGCAATAGATTGCTGTTTCATCGAGGTTGATTGGACAAGGATGCAGGCCCTGCTCCACTGTCGTCTTGACAACGTAGTCGATCCAGCGCCAGATGTGATTACCTGGCCCCAAACCGGATACACTTTCACGCCTCAATGCGGCGTTCTACAATAGGTGACAAGCGCCGTGATGCAAGAGACGACACACGAAAAACGTATCAGGAATGGAACCCAGGAACCTTACGAGCAAACCAGCAGCTCGCCCTGTCGCATTGCGCCGTGTCGGAGCCCATCGCCGTTTCAGCCGACTACACCACCTACGCCATCTTGCTCAACACGCTGTCCGCGATCGCTGCGCAGAATGTCCGCCGGCGAAAACTCTAACTCGTCGCCTGCGCGCCAGGCAGAGACTGCCAAGCCAAGACACGCTTGTCTGGCATTTTAACGTTTCACGGAAAGAAATGATGTCCTCTGCCCCTGCTCTAGTGCACCACGTGCCCTAGATGCAGTGCAACTTTCCAGCAACCCGGAAAAAAATGTGCGCGCCTTTCGTCCTGCGGTTGTTGTTTTTTTGGAGCTTGGTTCAAGCACCGCAGGTTTTAGCCCGTCGGTTTATTGCGAAAAACTGCCTTTTTTTCCCTGACATCGCCTGCAGCATGATCGCCGGTCGATACAAAGGAGTCTGGGCAAGGATACGAGCTTCTTGGAAGCGGTGCAAATTAATAAATTTGAAACGTGCAAGGTCATGCACAAAGCCAGGGTACACATCACCGAGGTGAGCTCCCACATGCCAAGAAGGCGACAAAGAACGTGACTACCCAAAGGTCACTTCCAAAGCAAAACCAGAACAGCAAAAGAAAGGAAGGGTGAGACCGGTCCGGGTGCCATAGGCACCAGTCCAGAATGACTGCAAAAACGAGAGCCGGAGCAACTGTACCGCGCTCAACGGCCTGTGAAACCTAGGCCCTACGCCTGAAGACATCCCAAATGTCGAACACCAGGCAGCCTTTCTCACAAGCCAAACGTCTGGTGATTGAAGTTGTCAGTGTAAGGCCAGCATCCCGGCTAGGGAATGAGATTCATGAGCAGAGCAAAGTAAGGCATCCAGAAGGCCAAAAGTCACCAAAGCTGCCGTGTAGTTCTCCCCCGGAGCAATACACAGCGCGAGAAAAGGTAGTTCGCCACCGCAAAATGATCCAGAAAGGAAAAGGCGGGGAAATCAAAGTCCCCGCAATGCCACCGAAAATTCTGTAAAAGAACAGGTCTCGCAAGCGTCAGCCAACCCGTCGGGCAACTGTTTTTTTTCCCTGCAATCGCCTACAGCATAATCGCCAGTCGTATAAAGAAAGGAAAATGAGCAAAGGACAAGGGCTTTTTGGAAGCAATGCGACTCAATAAATTTGACCTGCGCGGCAATGCAAGACACCTAGGTACTCATTACAGAGCCTGATCCTAGTGCCCTACCCAGAGCCTGAACCTCCCAGTGCCCTACCCGGAGCCTGATCCAAGTGCCCTACCCGAGCTAAGATCCTAGTGCCCTACCCGGAGCCTTGGATCCAAATGCAGGTCAGCAGCTGGAGAGGATCAAAACCGAAGCGGAGAATGTGCAGAATTCAGCGGCATGTCCATGTGAATTTGTCGCATTTGGCTTATAAAAATATAAATTCTTGAAAAACGTGCGTTTTGGAGGCTTGCAAGGTCTTATTTTCACAAAACAACTTGCTTCGCAGTGTATAAAAAAGTACATTTCCCTGAATTTCTGGCTTTTTGGACAAAAAAGCCATGAGCGTCTACCAAAAAAAAATTTGGTAGACGCCCACTTTTCGTGGAAATTCACAATGAAAATGCACGCGGCGACAAATGAGCGTCTACCTAAGATAAAGAAAAATCAGGTAGACGGTAGACGCTCCGCCGTTTTCATTGTAAATTTCCACGAAAATGAGCGTCTACCAAAAATTTCTTTGGTAGACGCTCATTTGTGGCCGCGTGCGTTTTCATTGTGAATTTCCACGCAAAGTTGGCGTCTACCAAGCTTTTTTTGGTACTCACTGTTTTTTTGTCCAAAATGCTAGAAATTCACAGGGAAATGTGCGTTTGAATGCATCGGGATACAAGTTTCGTGTTCAGATGCGCTTGACTTCCTCGAAAAAATGGAATTTGCATGTTTGAGCGCATTTTTGTAACGAAATGCTAGTAATTCACATGGAAAATGCTTTTTTATGCTTTTCGCATATGTTTTCTAATCAAAAACGTACTGTTTTGCGAGAATTCGGCTGTTTTCATGAATACTAACGCTCGACGGCTTGAGAAGTAAGAATGAAGAACCGTGAAGCTGTCTGATGGGACACTGTAGCGATAGCACGGCACTGGCATCTTCAGGCGACGGTGGACAAAACTGCCAGCTTGTCACGTGAGACATGAGCTAGTTGGTCAGCAACATCCACAGGGAAGGGTCACTCAACATGTTTTCTTGAACGAAACATTAGCTTCTTTTAACAAGTTTTTACGCACAGCACTTTTGCGGTCGGAAGGCGTCGTGTTACAGCCCACTTCGATGCTCACGTGATTGGAACTCAGCTGGCTCAAGCAACATTTTTCTTGATGGACTTTATCGAAAAAAAAAAACACAAGTGGATGCCCCAAGCAGTCACGCGGCGAGCTCTCTGGATTGAAACCATATGTTTTTTTTAAAGGGTGTCTTGTCTGTAACACCACCTTGGGGGAGTGAAGCTGTCATGTTGCAGGCTTGCTCAAAGGAAGACACTGCGCCGCAGGAACGCGAGGATCTTGACCAAGACTATCCACTGAGAGCTCCACGTGGCCTCTGGGACGCCCCGACCTCGGAGACAAAGCCCCGGTTGCAGAAGCCTTGCTTTTTCTCGAAAAGCTTTGACGACAAAACGCAAGGGAAGACCCAAGGGAGTTACTTAGACAGGTCTTATGGCAAAATACATATTTTTTTTGATGGACGTTATCGAAAAAAACACAAGTGGATGCCCCAAGCAGTCACGCGGCGAGCCCTCTGACCATGTGGTTAAGGCATGTTGCACTGCTCCTAGCTTGAACCCAAACATGAAACCTCAAAAGAACAAAGCTCATCCGAAGCGGCCGCAGTTCTTTTTACCGGGATTGCTGAAAGTAGCACTGCTTCCAGGGCACTGGTGCGCCTGGAACAGGAGGCACATTGACCCCCCCGAAATGTGAAAAGGCAAGACAGCGCGTGTCCTTGCATATAAATGCAGTGCTTGAGGGGCGCGGCATGCGTGCCCACGCCCCAAGGTCCGGAAACCGTCCGGAGACCAAAGTTGGTCCGGAGACCTGGTCCGGAGACCAAAAGGCCCGGAGGCCACCCATGAAAGTGCAGAGCGTCTGCTACCTATACCTGCAGAGCCTGGTATAGGGCAGTGCAGGGTGGGTGGGTGGGTTTCAAAATGAAACCGCAGGTTTGGGTCAAGGCTAGGAGCAAAACGGCCAACGCGTAGTTCGATTCACAACATGCCCTAAACACAAGGGAAAAGAAACCCTAAGCGTTAAGGCATGTTGCACTGCTCCTAGCTTGAACCCAAACATGAAACCTCAAAAGAACAAAGCTCATCCGAAGTTCTTTTTACCGGGATTGCTGAAAGTAGCACTGCTTCCAGGGCACTGGTGCGCCTGGAACAGGAGGCACATTGACCCCCCCTTCAGTGTTTCAGGCAACCCCGGTATAAGCGAGCCCGCTGGGCCGCAGGCCTCATCACCCGCCCTTCAGAGGGGGGTTGTACCTGGCAGGGCAAATGCTAGCGTGACCATGCACGCTG